>JBBPUQ010000011.1:1200000-1800000 GCA_038501195.1 Nemania diffusa
CTTTAATTTATAAAGTATTAACTGCTATATTTTATATTTAAGCTTTAATTTATAGCGTTTTAACTGCTATATTTTTTTTTAAAATTTTAATTTATAATGTTTTAGCTATAACTATTGTTTTTTTTTTATAACTATTTGTGTAGCTTATTTTTAACTTTTAATAACAACTTTTTTAACTTTTTTTATTGCTTTTTTTTGAATTAATAATTTAATTTTAACTATTAATTTAATTATTTATTAATTTGTAAAAACTTATATTTTAAGCTATATTTAATTATTTAGCTTTTAATTTTTATAATTTAGTTAAAATTTCTAAGCTATTAATCAATTTAAAAACTTTTATATAAGTTTATACTTTTACATATAATCAAAAAGTCGAAATTAAAACTTTATAAAATATTACTAGTTAAATTTATAAAAAGATTATATAAAAATAAAGTTTTTATTAGGATTGCCAAGGGCACAGGGCTATAAATTGAGGTCTAGAATCGTATATGTATTAGGAGAGTAGGTGGGGGACCTGGCGAAGCCAGGGTCCTTGGCTATATAGGTTGGTGGGCTAGGTGTACAGGCTAGTCAGGTGACTGCAGGTGACTGCAGGTCAGGTGACCTGTTGGGTGACCAACAGGTCTACAGGTCTACTGACCTACAGGTCAAGTAACCAACAGACCCCCTTGGGTCCTGTATCAGTTTTATAGTTTATTAAGTTTAATAAACTTGCAGTTATTTTATTATATTTTTAAAACAAGTTAAAAAATTTATAATTAATATATTTTATTGTTAAATTTTAAAACGTTAACTTAATAATAACTGTAAAAATTATAAAATATTTTAGTTTTTTATTTTTTTTTTAGTTTTTAAATTTTAATTTTTTAATAATAAAGTTATTTATATAGCTATATATACTTTAAGCTATATTAAAAAAATTTGTTAGTTTTAAATTAAATTTATTGCTATTTATAAATAAAACTGCTTTCGCTTTATTTATAAAACTTTAATTAAATAGTTTAATAAAAAAAACTAGTTATAAATCGATTTTATTACTTTTTTAAACAAATGCTAAGTTTATATAAAGTTTATATAAAAAACTTAAATTATTTTTTATATTAATAAAAATTTTTATAACTACGATTTTATATATAAAAAGTTAATAAGTTAAATAATTTAAAAAATAATTTAAAATAATATAAAAAGATTTTTTTATATCTAGCTTAAAAAACAAAAAAGAATCAATATAAAAAAATACAATATAAAAATTATTCTTTTAGTTAATAAATTTGTTTATATAAAACTAAAGTTAATATTTTAATAAAATAATACTTTTTTTTATAAAGCAAAATTAACTAAAAAAACTATTACTAAATATAAAATTTAAATAATTAAATAGTTTGTTTATAGCTTTAATATTTTATTTATTAAAAATATATAGTTTTAAATAAAAAACTATTTATATAATAAATATAATTTTTAAAGCTTTAAAAAGTTTAAATTATATATTGCTATTAAAAAAGTTTAATAAGTAATATTTAAAAATTATTTAAAAAAGTTAGTAAAAAAAATGCTAAAAAAGCTATAAAAAATAATTGCTTGTCAAAAAATTTTTTTAAATCGATAAAATCAATAAAATTAAACTTTTAAATCAATAAAATTATAAAACAACTTTTTAAATCAATAAAATTAATAAAATCAAGCTTTTAAATCAATAAAATTGTAAAGCAACTTTTTAGATTAATAAAAACAGCTTTTTTTATTTATTTAATTTTATAACAAGTTATTTTTTTAAAAAAAGTTAAAATATTGCTAAAAAACTAGCTTTATATTATAATATATTTTTTATATAAAATAAATAATGTAAATATTTTTTAAACAATTTTAATTTAGCTAATTTAATATTTTTTTAAAAGCAATATTTATATAGTTATTTTATTAATAAATAGTTTATTTTTTAACAGCAATAAAATTAATAAAAAAACAGTTTTTTATATAAAATTATATTATAAAAAGCTTAAAAAAAAATATATAAATCATTTATTATAGCTACTATATTTGTTTTTTTTATTAGTTGCTTTAGCTTTTTAATTTATTGTTAATATTTTATTATTAATTGTAGCTTTTTTATTAAAAAAGCTTTTATTTTAGCTTTTTATTAAAAAAAAAAATAACTTTTATAAATATTTTATAAATTTATAGCTATTATTTTAGATTTAATATTATATATTTTTTAAAAATAAATTATATAAGCGTTGCTTTTTTTAAAAGTAATATTTAGCAGTTTAAATATATTTATATAAAACTTTATTAGCTAAAAAAATAAAAAAAATTAAAATTATATATAAATAAATAATATTATAAAAAATATAAAAAATATAGTAAAATTTATTATAACTGTTATATTAAAACTTTATTAATATTGTTTTATTAGTTAAAACATTGTTTTTTTATACAATTGCTTTATAAAAATAATATAAAACATAATAAAGTGTAGCTAGTAATATAATGTTAGTAAATTAGTTAAAATAAATATAATAAGTCTATTTTTAGTAATTTTAAGTTTTTAAATAAACTAATTATAACGTTTAAAAATAGTATAAAATTAAAAAATTGTAATAATTAATACAGTAATAAATATAAAATGTAATAATAAATATAAATTTAAGCTATAAGTTATAAATAAAGTATAAATTTAAAAAAAAAAAAAGTTAAAAAAATAAGTTAAAAATTGGAAATATAAGTCGTAAATATAAGCTACAGAAAAAAAAAAGAGTTAGTAGCTAAAACAGGAAGTAAAATTAGATTTTTTAATCAAGTACTTTTATATACAAATTTTGCAGTATATATACTTACAGGGGAAATCTTCTGAACCGTGGTTGACCCCCTAGTAAAGTACTCCCGCTAACATTTTACCGGGCAGAAGGCTGTACCTACCTGGCGCCTGCCTGCTTGCCTACCTGCGTGCTGCAACCCCGTTTTTATTAGCGCCACTGCACCTGTGTGCATGTATACCCGCTACCACCTGCCGCCGAACATTTAGTCGTCAGTGCTATATAGCGGGTTAGGTATATATGAACAGGACAATTGCAAAATACCAATTGCGAAATCTCATGTCTAAATGGCCCAATTATCACTTAATTTTAGATACCGAGTACGTCGGTGGAGGATCATCATTCTTTTTGAGACAAAAGATGATGGTGGGATTATGAGGTGGCTGGCATCCACGTAAGCTAACCAAACGCGGAAGCACGTGGAGTGTTGGTTTAGTCTAGATCGATCGTAACGAACGAACCAGTCTGAGAAATAGTTTGCCGTGCCTATCTACCATGGCTCACTTATGATATTGTCTCTTTTGTCGTGATGAACCGCGTTCACATGAAGTAGTTTATACCCTTGGGGAGATACTCAAACAATGGCCTGGTTCTTCAAGGTTGCCCCCTGCTCACCATTGATCCATGTACGCGAGGTTGTACCAGATGTAGGGAGATGCATCCTTCGCCGATTAGATCATCTCGCTAAGACATACCTACCTAGCAATCTTAAAGGTGATGTCCTTTATCAGAACCATGCAGATATATCATCTCTACAGGCCGTTGTTTAAAGGCTGGATGGAGAGTTAATTCGACTATAAGAATATAACTACCCTTTCATGGTCTCCGTCAGAAGATTTTTTTTACCCCAGGTTATCTAGATAGCGCACAAATATGTGGAATGACGCATCTAGCTCCACTTAAAAACAGCGCCGTTAAACAAGAGAAATGCTGGGGTTTTCGGGGAACCCCATAATTACCAAAGCTACCCTGGATAGAGTTAGCTAGGTAGCTCAAAAAGGAAATAAGTCAACAAATATAGGTGTGCACGCGGTATAAGTATTCCCGACATCACGCAGTGTAGCTCACGAGCCAACACAAGATCAAGTAATGCTAATGGAGGTTATCCCCTTCTAATTCGTCCTGTATCCAAACGACGTCATACTATTTTCACCTAGACCCCTCACTGCTGCGATCTACTACATTCTTAAGGGTCATCTGCCACTATGCAGTGTCGATCTCAAAGTTTTACGCCGGATTGAAGAGTCCAATCAAGAAAGGGCTAATCCTGAACCTCATCCTGAAGCCTGATAGGCCAGCTTAGACTCTACTGTAAAGATAAAATAAACCCCTCAAGCTATGAAGTATAAAATAAAATACGTAAAAATGCATTAGGAGGGAAAATTTGTAAGGATGCATCTGCCACGCCTCACGTCTCATGTATATCAGACAAAATACTTATAGTTAAGACTCAAAATAACATTAGGTATTAGCCTTGATAATGAGTTAGTATACATCTTTTACTCGTATGAAGGAATAATCTCATAGTGCTGGACAAATGAATTAGCCACTTGATCTTTGACAGTATACATTACAACTGCAACTCAATAATCACTAGATAGAAGATGAATTGACCTCCCACAGGAAAATGCTCCCCCCATGCTGATCCGGCTAAATGGGTGATTTTAACGATATTTTATAACAATTATATACTCGAATGACCAAAATTAGGCCTTATGAAAAATATATACAACCCGAACCTGAGCGCGTTCCACACAAAACCAAGCACCTTGTTTTAAGATGTTCCCTCGTTCATTCTATCATCTATGTGTCCTTTCGAATTAGACGATAGATGTGTAGCCCACGCACCTAGACGATACGCATGCTACTTGGAGCCATATTTATCTAGTACCTTATCGACCGCGGCACCAGATTTCATGAATATCGAATCTTGATAAAACCCAAAGCATAGCTGAAATGAAAATGCTGTGGAATCAAGCAGACATGCCATTTTCTGCAGCAACATCGTACCTACCAGCCCTTATAAACTTCGCCAGCACTCACCACCAAAAGGAAAAATCCTACAGATCCTTCTTGAAGGGGTGCTCCGGCTTATGCGTAGTCTCGTAATCGACATGCACGTACGCCCTCTCGACGTCAGGCAGGTCCTCGAGCTTGAACTGCAGCTCCTCGGCCACGTCGTGCGTGTCGCGGAGGGTGGCGTCCGGGTCCATGACGACGTCGACCTCGGCGATGAGCCGCGGGCCCGAGTGGTAGACGCGCACGGTGTCGATGCCCTGCACGGCGGGCGAGTGCGTGAGGCAGATGTACGTGATGAGCTGCTGCATCTCGACGCTCGCGGCGACGCCCACGAGGAGCTTGAACTCCTGGAACGCCGTGTGGGTCCAGATGCCGATGATGATGACGGACAGGACGATGGAGCCGAAGGGATCGATCCACCAAACGAGTTTGGAGCCGCCGACCGAGGTTAGGATACCGAAGCCGTTGATCAGCAGATCGTTTCGGTGGTCTTGCCATAGGATGTTGACTTGGCTGTATTTGTCCTTGATGCCCCAGCAATACAGGAAGAGCGCGAACTTGGTGCCGAAGGCGACCGCCACGGCAATAACTGACGGCAGGTGGAAGCCGTTGGTGCTGGCGTCGGTGCTTTTATGGGTTACGAGCTCTTCAATGGAAAAGGCAATGAGGATGAGCGAGACAGAGCCCATGAGGAAGCAAAAGGCAATGTTGCCAACATTTTCGAGACGAGCTTTTCCGGAGGGAAAGCGGTTAGCATCCACGCGCTTGACAGCTCGGTGGGTAAGGATTAGTGTCAAATTGCTAAAGGGATCAAATACGGAGTCGGCAGCAGTGGTGAAGAGCGAGAGCGACAAAGATGTTATGGCCGCGTAAAGCTGAAGAGCAGATAGGATAATATTGGCCAAAAAAGAACCCCAGACAGCGATCTGGTGACGTAAGTGGTCCTCGCCGGCCTCCTGACGAGCCTCAGTACGGTGTTCTTCTACGGTTTTAAGCAGGCGCTCGATCGTTTCGTTTTGGTTACGGTAGAAATCAGTGACCTCTTCAGGACGACTTTTGAGTTTGAGAGTACGCGGGCCGTCCCGCTTGCGAGAGGTATTAGCCTTGATCTCGTCAAGCTGCTGATCGGTCTTGAAGGCTGAGGATAGGTTGTACGGGTCGCCGTCTCGGTAGCGCGAGTTGCCATTCTGGGATTCGACATCGGACTGGGGGCAGGAGGGGTGGCGCGCTACGGTGTGGTCAAGTTCCACGGTCTCGACGGCCTCGACAGCGGTGCTGGCAGCCATTTCCCGAGGCCGGCTCAGTGGCGCGGCGTGTGGCGGCATAGGTGAATGGGCATGTGAATGTGAATGTGATGAGCGAGGCGTCGACGACCGGTTATGATTATTGGTATTTGGATTGAAGGGAGAGGGATGCATGGTAATTGTATGTGCTAGATTGGCGTCCATGGGTGGCAACATAGAAGAGGCTTGTTTCCTGCGAGGCACTGGGTTTGAAGGCCCGGGTTACCTGGTTCGAGCTGACGTTAAGAGTCCCGATCTTTTGGTACACTCCACAAAATAAAGTTGGTCAATTCAAGGAACGGGCTTGTGGCAGGGCGCGTTGAAAGCATACACACGCAGTAGGGGTCCCATTCAAGGTCAGTGCAAGCAGAAGAGAGAGGCAATAAAGCGAGGAGAGGGGAGGGGAGACACCGAACGACGTACTCTGTACTATGTAGTACAACAGAAAAGCAAAGCAAGCCAGAGTCCAACATCTTACCTACTGTAAGTAGGAGGCCAATGAGAGCCGCCACATTGGTGTATCCAGAATGGATAAGCAGCTCCCACCAATAATACAAATACCTACACATTTCCTACCCGTCATCATCTGTTGCTTGTTGCGCGCAACTTGGTCTGGTCTGGTCTTATCTTGTCAGCCACAGGGCTGGGCGAGCTAGTCTGAGCTAGAGCCCGTCTCGACCGACTGGAGCGAATCAACGACGTAGGAAGGCTCACGTGTGTACGAGGCACTATCCATACTAGCGTGCTGGAGGTCAATCTATTCAACCACCTTGGCAGTGATGACCGCAACAAGCGTGAGAACGGAGGCTTCCATTGGCCATTGGCCGTTGCGACGACTTGCGGAGTCGCATTCTCATCAGTGGCTGTACACCAGCAGTTGGAGTGCGCGCAACGGTGTTTATCATGATTAGTTAACGAGCCCACATCGCGAGAAAACTTATATATATGCATAATGCAAGTCTGTCAACGATCATTCTGGGGGAGGCAGACCTTTTATACATGGACAGTTATACCCGTGCGCGTTATACCCAGGTTTCCTCAGCTGATGAAGTATGGGTCTGTTTCAACGTATCGGGACCAGGTATTCGGTTGATCCTGTCCTGTGCTGCATACTTACATGTATGCGCACAGAATACTGTAGTATTGTAGGATTGTGCTTGTAAGTACCGGTGAGCTATGCCGCTTTTCACTTTGACTTCCTACTTTAGACTAGCCCCATACTTCACCATACCTAATTTAACAAATGCCAAGATAGAAGTGCCATAGCACATAACTTTAAATGTAACCCATCTGTAGAACTAGGATTCAAGTGAGGACAATTGATAGTTAATACTGTAAACTGTACATAATGAACAATTATAAACACAGCGAGGTCTTGATTGATAATCTATTTAACCATGACGCGCTGTGTGACCGGCCTCGTGGGTGGGGATGACGATTCCATACCTAATTTAGATCCTTATCTTATCATATCTATGAGCGAGATCTCCATAGACCATATGCACTTACAGAAGTTACCCTGCAATTAATTAATATTCTATTCACGTAGGCTATGAGGAATCAATCATCAAAAGGCTAGATTAGGTGTATTGTAGTATATATTTACTTGTATCTATAACAGTGCAACACCGTGACTAAACAATGCAGGCGATGTGGGTCTTCTATCCAGCCCGCCAAAGGACGTAATTCGTGGTTGTCTTCTAAGCATCAGCTCGTCGGAGCGGGTGAGCCTCCGTATTTAACACCCAAGTATCGAGATCAAACATTTCCCACTCGCCAAAGATGAGGTAAAAGTACTTGAGCGTCTCGGCAAGCCAGAAGCTCTCCATGCTATCCAACTGCTCCGGCTTTGGCATCGTGACATCGTCTAGCGCCGCCGATGCGTACGAGGTGCGCGTGTGCTTCTCGATGGCGGTGAACATGTCCCAGGCCTTGTCCATCCACTTCGGCTCCCCGGTTAGTCGGTACATGTAGAACACCGACTCGATGGCTTCTGGTCGGAGCTGGTATCTCCGGTCGTACACGTCGACCATCCCGAGGGGTAATCGATGGCCCTCAACAATGTTGGCAATCTGCTGCTCTGTCATGATCTCGTTCTTCTCGCCAGTTCCCCAGTGCTTTTCGATCGCCTTATTCCACTACAAACTCGAGGTTAGTATCGTTATTGTGGGCGTGATCCATGGGCTTTTCGAGTGCGTGAAAAGTCCCCACAACATGACTTGAGCTGAAGAGAAGCTCGCGTACTTGTGAAAAGTCCGAAACAAGAGTCCAACTCCGGGAATTACTTACGCGACTATCGCTCCACTGGCAGGCATCCTTCTCATTGCCCGTATCGCAAGGAATGTAGTAAAATATCTCTGGCCCGATACCCGAAGGCGTACCACTGTAAGACCAAACGCAGCCGTCGGTAAGCTCCTCGGCAATTTTAAGGTCCGCCGGCCTATCAAAAATCTTGGCCGCCATACCAACCATGCCACCGGTGAAACAGGTAAGATGCTGTGTGCGAGGAGTTGTGACCACGACTGGTTCCCCATTGGGTGGCTTGGACACGTGAGCATCCCCAAAGAACAGGATGGGGAGGTTGCCCTGGTGTAACGCCCGACGGAGGAGATGTTTCTCGGCCACGTCGATGAATTTTTCGTACATTTTGCGGGGTTGTTCAAGCGCGCCTCCAAGAAGCAGATACTGCTTCGGTAGATACTCATAGGCACTGTCGCTCATGCCTCCAAGCGAAAAGCCGTCACCTTTGAAGGTCACTGGCGATGTAGAGACATCAATTAGGATGGGCCACATACCCGGGAGATGGGTTTTGGCCTGTGCCTCATCCAGCTCATCATATATACGTTGTATAGCATCGTAATACTGCATGTCACCAGTAAGTTGGGACATCTTGGTAAATTCGAGACTTAAAGATCCAATCTCGGCCAATAAAACTGTCGTGGGGGCCTTCTGGTTCTTGCCCTGAACATAGTCTCTCCAGTTGAAACGGGGAATGGGCATTCGATTTGGGGTGTCAAAGGCCGTCATTAAAAGGTTGGCTACCTCGATGGATTTATTTAGTAGAGAAGGGTATTGTTTGTCGCTCAACTCGTACGCAGCTAGAAATCCACCTAGGTACCGAATGGTAGTCTCGAATACGTTGATATCCCGTGCCGTGGTGGTTGTAAAATCGACATCATCGCAAGCCTTGACAGCACTTTCAAACTCGTCCTTCAGGCCTATGAGCCACAAGGTGTCGAGGGAATCGACAAGAGTGGCAGCCCATCCGCCAAAGGGGTCCTTATAGTGGCCCGAGATGGGCTTGATCTCGTCGTGACCCCAAGCATTCTTTTTATAGCCCGTCCAGCTATGTTTAAAGCTCTCTCTAACGGCGGCTAAGCGCGTAAGTCGCTCCTCTCTCGAAGTAGCATCCTCTTTTGGCCTCGAGGCTTGGATTTGTGGTATAGGTTTCGCGGGTTTGTTTGTTGGGAGTTCGAAGAGAGTATTAACTTTATGTCGAGTCGGCCGTGGTTCCCACCTATAATCTCCGTTGATCCTCCCCGAGCCCGATATAGAAGTAAACAGGCCAGCGTCGCCCGATCTTTGGGACCTGTAATACCACGAAGCAAGCACCCAGAACAGCACGACGGCAAGTATTATTCTCACACGGCGTACAGCCATGGTGGGCTAAACCCAAAGAGCTCAAGCCTCAGTAGCGCAGAGAGATGCCGATAAAACCACCATTACTCCGGACGCGAATCAGGGCGGGATTGTGACGTAGGCAGGTGGTTCGGTCGCAACAACTAGGTGGATTAAGGCCGAACTAAGGACAAACACTGCCAGTGCGTGCACGAGACAATTTGATAGTGGCCAATGAACATTCCAAGAACCAACCGAGAAGAGAAGGCAACAGGGTTCGGTGAAAAAGAGAGAGAACAAACACAGAAAGTGATGTGCCAAAAGAAGCAGGAACAGGAACCACCAAAGTTATAGAGGTCCGGTCCCTTATCTACCTAGGTAGGCGCAGATGCATTTCGTCGAGACTCAAGTTCAAACCTTGGGCTGAAGCAGTAGCTAGTGCCCCACTCCTCACCTGCAGGACCTAAATAGGCCCCTTTTCTCGGCATTGGCGGGTTACATGGAATATAGCAGAGTACAAAGTACCCAACTATTTTAGCTTGAACTTGCTCAGCAGCAGCATGTATAAAACGAGAATACAGAATCCGGTACCCTTCTAACAACAAATAGCAGTAGGATTAAGAAGGGGTTGACACGTTTGCAGACCAGCGTTGGCCCAGACTTATACAAGACTATCTCACCGAAGGAACGATTCACTTGGCAGTAAATGGCAATGTACTTCAGCATCTTGTGAAAATAAGCTTCCAAGTAATTCGCATATAGCTAAGCACCTACCTGACCCTAAGCAGTCGCTATTATTAACATAATCCATATATTTCATCTAAAATACGGATAGTCAATCTAGTCCTCCTATTCTTTGTTACGCGGGGTATAAGTCTTCGCAGGTCAGATCAGGTGCTGCTGCAGATCGGCTTAAAACCCGGGGGGATTGGTGTTCATGTTTAGAGTGAGGTACTCATATAAAGAGATGGACATACCTAATGCGGTACCGTTGTTCTAAAGGCTAGAGCCAATCACATACTAGCGGCACGTCATTTCCCTCCAGAGTTTTGTGCCTCCTACTTTATGGCCCGGGGCCGATAGCTCACCCGCACCCGCCGTAGGAAGTACTGTGAGTACCTAGCTACGTGCCCCCACTCGACGGTGTTCCGGCCCAGGCGACTGATTATACAACAGGTGGCATCATTGACAGGCCTGTCGTCTGTTACCCGCAAGTCCCTGACTTTCACCTATCTGCATCTCCTTCAGAGCAAACGCCAATTTGCTCTATCCCCATATACCTCAACCGAAATAATGGGCACTTAGTTTCCTCTCTGTACTTCCTCAATCGACCCTCACAATTCCTGGTCTTCCGCCTCTGTCGATCGCCTACGATGCGTCTCCTTTGGTATGCCGGGGTAAGCTTCATCCAGCACCAACACCAAAACTCAATAGCCACGAGCTGTTGCTGGGTTCGCCAAAGTCAAAATATGCTAATGGATATACCAATCGTCTTAGGCCTCGACGGCGCTGGCCACCGGCGTGGTCGCCTACGCCTTCAACCAGCGTGCCAACTTCTACTCTGCTATGGTCTACCTATCGCAAAATAACCTTAGCCTCATGGTTTGTGTCTCCCTTCACCCCTTTCTTCCTTCTTTCCCCGCTGTCCTAGACCTATCTATGCGCCAGCGCAACTATCCGCTTTACTAACCCGTGCATCCCGCTCGCCATAGATCCTAGTTAACCTCGTTCTCCTTTTATACGCCTCCTTTGTCTGGGGCCTTCAACGGCTGTGTTATGGCCCCCTCCGACCCGTCGAAATCGAGCAGCTCTATGAGAAGGCCTGGTTCGCCGTCACCGAGACTTGCCTCGCCATGACCATCTTCCGCGAGGAGGTGGGCGCCTGGTTTCTGGTCATGTTTACTGCCCTCGTTACTGGAAAGGTGTGGGAATGGATAGGCGAGGGCCGCGTTGAGGTTCTGGAGCAACAACCCCCGGCCAACCCGAGATTGTTCCACACGCGACTTAGCATATCCCTCTTTCTCAGCGTCGCCTACGACACCTGGCTGTTCTCTTACGCCGTCCACGCCGTCGTGCAACAGGCGCGTCCTAACATGATGGTCATGTTTCTCTTCGAGTTTGCCATCCTGGCCACCTGCTCCTCCCGCACCGCCTCTCGCTATATGCTGTCTCTGATAGAATCCGCGATCGTAAAGAAGCAGACTCTGATTCGGCTAGAAGAGCAACGACGGGTGGCTAGACAGCAGCGAATGGACATCTTGCGACGTAGAGAGAGTGACGACGCCGCCCAGGCCGAAGCCGCGCGACAAGAAGAGCTACCAGACGAAGAAGAAATCGACGAAATGGATATTGAAGTTCCTGGCTGGGAATCTAAGGGACACTGGATATTAAGCCTTGATCTCATGACTGGTAAGTCATTAATTATGTCTGGATGGTCACATTTCTCCCTAACACGCTTTAGACTTCCTTAAGCTTGTCATCTATTCGGTGTTCTTCGCCATCCTTCTGATGTTCTACGGGCTTCCAATTCACATTATGCGCGACCTCTTCATGACCGCTCGTTCCTTTGTAAAACGCCTCGGCGCTCTCATGCGATATCGGAAAGCTCTACAGGATATGAACAAATATCCAGACGCTACTCAGGAGGACCTCAGCAGGGAGGACACGTGCATCATCTGCAGAGAGGAGATGAGACCATGGGACCCAAATGTCGCGGGTGCAGTTGAACGCTCTCGGCCGAAGAAGCTCCCTTGCGGTCACATTTTACACTTCGGTTGCCTAAAAGGTTGGTTAGAGAGACAACAAGTCTGTCCTACATGTCGACGCTCAGTTGTCATTGACGGGACGGGCGCTGATGGTGCTGCTGCGATACCGGGACCCAATGGAGGACAAGCCCAACCTCCGGCCCCAGGTGCGCCCGGTGGCGGAGCAGGAGCAGGAGCAGGGGCTCCCGGCCAGCCGGCCCAGGCCCAGGGCAATTTACGCGTATTCCAGTTTGGCCCAATCCGGTTGGGCTTCGCTCAAGGAAATGCACAGAACATTCACGATTTAGCTAACCAGCTGCGCATGCATGGTGCAAACCAACCTGCAGCTCCTGCAGCTGCTCCAACGCCGACGCCTATAGTCCCACCCATGAGTCTGAACAATGCTCAAACTAGCATAGAGAGCATGCAGGCCCAGCTCCAAGACATCTCCAGTCGAATACAACAAGAGATGTATGCCCTACAAGCAACCCAGGCTGAACTACAAACTGTGCATGCTCTGGCGGTAGAATTGAACCGACTACGCCAAGCCCAGCAGCAGAGTGCAAGTGGCATTGGCAGTCAATTCAGCCAAGCAGGTCCTCACACTCACACTCAATTCATAACTCAGCAAACCCCCAATTTTTTCCAGAATAGCACCTTATACGTTCCGCCGCCCTCTGTCACCACAAGACATGGTGGCACTCCATACACATCTGCCATCCCATCTGGTAGCCAAGATCTTCCTGAAGGGGTATCCATTCCACCCGGTTGGTCCTTACTACCACTCCAGCGTCTAGATCCTCAACCCTTACAGTCGCAGGTTGGGACTTCGCCTATCCCAACTACTTCATCTCATGATTTACCACACCAGCAGCACCAGACTACAGCCCCCTTTAGCAGATATAACTTTCCTCTTAATCCGAATAACGTCATGGGCTCATCAACTCCATCAACTGATGCCCATAACTTTGCTCGGAGTAGTGACGCACAGCACGGAACCGACAGAAACCCCGGGCCTTCTACCTCTGGAGTACAAAGAGAACCCCCTCATGTTGCTGCTCCCACTCCCGTGATACCACAGTGGAGTACCTCTTCCCACTTACTTTTTGGGAATCGTGGTAATTCATCTACTACATCCATCACTGGCAATTCTAATTCGAGGAACGAGAGCGTTGCAGGGACTCGATCCCAAACTGCTGACTCCAGTGAAAGTGATGATGACGGGTCCAATGCAAGCAGCGGTAAGGGCAAAGCCAGAGCTGTGACCGTTGAAGATATGGTGGAAGATGAATCGGATTAGGCCGCCACTTTGGCTGTGTATTGTATTGGTATTAAGAAATCACATCATGGCATGGCGTTGGCGGCGTTAATTTCGTGTCTCCAGAGGGAAAAAAAACACGACCCAAATTAGATGGTTCCGCTCTGCTGCTTTTCTAGCGTGCATCATTTGGACCAATCCTCAACGCATTCAGACAAGACAGAATATCGAGAATAGAGTCTTTGGCATTTTTATCTATTATTTTAAATCTCGTAAAAGCCTAGAGTGGGGATCCTATTATTCTTGCCGTATCCTTGCAAGCCTGGGCCTATGGCTTAGCCTAGCCACAGATTCACCTAATGGCAGTTTTACTATGCTACAATCCTCTTATTTACCCTCGGCCTTCGCCTTCTGCTCGAGATACTCCTGTAACTTGGGGAAGAAGGTGACGCTGTTGGCCGAGTCGACGAACTCCTGGAACCTAGTGATCTTATCGCCCGCCTCGTTCAAGTGGAAGACAAGCACGTACTTTTTAAGTTAGCATAAGCTCTTTTCATCCCGCGTCTCATTTCTTCCTCTTGTTCGCTCCTTTTCAGACTCAGGGGGAGAGTGAGGTGAGGTATCTTACCTCATTAGCGTACGGCCCGACGTCCGTAGACGCGGTGCTGTGCGCCAGGATGACGACCTTGTTCGCCCGCGCGTCCTCGATGAGGTCGTCGATGGTCACTGTGAAGCCCCGGAGCTGTGGGAGCATGGGCCCGATCCACGATGCGTATGCGGTGTTGTCCATCTCTGGGCGGCCGAGGGATTCTGAGTCGCAGGACGGGTTATTCAGTATTCACGCCGTGCTGGATGCATATGTGTCAGGTTGGGACATACTGGGCAGGATCTCCTGGATGCAGTCCTCGGTGCGGAATGACATGATCGTCTCCAGGTTGTTCGTGTTGTAGGCGGCCACGATGGCGCGCGCCGTCTGGCTGCGGCGTGAGGGCGGGGTTATCGCTTCTGAGCTCATTTTCGGTTTCGTTTCTTGGGGCTTTGACGACTGATGAATTCTCCCTTACCGCGATGATGAGAGTACTTATATTCTTCACTCTTGCTCTGGTTCAGTGAGTCATTGATTGTGAGATTTCGGGTCAGCGCGGATGATGAGCGGTCTGAATAAGAGTGAATGAGTGTAAGATGAGCTCCCTAGCCGATCTTGCCGCGCTCCGGATGGATGTGTGCTAGCTGGATGGATACCTAGTCTATGCTCTTTTCTGCAATGCTGAGGGTCACGCTGCATATTGACGATACACCCCAGTCGACAAGCTTAAGAGCACCTGCGTATAATAACTATGAGTACCTAGACAGGCGTATCGCACCGGGATGTTTTTTTTTCTATTATAAAGCAATCGAATAGAAAACTCGTCACCGAATTTCTAAGAATGATGACAGAGTCCGAGATTTTCTCGCCTTAACTGTGACTACTATAGACCGATACCCGACCGTTGCCGAGGATGAGTAGTATTTACTATCAAAACACGGACATTACTATTATCATTTCCAACCCCTTTCACTAGCCATACCTAAATGTAGTCATAGACCTTACAAGTTCTAAAACAATATTATATTAGAGATGCTACATGATCAAAACCTATCGTTTTAAGGTTGAATAAGACTACTCCCTTAATTCGTTAGTGATGGCTATCTAGAAGTCAATATAATTTCCATGCGTGCGAACATGCTATATCCTCTTTATGAATTGTTATCGCCCTTAACGCCGCAGTCTCCGTAATGCTCTCCCTTGTCGATAGATAGACTACCAAATGGAGAGGAGTGTTTCTTATGGTACTTAATGCCGATACTATTCATGCATTCTAAGATGACGGTTCCTCCCTCGTCCTTCTTCAGTGGCCGTATTTATAGTTATTATTTTATCGCTTGGGCGATCCCTGGCCTTGACTCTCCATGTTTGTAGGGAAATTTTGTGGTTAACTTCCTCGGGCATCATCCCAACATGAGGGGATAGTGGCCTAGGCAGAAAGAAATGACTACATTTTTCGGCAGAGAGGAGGTATGCTCTATCAATACAGCGTGCTGGTTTCGCTCGGATAAGTTAGGTTGGTCGATGTATGGAGCGTCCACCCACATAATACTATCTGTATCACATATGTTGCGCAATGCGGCGCCCAGGTTCTATCCTGAACTCTTGCCTTTTAAGTGTAATGTCATCAACTGATATAATTTACTCTATGCCCATGATAACGCCGTATAAGGTTGGATCAGGTCACTCTAGCGGCTATCAAGTAATAGACAGACGAGAAGATTGTAAAAAGGGATAAATAATATCATTACTAATAACACCCATTTAGCATTATATTATAACCACTTCAGATTTCGGTATCTGAGACCACCAGCCTATCGTATCAGAAATTTTTACTTCAAAAAATCCTATTCGTTGGTAAGTGCGTTCCTGTTCAGTACGCGCCAAAATAAGCCCATGTATACACATCCAATCCCTGCCAATCCATATACAATAAACTTCATTACGAAAAAGGAAATCATCATCCATCCACACAGCAGGCGATGTCAGTGTTAATCCTTCATCATTGATTCTAAATGAAATTTTGTATTCTTCTCGATCGGAGGTTTGAGCCGGCACCACTATACCACGCATCAAAGAGGCGTGTAGTGTTAATGATCCGCTTGTTACAGCCCCGTATTGATTGCGCCGGTCTACGTCCATTTGAACATTGATGATCGAAGCCTCCGATTTCACATCGTGAGCAAGACTGTAACGGACGGCCGAGTCTTGGGAAGCCCAAGACCAAGACGGGCAGCGGTAAGTCGATGATTTCTTCCCGGGTCCCTTTCGCTTCCAACAGAGTCCATAGACCAACGATTCGCGCCAGAGCCCAGCGACATATTTCCACTGCCATCGGATATTTATAGCTTCTGCAAGACCACTAATAGCTACTAACTTGTCACTCGTCTTGGTAAGCTTAAGCTCGCTATACGTCTCCACCAGTTCGCGATGCCAAACTCGGGGTCTGTCACGTTCGTGGGCGATATCCCTTGCGTATAGGTACTGATCAGCTAAGGAAGTCCCGTCTTGCCGCTCAAGCCTATCCTCGTATTTGTCCCCGTGGGGACACATCCAAAAAATCTGAGATTGTGTATAGTATAGTGTGCGTGGAGAGAGAAGATGTTCTTGTAAGCACCAGGCCCTGGTGGAGAGCGGGCCGTGATACACGTAACGTGCTCGTAGCCCCTTTCCCTTCAGATCCTCGAAGAAGTATAATGTAGAACGCCTCCCATCGCGAAACCGGTTGTTGATCCGTATTAGGCTGTGGGGTAAATAGTCCTCAAGGTGGGATGTAGACTTGCTGTTAAAAAGACCTTGTGTAGCAGAGTCGCTCGAGCAGGCGGCAATAGTAAGGAGTGAACCTTTGAAGATGCCTGCCATTTTTGACCCTTCACCAGCCCAATCGTTTTCATCATCTTGAACAATACATAGAGCATCGATCCAAATATACCTGATTCTTAATTGCTGTGCAACAAAGATGGCATCACGGAGTGTGGCCGGCAATTTAGAAGGGTCAAAGCTTATCTCACGATCTCGAAGGTTACTTTTTGTTGTAATCCAATACCGGTTTGAGTGTGTGCCCCAGCAGTAGCTTAAAGTACAGTATACATCTGGTTCAAAGTCGACACTGCGAGTATTTCTAAGCGCAATCCGGCCAGCACCACCCAGCATTGGAGCCAAGTCGATTAACCTCGATGGTAGATCGTTAGGTTGCACGGAGTATTGATCACGTTCCCCTCGGTTATTGCAACAATTGCCAAGCCACAACCGGGCTATGTCAAATGAGAGATCAGATCGTGTGTTGGTGAGTAAGTGCCGTCGCCAGGGCACCCCAACTTTAACAGCAGGGTCAAACTCGTTCGTGAAGCAACTCAAAATTTTCTCTAAGGTATTAATAAATGTAGAAAAATGCGATATACCGTCGAAATACAGATCGTAACTCACACGACAAACCTCGTCGCCATTGCTATCGGCATCAACCACAACAGCTTGGCCGCGTCTCAAAATGAGACTACACCTACTCCTTCCCCGCCCCCAAAGCAAGGATAAACCAACTTCTTCCCGATAGCATGCGGCATAAACTACAGCCAGGGTTGTGATTTAGTACCTTAGTAATTAGGACTAATTTAGTATTACTAGATTAGTACTTACTTTAGTACTGATTTTTTAAGTACTAAGCTAGTATTAGTATTATTTCGAAAATATTAATACTAAGTATTAAAATATTCACTTATATAAGCTATAAACGCTTATATATAAAAATAATTACCTAAGTAAATCAGGTGGTTTGTGCGCAGCTGTGGCTTTATAATATAAGCAGTTAAAATAGTGGCTAAACAGTAAATTTTAATACTTAGTATTTAGTACTAGTATTTCTTAGTATTTTAGTATTAGTATTAGTACTCACTAGTACTAAACTAAGTTAGTCTTAGTACTGACTAATACTAAATTAGTATTACTAAATCACAACCCTAACTACAGCTCTTTGCAGACTCTACTAATTCGCTAAGCGGCAGGTGCCGATACCCAGGTTCAGACATGATGTCTTCAGCATTAATCTCCCTGCAAATCTGGCAGAGGGTATTGTCGGGAGGAATGTCGTCTACGTTCGTGAAATGCCCGTGTTAATGTCAAGTATGCCGATTTCTGATTCCTCCATCCACTACATATGAGCTGCCATCTCCTCCAATCAGAAGCTTTTTTAAGACCCACTTTGTCACTCAACTTAAAGTTGCAGGTATCTCAAAGTTTACTCTTTTTAATAAATACCTACTTCGCGTCTTATTGTTAGGGGGGCAGTGCCATAGCCCCTCCTTTTAAGTAAATAATCATAGATACCTTAACGCATATGACTGGTTACCTTCTCCATAACCCTATTTATAAATATATGAAGCATACCTAAGATGAATCGATTTAGAGAGTCGACCGTGTAAGGTTAGGTTTCTGGCTGTGTACGTTGTTATTAATATATCGATGACTTATTCCATCTTCTAACTAGTAAGGGCCACTCTTCAAGGCAAAAAAGTAAAGGGGTTAGGAATCAATGAATAAGGACAGATATTCCTAAGAAAAAGGCATAACGCCGCATCTAATGAGTAAAGTCGCTACCCAAGATCCATATTCGATCTCACCATAATGATACGGTCAGATATACGGTGCAGACTCTCTACAGGAATCTATGGAGTCTGCAGGTTAGTGGTACGTACCATGTACCAGCTGGCATGTTAGTGCTACCTGCCGAGGTATTAGCACTCCTACAAACAATTAGATCTCTGTCATCACTACTAATTCTACCCATACCCTTAGAGCACTTCATTACATACATACTATTTTCGTGATACCTTAAATATAATACAGAAATAACTAATAGAGTAGTATTTAATCTACATTGCGTTTCGCAGTTTTTAAATTTACTATCGTGCCATCCCATCATGGATAGGGTTTGCGAAAACCCAACCCATAGGCAACTACTAAAGCCTATAAATCCTTAGCGGGCGCGTTATCACATAGTATAGGCTTTTCATAATATTATAGGGATCCTCTCAGCCTAAAAGGTCTGCCTGGTAATTTAGTTTTGTGGGGTTTTCGAATTGAGAGAGAACTCAGCCTTATTGGTGAGATATATTCATGCAGCGTGATTGGGGCGTCATAGCGGTGAGAATCGGCGACCATTGCATCTCCATGCTAGTTGAGTGGCTGAGACTGATATTGATCCTTGTATGATTCCGACGGACGGAAGTATTAGACGAGCAGTTAAATCCATACTCGTTGCAATGGTTATGGAACCAGATATACGTACTACCAATGGGGAGTATACCCGAATGCGCCATTTGTCGAAGATGAGCTTTGTCTTCGGAAAGTGGTGTGATAGCATAATCATGGAGCAATGTGAATTCAGGTTATATTATAAATTTCAGCTCTCCTTGCGCCCTGCATCTCGTCAAAAGGGGCGTCCCGCATAGGTTTATTGATTAAATGGCTTCCTCCAAGGTGGTATGTGTGCTACCCCGAGGGCGAATGTCTCGTCATGATAAAGATCGAGGTACATTGAGGCCATTTGAGGACGAATAGATGTTGTCCAGTATCGCAGCCAGTCTCGGACTCTTGATGAATATCGACTAATTCAACGATGATCTTGCCCAAGATATCTTTCGGTTAAGCAAGAAGGCAACACTCTTGCATCAACAATAACCTACCTTACTAATATTGTGCACCTTCGGATAGATAGTCAAAATGATGAAGTGTCTCGCATACTCGACATGAGATAGCGGTGAAGGGTCCCTCCGGGAGGGCATATTGAAATATATATTCTAAATGTAGGCCGAGGCGAAGATCTTAAGATTATATATAATTCGAAATCCACTGCATCGAAGAGATGAAACGTTGAGAAACTAAACCAAAGATTAAAGAACTAGAGGCAACAAATATTGTGCTTTTCTATCTCCTGAGCTACGATAACATCAACGTATTTGTTACCGCAATGTATGCAATTACAGGTATCAAGGCGGGAGCAACCGGTCCTGCAGTTCCTCTTCGCCTGGAAGTCGACACCTGGTATCCTGGTAAAACGAAAACGCATTTGATGCAGAACAGCTTATTCCTCCATGCCCTTATATTCCTTCAGAAGAAAGATCCCGCGGAAAAACTCTCCTTCTTTCAAATTGCTGGTCTGTATCAACTGAGAAATGATCTCCTCCTCGTCGTTGAATATTGACATGCTATACTACAGGGATACACGGAATGCCCTACAAACCATGGGACGAGGATACCCAGCCTATAACTGCCGATAGCGGCTACTGTACCCACAATAGCCTCCTGTTTCCAACCTGGCACCGTCCATACATGCTTCTATACGAGGTAAGCACAGCCCATGGTTCCACTAACTAAACGATATATAGCTGATTTTCTGGAACAGCAAGTCTTGTACGAGATTATGACAAAGGAAGTTATTCTAGAGCTACCAGAGTCCGATAGGGAAGATTGGACTGATGCTGCTAATACCTGGCGTCTCCCTTATTGGGATTGGGCGCAGAAGAAGAGTCGTGAGGGCAAAGACACGACAATCTACGATCTTCCGTTGATCACAAAGGACCAAAAAGTTAGCGTTATCAACCTAAAGAATCCCGCCGCAACGATCGAGATCACGAATCCTATGTACCAATTCACGATGCCTAAGGGCGAAGCTATGGGGCTACATGGAATAAGCGATGTGAGAGAAGGTGATGATGTGCTTCCTGTGGGTGGACGTCCTTAGTATTTCTATTTTTAACATAACCTTATCTAAGAAAGATCTAACCAAACCCTCGCAGTTCTCAAAATCAGTAGGCACATCCCGCTGGGCTCTTTACGACCCCGACGTCAAAACAGCCTCAACCAACTGGGTTGACGGCGTAGTTGACAACAGCAAAGCCGCCGACGCACTTGACAAGCACGAGTGGTACATAAAGACACATGACCAGGTGCCGATAGCCGAGATGGTATATCGCCTCTATGTCCCAGGTTATATCAAGAATTTTACACAGTTCGCCACCACCAAATATTATAAGGAGCATGAAGACGACCCTGAGAGTTTCCTGAGCTTAGAGTATATTCACAATAATATCCATAACTGGGTTGGCGGGCTCGACGGGTATAGCGGTCACATGGCTGAAGTAGCGGTAGCTGGATTCGATCCCATTTTCTACATGCATCATGCGTAAGTTGTCTCATATTACTTCCTATTTTCTCCAACTCACAATCTTTGCCCAAGCTTACAGCCTCATATCTCGAACTCGTATCATTCACTAACAACGCCCTAATGTAAAGTAACGTCGATCGCCAATTCGCTCTCTGGCAAGCCGTTAACCAGAAGGACGAAGAACGCAATTGGTTCCAAAGGGAAGACGAGCAACTCAAGGACGACGGCACATGGAATATAAAAGAGGGCGAAATTGATACTCCTTCAACCCCTCTGGCCCCCTTCCACGTGGATACTAAGGGGACTTACTTCACGTCGGACAACATAAGGGACTGGATGAAATGGAACTACTCCTATCCGGAGCTACAGCCGTGGTTAGACAAATACAAGAAGGACGGCAAATTCGACGTCGACTTATACATCATTGATGTCCAGAAACAGATCAAGGATTTATATGGTCCTAAAGTTGATTTATATCGTCCTAAAGCTGAGGATTTTCCCTCTGGAGGGAGTATGGAGGGTACGGCGACAGCTTCGGCTAAGGCATTGGCTCCAAATTTGGGATGGAAGAGGTGGGGTCTGGATGCCATCGTCAATATTGTTTATGATCCGTTCGTATTTCGTCTTCTCGCCCGAATAAGAAATCGATTGACTACATGCTAACTAGAAGTTCAAAACTAAGGTTCGCCTTCGACGGCGCTCCATACACGCTATACCTGTTCATTGGCGATCCCAGCCAGTTGGCCCTCGATGACCCTAGTCAGCTAAACGAGCACATTCAGCATGTCGGATTCGTCTACACCTTTAGCAACCCCATCTTGCCCCAACCGAATATGCGCGGATGTCAAGGTTGTCGACGCAGGCAGGCCGAGGGAACCAAATCCAGAGCTCAAGTGCCGATCACTGGAGCACTAATCGCCCGTTTTCGCAAAGACGGACAGCCAGGTTCGGGCCTCCCACACGGAATCACCCCCTTGCGAGGCTTGGAACCTGATACTGTGCAAACATACCTAAAGAATAATCTACATTGGAGGGTAATATCGGTAGGTAATCATTCTACGAGCTCTCATTATACCGTTCCTTCTTTCCTCCGTAAAATCCATATGTCTACTGCCTAGAGGCCACCCTAGCCATAGGAAAACACTTTCATACTCTATCGCGAGAAATAATTAGTAGTTAACAGAGTTGGGGTAAATAGCACACTGGGCAAGGCCTGGACATCCCCCATGAAAACCCCTTCGTCAGCGTGTCAGTCTACCACCTTGATACTGGCGCCGATGACGGTAGGTATCGCCGCTTGAATGGGGCTACTAATACCAGACCTGGGGGCCATGGATATAGTCTTCAAGGTCAGACATCGGTATCCATTTGAGCGGGCCAACTTTCCACATGATATGGGACTCTATGGAGAATATGTGGGGTTTTGTCGAGAATTGAATGGCAGATTGGCAGATATTACGGCCAGGGAGATTATGCTGGCCTTATCTGAAGTTTATGGTTTACATTTGAGTCAGTCTAGTTTATGACACGAGTTATGAATTTTACAAACTTTAAAACTATATTGTTTGCTATAATATATATATTATATATATTATAAACTTTAAAAAAGTATATATGCTTTGCTTAAAATATATTTGTTAAACGTGTTTTAAAGTTTTAAAAATGGTAGGTTTGACTCCGATTGAGCTGCCGTTTTTGGCGGACTAAACCTTGACACAGGAACTCTAGGTGCAATCCTCTTTCCTGGCGCTGCTCCGGGCTGGTGATCTAGATCTGATTAAACTGGTATGAGACCTTCTGCGCTCCCGCCCTTCGTCGGATATCCTCGTACAATTTTCCCGAGGCGGTACTGACATTGACCGCCCCCTGAGATGCTCAACGGACCGGCTTTGCAGAAGTTCTCGTTTATGTCTGCGACGCCTGATGTCATCAATGCATTCTGGTGCACGCCTCTCACCTATGCGAAACATCTCTAAATACCAAGAGAAAATGTCGGTCGCAGAGATTTTCTAGACTGGCAAGGGATATATGATAAAATGAAAAGGAACTATTATATATAGCAAAATATTCGGCGACTGAAATTTGTTAAAGAAATCTTAAGGGAAAATGAATTACCTACCATGTGAAGTATTTTTTGCACCCGGGCTTATCTACGCAGTAGTGGAGGGTGGGATTGGGCACCAATACATGACATAAGTATATGTAATTCTAGTGTAGAGAAGTAGGCTGCGACGTCTATCTATTCCGATATGTTGTAGCACTCGGACAGGGCGTCTCAGCCAATGGGGCCGACTGAAAAGCTGCATAGCCAGCTCCGATGACTCCTGAATCATATGTTGTTGGTATGTGGTCGTTCTGAAGAGATTTGAGATGACCATAAAGATTGAAGAACAACGAGCGATAAACCACGCGACAACTAGATTAGGTAAGAAAGGGTTGACCTGTGAAAGTCATGGTTGATGGGAACAAGCTGAGTTGCAGTCGGCGGCTGACGAAACAGCCACCAATGTCCAGCTGTAGATGTATCATGTTACACTCGTTACGCGTTTTCAAAATCAAGTTAAACCAATAACAGTCACCTTTGTGGGATGTTTACTTCTATCAAATGAAATGATTGGCATGTGTGCGTACTATTCAGTTTGTTTACTATGATAGAGAGGCTGGCTGAGGCCCCCTTTATCCTATCCTTGACCTAGTGTACTTTCAACATTACCAGACCTGAAAAGAAGCCGCGCTTGAGCCTCGAGGCTACAATAGCACCAATTTCTATCACGGCCGTAGGTGCTCGCCACTAGGGAGATAATTTCCTCGAAATTGATACTATGACCTCAGCAGAAGAGATCGCAACGACGGCCATTTTTGAGGCTACTCATAAATGTGCCGAATTGATCATTCAAATCAAGGTGAAGTACGATGAATCTATACTCACTCATTCTTTTGTTCCAGACGATGTTGGTTCTAGTTCAAACCCCGAAAATAACAAGCACTCCTTCCGCGACTTCATGGGTCTTTGGAATAGCTTCTGGTTTTGGATAGACTACACAGGAGCCCTCTCCCTCTTGGACTCGTCTTTGGACACAAGACTACGCGGCTTGCCTGATGTATCTGTTATGGTGACTGACCTCCTAGGCATGGTCCTAAGAAACTTGCAGCTACGTAAGCCCTGCGCATCTTACCCTTCAAGTACTTTCCACTGTAATATTTATGAAATTGGCTGCTGACAGGCGCCTCCCGCGTTTTAGTTGACGAAACGCCCAAGACTACATCAGTCAAACCTATTGACCAGGCGGATCCAGACCACGAAAAACTGCCATCTATCATAAGATGGGAACGTTTCGCGAAAGGTGTTGACTTTGCGCTGAACCGGTTACATTACCTAGGGGCAGTAATAAGGAGAGGTTCAGCCGAAAAACTCCAATACAGCCTTACCACGTTTCTTTCAGAGAGCGATATTTTGTTTCACAAATATGCTGTATTGCTAGTCCATCGGAGGTTCCCTTCTGCCCGCAGAGGACTCTGTCAACAACTAGGAGGTTATATCGCCGTTCGCCGTCAAATGCTTTTTCAAAAACACCATCATGTAGAGAAGTTGACCTTAAGGCGGGTGCTCGCCAAATCACCTCTCGCCCAACAAGAGCTAAGCTTAGAGGAGAAGCCAGATACGGTCACAAACTTTTCACCCGGACAGAGGATTGTTGGCCAACTCAACGTTCCTACTAGTGGCATAACTGAGGCTTCACGACTAGATCCGCATGCCGCTGCTCTAAGACAAATCCATCTTCCCAAGAGACCAGCTCCGACAACACTCATCAGCACGGTGTCTGTATCACAGATAGACTCATTCGAGTACCCACCACGACCCAGAGCCAATCTGTGCGAAGGGAAAGTCCAATGTCCTTACTGCTTGATGTCCCTAGATAATATCAAGTTGCAAAATCAGGGGGACGAATATTGGAGACACCACGTTGACGAAGATCTAAAACCTTATTGCTGCTTATTTCCAGAGTGTACCGAAGATGTTTTATTTTTCACAAGCTGCGAAGAGTGGAAATCACATATGGCGCTCACCCATTCAAGAGATTGGCCCCGAAAGGTTCACGCAGTCATTTGGTACTGTGATATCGACCACGAACCTCCGGAACAGTTCGATACCGAATGGGAGTGGAGGAGACACATGAAAGACCTCTCTTCACACCCCAAGCGAAACCTTCCCTCGCCGAGTACGGCCCAACTTGATGGCATGATGCCAAGGAAAAAGAAAAGAGTTCTGCGTGGTCGATTTGTTTGCCCTCTCTGTGAGCAGATCCCTCACGAGATCCGTAATTCGGTAGAAAAAGCAAGGGACCAAATGCCAGATATGCAGGAGCTCCTTTTCGACCATATTGCAAGTCATATCAAGTCCCTCTCACTGATGTCGTTGCCGTGCCTCGACATTGCTGGTGCATCTCCCAGAGAAAACCAGCAGTCAGTTTCGATAAAGAATTCTTATAACAGGTCCCTTAATGAGGGCTCCATACCTAAGCAGCCAAGTGGGATAGATTACCTCAGAGATATTTCTTTACCCTCCGTGGCATGGAGCCATGCCCCTCTCACAGCTCCCGATCCAGGAGTTGCCTGGGACATAGAAAACTCTGATTACAAACATCTGGATATACCTCTAGAGCAATTAGTTGATGAGTGGCTTGAAGTCTGGGCTACGTGGAAGGAAGGAAACGATCAAAGCTCTCGTGCAGCCCAAGAATCGGACCCAATTGTTGCTCGTCTTATAAAAGCACAAAAGGCCCATTACGAATCAAGGACATGGAGCTCTGATTTAGAGCTCAAGGATGGTTCCGGACGGACCATGCTGTCCTTCGCAGCAGAGAGGGGTGAAGTGGCTTTAGTAAAGTCACTTCTTTCTCAGGCTGTGGATATCGAGACAACGGATCAAACCGGCCGGACACCGCTTTTGTGGGCTGCTGCATGCGGAAAAGCAGAAGTTGTGAAGTTACTTATTGAAAGCGGTGCAGAGATTGAAGCTATCGACCAAGAATATGGACGCACGCCATTCTTATGGGCTGCCGCCAGGGGCCATATGGCTGTTATAGAAGTGCTTTTGACGAGAGGTGCATGTGTCGATGCTACTGACAATTCGGGCCGAACTCCGTTTAAGTTAGCCGCTCCAAAGGGAGATGCAGATATCCTGAACCTGCTTCTTGATGTTAGTGCTCATATAGACATATATAACCACAGGCACGATCAAGAAACGATATCGTGGGCAGCTGCGACAGGCCATGAGTCAATCGTGAGGGATCTCCTTGATATAGGCACAAATATTGAGACAAGAGACAAGGAGCACCATCAGACGCCGCTATCGTGGGCAGCTGCGGGAGGTCATGAGTCAGTCGTGGAGCTTCTCCTTGAGAAAGGCTCAGAGATTGAAACAAGAGATAAGAAACACGGCCGGACACCGCTATCTCTAGCAGCTGAGGGTGGGTACATATCTGTTGTGATGCTTCTTCTCCAGAAAGGCTCAGATATTGAAGCAAGAGACAGGAAATATGGCCGGACACCGCTGTCATGGGCAGCTAAGAACGGGCATGTATCTGTCGTAGACGCTCTAGTAGAGTATGACGCCAATATTGAGGCCTCGGACAAGGACCATGACCAGACGCCAATCTCATTTGCGGCTGAGAATGGCCACGAAGATGTTGTAGAGTTGCTCATTAAGAAAGGGGCTGATGTGCACGCCGCCGATCGAGATGGTCGAACGGCGCGCTCGCGGGCAGCGGAGAAGGGTCACGAAGCTATCGTAAAGCTTCTAACGTTAGATTGTGACAAATCCCCCTAGACTAAAACTTAGTCTTTCACTTTATATTATTCATATTGCCTTCAGCCTTCAAATATAATAACAAAACTTCCGGAGATATCTAGTCGTGTAAACCCTACGAACCGCTTGTGTTATAAATCCAGGAGTTATGTAACAGAGCCAGCATATGCACTACTACCGTAAATTCAATTTCCCAACTGACAGTCTCCTATCTTACCGGTTTATCTTGGGAATTATACCAGGCGTTGACGTCGAGCCCTAGAGCTTGAGGCTCTTAAGAGGGGCGTCAAACTTATCTAATTCATCACCCCAAGGGATGCCTGCCTGCGCGCCCATCGCCTGGATGGTAATTGCAGCAGCTTTATTTGCGCGGACAACAGCACTCCTAATATCCCATTCCTTTTTAGCCTTCTGGCGTAGATATGCAGCAGCATACGCCCCCGTGAAGGTATCACTAAAAAGCACAGTGAGTAAAGCATCCCAAGATCTTACAGACTTAAGAACTTACCCTGCACCAGTGGTATCTACCACCTCAACATCAAACGCAAGGCAGTGGCCCTTCTCTTCCGAGGTAGCATAAAATGCGCCCTTCGCACCCAGAGTTATTACTACATTCTGGACGCCGCGCTCAATAAATTCTTGAGCGATAATAGGCCAGGTTCCTTCATTGACCTCATCCCTGTTGCGGCCTGACATAATAGCTGCTTCCGACTCGTTGACTAACAAATGGGTGATATGCCTGTAAGTGTGCTCAAAAATGGGGGTTGCAGGCGCTGCGTTTAGGCAAAAGTCAATATTCGCCTTGCTGGCAGTCTCGATCATTTCCTCGACAACTTCCTTGTCGATTTCCATCTGAGCCACAACGAGGTCCGGTCGAATGCCCCCTCCAAGGTCTTCTGGTCTCATGAAGTCTTCTTTTTTCCAAGTGGCTGTCGCACCTAGCGTAAAAAGGCATCTATTCTCGCGTGTGTGCTGATCTATCATAACGAAGCAGATGCTCGTGCGTGTATGTGCTACTGTAACGATGCCTGAAACATCAACACCATCTTTGCTTAGCTTGGCAATGAACTCCTCCCCGTATCGATCGTCGCCAACCGCACCGATCATCTTGACCTGGACGTTGTCTTCATAGTCATCGTTGGCGCTAGGTTGCTCTAACGTCAGCAGAGGCTGGACTTGATCTGGCTTTGCATGGGGACTATCCGTCGATTTTTGCAATTCTTGATCCTTTGCGGCTCTGTCTGATGACTTCTTGTGACAGGCTCGGTAGGTTGCAATTGCCGAGTTCGCGCCTTTGCCTCCCAATGCTTCCAGATACTCGTTCGCAAGCACACTCTCGCCCTGGTTTGGGACACGGTTGGCGATCATGATCAAATCAGCATCTAGTCCTCCAATGATGGAAATTGTCTTTGAGGCCATTCTTGGTCTATTTAGGTGGTGTCTCTGGATTATGACCGAACTAGTTGAGAGCTCTTGCTGGTTGTTCATGAGGTTCGATGAGAGGAGGCGATTTAAATTGTACGTAATATGGAAATGAGGTGCCTAGGTGGTTTGGGATTCACGATAAGGGGTGCTCTTATACATCGCTCCGTCGCGCGTCCCTACACAAGATCAAATCTCTTTTTCCACGAGCACCGCCAAAGGGAAAGCGAAAAGCCATTCGAACAGTGTGCGGGGAAAATCGGTGATCCGTAACATTTCATTAATTTTGCCAAACAGCTAAGTGATCTGTAGAATTAGGGCCAGGAGATTGTGTAACCTCAATCTCCAACAGTCTAGAGCTTGTGCGATACTAGAACACGTCATCTTGAAAATTCTAAGCATGCGAATAACGATAGACAACTCAAATTATATAAAAGAAAATTGCAAGTTCTTATTAGGGCGCTCTCATTATAGTTGTGCGAGAGCTGTGGTTATACGAGGAGTGATAGAACAAATAACCTACTCTCCTTGAGGGGGCGGTATACACACTGCCCGCCATACCTCTGACCACAAACAAAGTCTACTATTTTATTTTACAACCTAGCTCCCGTTTACGCTCATATAAGAGGCCTATAAGGCGGGTAGGCTGGCGATCAACTTTCTCTTGCGATCTCCGCCACCTTAAACGCCTATAAAAAGGTTTCAGGAGTAGGCAAGAGGCGATAGATACGGACCTGAAGCAATTTAGAAATATCTTCTACGCAGTATAAGACATCCTGCATAATCCGTGAAAAAGCGATAATCGTTCATTTTCATAAGTTCAGTATCAGACGTTTCTCTATAGAGTCGTACTTGTGCGTGACCTACTTTGTCGCCAGTTACAGACCATTAGCTCCACCATACAGTTCCGGTCCAGTCGAAACCTATAATAAAAGAATACTAACAGTGGGCACTCTCGTTATGTTCTCAGCGACACCATTTTCGAGCTTCTCAGTGTGGTCAGCATTTATATCATTTCCAAACAAGGTAGGCTTTATGCCCCTTTTCTACTCATTCGGGAAGGGAATATGGTTCATGAGTACGACCTCTCCTCTATCTTACACGTATTTGAACAACCCTTGCAACTCTCGACGGTCTCTTTTCTTACCGAGGTTCGCAGTAAGTCAGTTTATTTTTTAAGTGCTGTTATCATCTTGATGAGTAATACACCTGAGATCCATAGAAACATCGAGAGAAAACGTTAGTCATCATGCCAAGTCCATACTTTCCTACCCAAGGACTTTCTTGTACAGGGTATTAATGAAAGTGGGTGTGCACGGCTTTCACCGTACCAAGCTGCTGGGTCGTGGGGGTCTTACCTCCTTAGTAGGGCTTTCCAATATGGGATGCTCGACTAATCAGCTTAGCTCGATTCACTTGATAACCAGTTAGGCGTCCGGTGGATCTATGTATTTTAGTACGTATCATTAGATACAAGAATCGAGTATACTCACTTAGACTCTATTAAGCATGTTCTCACCCGCAGGCATTGTGGCTGAGAAGGGTATGCCATCACGGCCTATTCTTAGACGCCGTTATTGCCCACATGAAGGGCGTTGCTCTCAGGCCCTATTTAGTCAGCATGGCGGCTTAGTGAGAGAATATGATGGAATGAAAACTTTTCGACTGTGGATTTTAGCTTACCTGGTGATATGCTTAGTCTATCTATCAACAACGAGGTTCGGGGTCCTAAATACTGTTTCCTCTCGTTTGTCGAAATAGCCGTACTTTGACATCGACCTAGTGGGAGCCCTAGAACTCTTCAACGATTGTCTAAATAACGTCGTATTTTTAACTACGTCTTTTACAAAATGAACGGGAAACTAATCTCAGCTTAGCAGAAACCTAGGATAGAAATAGCTATACGTTAATGACGGAAGGTTCATCTTAAACTCCATAATACTCTGTATATTTAGAGAATACTTCATTACAGTCAATATTATGTGACGAGTCATTCATGCAAGCGTCGTCAAGCACACGATTTCATACTACATCGAGACAATTGAAAAAAAAATAGCTTTGAGAGGTAGAGACTCAAATCTTTGAACGCAAATAAATAGCTGCTTGACAGTAAGTAGAACAACCTTCGAATAGTGGTGATTCCCTATTATCCCCCAATCATATTAAAGGCATAATTAAAGACATCACAGGTATTAACTCCTCAGTCAATAATTCTAGGCTACCTAATGCAACGTTGATCCAATTATATGGGGCCCTAGAGACCGCAACCACTGACCTGGTAGCGGAAGGACTGCGCTGTTATACTAACATGCGCATATTTTATTGTATGTTAGAAAATATGACAGTGGCTTGAAGTCGAGGCTGACCTCAGCGTATAGATATGTTCGTTGAAAAGGATTCCTATGATTCCTACTCAACCTGGAGATATCCGAAACGAACTACACAGGTCAGATAGGACTTGCTTGTATGTATACTTAAACTAGATAGGTTTTCAACAAAAGAACATTCGCCGACTCTATTATCATATCTAGGGGGCCAGCTGGCACTCCGTACGTATCTACTTTGAAGCGGGGATTTTCTGTAACGCTTTCTACTATATACTGCGCGGAGTAGATAAAAAAAATGGCGTTAGGCTTCAAGTGAGGCACATCATCCAACACCTACTTCGTATATCATCAACCCAAGACCAATCCCCGAGCGAGCCAATACAGCTAGCTGAGACTAGCACGACAAGCCTGCCGCTAATCCCACACTAACGTAGGGCTGACTACCTATCGATCCTTCGGCTGCACTTGTGGAGAGGGATCACAGCAAGGAATGTTGCAGTATCGATCTACCTATGTAGATAGAAAATGTAACCCACTATCTACGATCGGCCGGGTGCAACACTGATAATCGACCGCCTTGTCAGACGTTTGCGCACGGTCTAGTCTAAGTATTACATAGTGTATTTGGCTTACATAGTCTAATGTCAGATGCTCATGAGATAGTAGCAAGCATCGGGGCGCAAAGAATCGGAAATAAGATATAAGAATCGGCTTAATTCGAAGCCGCATGCGTTGGAAATTAGACCTCGGTAGGATAGGTAGTCATGTCGGCATGCTCCTCCAAGGTTAAGGATGTTAGGCACTATGGAAGTTTCCGCGATACCTTACCCTGTGCAAAGTCTTACCCTGTACAAAGTCCTGGGTACCTATTCCAGCTGGACCCTCTTCACCGCTTTTTAGAACGCCTTAATGATTATTACACTACACCCCCACCACTTCCACGACCTCTACCGTTGCGAATCGAGCACCGCAAGCGAGCCCCCAACCTAACCCGCGAGCAAAAAGTCAAAATCAAGACGGTACGGGATGCTACTGGTCGAACATACGAGGCGATCGTAGCGAAGCGAGGCTATATGGTGACTCTAACAGGTCTAGTGGACTTCCAACTACCTAGTCACACCCAAGAAACCGAAAAGAAAGGTTGCCACAGCCACGTCTACACGGAAACTATATCGAATTATGCCTCGGGCGAAAATACTAACCAGCGAAAGGTGTCGTGGCCTCGCCTACCGCTCGCCGTGCCAGGTTTTAGCTCATAGAAGTAGCGCGCAGATGTAGCTCGTCTGGCTTTCGCGGCGGGCGCGCGACGCGCTAGCTAATTAGGCAAACGAGAGAAGCCCGACAGCCTGCGTACGGAACCGCAGCGCCTTCTTAGACGAAGTTGTGGGCGCATGTGAAACCCATGTGAAAGACGTGGGTGACGATGCGCGAAGAACGAGCGTATCGTCTGCATATGCCCTAGTACGTGAACGGTCGCGGGGGTGGATGATCTGGGGTATGATTCGAGGGACTGCCAAGGACCCGTTTTGCAATCTAGTTCGGGAAGGGAGGGGAGAGTAGGTGAGAGAGAGAGAGAGAGAGTACTTTGATATCATCGTCATCCTCGTCTGTTAGTTCGGCGTGTCCTCCAGCAGGATAACGTGCGCCTGGCTATGCCTCGGGAATGACTGAGGATCTGCTACGGTGGTTTGGGATTATCATATTCACCTTTCGCCTATTGAAAACGTGTGATTCGGTATGAAAGTCTGGTTGTACACCAACTATAAGCTACAGAGCCTACCAATGGAAGATCTTCACAGGGCTATGGAGCAGGCTTAGTTAGCAGTGCACTTATATCTATTGGCTGCAAATATGCCAAAGCGGCTCCACGAAGTAATCGCTCACGAGGGCGATTTAACAAGCCAATAGGTTTTATAGGTTATCAGGCATATATGTAGATATAATAATCAATTTAGTGTAGCTATTTATTTATGTTGCTCCGCGCCCGTTCCGTACGGCGTAGATAGACGAGTCTAATCTACGCCCTAGCGCGATGGTGGCTAGGTCACCGACCGGGAACACGTCTATCCGTCTCTATAGACGTCGTTGGTCGAACACCGTTGGCTTACCATATTGTCTTCTATTGCCTTCGGATCCGAGATGGCTAGATATCTATCAGGTAGTTATTCCCTAAAACCCATGACCTTGGCACTAGCCCTAGCACGTGGTTGCTGAGAGGAAACAAGTGTTTGACTAGAGCTTGCTAGTGCTCTCATACTTCCTGATATAGATAATGTTTACATGTGTGATAGTGCAGGCTAGTGGCAAAGTCTCACCGCTAAGACGACGAGGGAAAGCAGAGCGTAATCGGCTTATAGCTCTCCCTGCCCACATTGTGTTGTGAGATAATCGTCATATCAGGAAAGCTGCATAGGTGATGATCTTGCTTATCAAAGCCGGATATTTCCTGAGAGAAAAAAAATTTTCATTTGGAAAAAACTTGATTGATACTACGATCATAACATCCTACATATGCGGACGGCTCGCAAAGTCATGCAAAGTTATCGAGATGGCAGGCCAGCAGACCTAATGCATGGCATGGCAGTCGATGCCGGCGGCGTTAGATAGAGTTGCCGTGCATATGCAATGCGAGGAGCAGGCAGGCATGTTACAGCGTAGGGCTGACGAATGAGAAGCGCCCAACACGCCAGCAGGCATGTCAGATGGGAATAGTTCGTAGATTAGTCTAGATAGGTAGTACCTACACAAACAGACAGACTGACAGACAGGTAGATACTTGAGAGGTAGGTTCCTACCTGATAAGCAAAAACGAACTGCGCGCCGAGAAAGAATGCCTGTGCCGGCCAAGCCACGCGCCTACGTACAATCCTTATCTATCTGCCTACGACGTGCCAAGTACATAGATACCCCGAAGACGAACGCGGACTTGTGCGCGCGCACTAGGTAGACTAGGCAGTTCCATCGTCGCCCGCTAAAAAGTGACCGGTCCCGACGCCTCGGGTCACCAAGGGCGCGTGGGCCCTGCGTGGCTGTGCGCCGCGGCGCTGGCGGATGGATGTCTGGGCTTGCGTAAGGCCGTCTGCTGGGCGGTGAGCACAGCGACTGTACTATACGCATGCGTACACGAAACACCAATACCGAGCCAGGTGCGCGCGCAAGACTGCCCGCGGTCCGAAGGGCGCAGAAGTGTCGGAGCGGATCGGATGGGACGGTGATCGGCTCGATTGCTTACGCAGCCCTCCCTGCTTAACTCTATTGTATCTGACACACTTCCTCCTGTCGCTCGCTTAATGGGGGAAAGACCCTGTGCTGACGGAAACGGGGAAATAGTGTGCGAAGAAGGGCTCGGAGATGGCCGACGGCGTTAGAGTTTTGTTGGGTGGGTATTTTGAGGCACGAGCATCGGCAGACATTGTGAGGGAGTGGGAGGGGGATCTTATGATTTCAGTCACTGATCGGGGATAAATCATGGTACGGAGGATGAATGTTCAATTTAGAGGGGTTCGGATAGATTTTGTAGAGTGTCAAAGCTATGACTAGTATTACCACTAAAATGCCTGTTGCCTCCTGAAAATGAAAAAAAACCGCCTTGCCCCAGACGCCGTGTATGCTGAGGGTCCACGATATGCTATGTAAAAAGAAATGGTGATGGTGATGGTGATGGCTAGTTAAGGGTGATGATGTAGAGACCAAGTGCCGCAAGGAGAAGAAGTAGGTAGAGGAAAAAGAATCAAAAACCCGCAACACCGTATACTATGCAGTAGATAACCCCCAGTTGACCAGAAAATATGCAATAATTAAGATGTAAATCAGAACTCCTTAGCCGGCAGCACGAACCGGACCTTCTTCCTGGGCTTTGCAGCCGGTATATCTATAGGTTGAGTCTTCTTCTCCAAGCCGTCATCGAGATCCTCGATGCTGAGTCCCATCTCGCTTCTTGTTTCCTTCTCGGGTTCCTCGTCTATGGACCAGACGTCAGGACTGGGCTCACGCCAGGAGTGTCGCCGCTGTAGCGTGCGATGCGCGGGCCTTCCCCGAATAACATGGCGAGGTGGCGGCGTAAAGCGTTTGGCTAGGCGCCCTTTGGGCGAGCCAACGTGGAATGATGGTGAAAGGAGGGCATCGGTAGTTTGAGATACGGCATGGCTGGGAGAGCCGTGTCGAGGGTGATCAAAATAGTCGTCGAGACCGAACGGGAGCGACTTCTGAGGGGTGAATCGTATATAGTCCTCTTCATCGTCGTCTTCGTCTTCGTCATCGTTCTCGCGGATGTTACAATCCGCTGCTTTGCTTCTGGCCTTGTACCGCCTGAGACCGTCGAGTGTGGAAGGGCTCACACTCCGAACAATCTGACGGGGGCTATTTGAGTCCTCGATGCCCGCATCGAAGTCGAACTCGAACTCCAGCTCATCATCTCCGGGGCTGGCGGGTGTTAAAAAGTATTTGAGAGGGTTCTCAGGCCTTGCGGGGATGTCGATGTCTTCATCATCCGTAGAAAGGCCGTCCTTGTCCTCATCGAGTGCCGGCGGGATTCGGCTTGGGCTTGAAGGCCACAACCCGCTCGGCGGCCATGATTGCCGGTGCACTGCATTAAGTGCATCTGATGGTAGGAGAGGCATGTTGGTTGATTGCAATAAAGCTTATTAACGTAGAGATCCTTGATAGTGATAGTAGGGTCCTCAGTATCGTTTCAAGCTAGGATAGCTTGAATAATTCACAAGTCGGTAGAGAGCTCAGTCTCCTTATAAATGTAAAGCTTCTCGAGAGTGCCGGGCCCAAGCCGGCTCAAAAGCGAGAAGTGTAGTGAAAGCTTTAGAAGGAAATATGTCGAAGCCTTGAGCCAAAAGTGACAAGTCTTAGTAACATGAAAAGATAAAATGCAGCAGCAAGGCCAGATATATATATTTTGCCATAGGCAGAAGGAATATGTCAGAGAAGTGGCTGGTGCCCGGTTAGTCAGTCACCTGTTGGGTTAAGAAGCTGCCTTGTGGGTTACTCGGCAAAGGTGAGGACGGTGGTCATCCCGGTCACTCAGCTGTCAAGGAGGATAGATATCTCAGAAATCCCCACAGACGCGACGGCCGCGCGATGAGCAACGAGCGATGAGGGGCTGACGATCCATCCATCGCTTATTGCCGTGGGCGTGCTCTTGTACGGGTAGAATCACAGGGCGCAGGGGGGACGAAGACTCATACAGAGTACAGCGTACCAGGTATCCTGCACTCAGAGACAGAGACTGAGGGGGACTGAGGGAGCGAGATATCGTCCCAAAGCGGAATGATGCATATGGAAGAGGGTGTGCAGCCCAGAAGGGAAAACCGGGTGAGGATACGAGCGGCCACCGAGTTATGGGCCTCCTGGCAGTCAGAAAGTGACTGTTCCCCCACTTTTGTTTCTCTCGTCGCTTTTGTCAGTCTGGTTGTTCTAGGCATCTGACATGGTTGCACACCCTCTTGCGCTGCGATTTCCTGTAAATCCGTCGTAATGCTGCATCTGTATGCGACGCTGATGAGGCTCGTGAGCCCCCGTATCATTCGCTGCTGTCTTAGTGAGTCGATCGTAATGCACAGTCAAGGATCGGGGATATTGCGCATCGCTGCTGCAGCAGCGCATCCGCAGTGTACCTTGCATAAGTTGGATGCTCGACTATGCTGAGCCATTTGCATATTACCGTGGCGTGATGCGCACAACTGGCTGAATTTCCAATCAAAAGCCCGGCTGCTGCGGCAATGATGGAGGTGTGTATGTAAGTGCAGTAGACTTAATATGGCTACCTAAAAGGTATCGTAGGCTGTAGGTAGCTGTAATCCTACCCAGATAGGCATGTTATACTTCCGATGCTGTAGCCTGTAGGCATGTATGTAAGTGAACGTACAAGGGTATTCGTAAGATACATGACGAACTATACTACGTATAGTATATTTGCGCCATCTCTTACATGCTACCAAAAGAGCTAAGAGCTAGATAGATAGGAGCATGACCCCCCTTCAGTCTAACATTTTAAACAAGACACTATAAACATAGTCATTCATGATGCTAAGGTAATCGACATTTCATTAGTCAAAAGGACATGTTCAAGTTGAGATGTCCATTGTCGACATCGGGAATTGCACACCTACCTAAGTCCGTCCAGGCAGATAGGTAGAAGAGCTCAACCAAGATGAAGTGCCTTGGTTGTGCGGAGGTGGTATTCCGCCCACCCATTCGCACAGCATTCGCAGAATACCACCACCACATTCCCACCACCTTCGGTGTGACTGGGGAAACTACGGCATAATGTAACTGTGAGGGGATCTTGTTTGCCTAGGATAAACACTTGATTCGAGAATTCCGGTGCACGCAGTACATCAGGTGACAGGGCTTATCAAGAGCCTATCGCCCGATTACAACCCAAGAAGGCAGCAAGTGAATGGAGCGTTGAAGGTGAACGACCATGGCTGCTGCGAGCGATGCCCCTCACCGGGAGGATTCGGGAGTTGGATTGGACCTTGCCGGCTTGGTGTGGTTTCATGGTGACTCCCAGGCTTCCCCAGTATTTATTGTACCAGCATGCGCGAATTGTTTCCTTGCTTTTGCTGCAGAATGCGGAACGCTTTGGAGGGGTGGTCGATACCACTCGTAGTTTGACTCTTCACCAAGTTTGCGCCCACACTAGAGTCTAGACAGACACACACTTCCAGCTGGGAAACGTCGCTGACTCGTTCGCCGCGGGGCTTCGTTGATTAGCGGCACCACAAAACATGCCGCTCGCGAAAAACGCCAAAGCTCATTTTAGCAGGCGGCGAATCCATACAGGAAGCTCGTCTCTTCCTCTTGGGGCTTGTGGTTTAGTGGTATAATACTCCCTTAGCATCTGCTGGGCTTCTTTCTCAGAAGCGCACGAGAAACTGGGAGTGGTCCGGGGTTCGATTCCCCGCGAGTCCAACGCTCGGTGGTTCAATTCCACCTATACCTACGATTTTCTCCGAATTGGTGTAGTGGCTAACATTTGACGCTCTCATAACCGGTGCCGTCAAGCCCGGGGTTCGATTCCCCGATTCGGAGTTGCCCATTATCTTTTGGTGTGGCTGGCTATCCTTGAAACTCCAAGTCCATTCTGTTTCGTCTTCTTTTTTTACCCTCTAGCTCAAAGAAAGGTCTTTTTTTGAACCATGTGCAAGTGAGAGATAAGATAATGGATAGATAGGTGCCTTAGGTGCCTAGCGGGCTTGTCTTATCTACTACCTGCCTAGGCAGGGTACAGAATAATTGGAAAAAGGAGGGGAGTAATGATTTTGTTAATCCTCAAGATAGCTGTGCAGGCCTTGAGAACGTTGGTGATATAGATTAGGTAGTGTGCATTGTTCCTATGTCGATGCCTAGATAGTTAATCACTTTGGCGAGTTTTAAGGTTAATAACCTGGTCGCTGATCACCACCTGTGGATTTCGAGGCTCGGCTTAGCCCGTGTCAGCTAGGGAGTTTAAGTTTAAGAAGGTACAATAATAGCCTATGGTAACCAATTAGGCACTTCACTGTAGGTAGGGCTGGCAGATCGCGATAATACTATAGATAGGGCGGAACTCACCGAGCAAGCCCGATGCAGAAGCGTCACGTGAAGCTGCAACTAGCCACGTGAGATAGTTGGCAAGAGGTAGGACCTGGTAGGTATACATATACGTACCTATCTAATGTAGCCTGTAGATGGAGAACCTACCTAGATCTACGCAGTATTGTATGCTAAAAATACCCTATTAGCATTTAATAGTCGAATAATCAAGAGCCATACTCGTACCTATGTAGGTAGATACCTGCTGTAACATCTCTTGTCCACCATCTCAATACCACTTGGGTTGTCGCAATCGTCGATCCCGCTCCGATCAAGTGCCGCGACCAGGTCATACTGCCATACTCTTTTGGAGCAATGTGAGCAATGTTTTCCACAGATTCTGCTATGACGTCGACAAGCCAGGATTGAACAGAGTTTGAACCCTGCACAGGATCTTGCCGCGCTCGGGACGCTACGCCTTGTCTTAGGTATCAAGATCCACATGTCTGGAATCTGAGCATCTGGCCAGAAACCTGGGCATATGGAACTATTCATAAACACTTGTCAGCCGTTCCCGAAGTTCATGATGGGCAAGCCGTCAACGGAGTTAATCAGTTGATCTGCCACTCACCCCAACACTTGGGACAGCACTGTTTTATCTCGAGACGATCACTAGAAGTTAATGTCTAGCCCTGGCCAGATGACCGTAACAATGTAATCCACATCGATTACATATGTCATTGTCTGATATTCGCTAAGAGACGGACGACAACGTCGCCAAGCCAAAAACCAAGGCTGCTGGCATATGTTGGAACCTGGCTTCAACTGCCGTTGAGCCCCATTCTCAATCCTGTTATTGCCTTTCAACTGTGCTCGACAGGTTCTCTAGTGCTCAACGCGATGTTGAGTTACCAACATCCGCGATCGGCCTGTTTTGGTGGTTTGATGTGTTTGCTTCATCCCTCCCATCAGGACCGAGACATGACTAGTGAAGGTTGGACCCCGGCCTAAGGGCATGCGTATCGCAGCCTTCTCGCCCCTTTTCTTCCGGTTCCTTTGGGATTTGCAAGGGAAAGGCTCCACTTAGATATTGCACTCACTGGTTTTAGTCATCTAGGGAAACCCAGGGTCAGCGAGATCAGAGACATAGAAACCGGCAATAGTATCTTGGGAATGCTGCGGTAATAGCATCAATCTCTTTTGCCGGTATGTAACATCGTTATTCCAGTATGAAGAAAATCGGAACGGACCATATATTGATGCTCATCTTGCAGACTAGTATGGAATGTATATGCAGATACTCAATCCCTGCTGTACGGGGCCTTCCGCTCCCAGAAAGGAGCTGCAAAGAAGTTCGATTCTTGCATATGGCACACTGTCCGTCGAATATGGTCCGCAATACATGCATCAGACAATACTATCGACGAAGCCGATCCGGGTTATCTATTATTGAAACTGTCCATTCAGTGGGAAAGACGCAAACAAACTAGGTCTGAATCGGGTTGGAAGTGATTTAGATGGTAAACTATTGCTGGTACGATCGTACAAACAGCGAGAACACTCGCATATTCTAACCATTCACGGAGTCTATTCGGTCCCCGTGTGATCCATTTTCAAGGATAAGGCCTGAAGGGGATGGCATTTGCTATATCATCTTGGCTTCTATCGTTTCAAGGGAGGTTCATTCATAGCCATCTGCCACGATTAAGCGCATGCTTACCACTGAGGCCGAGGGACCCATATTCTTCCGAGCGAAGAGGGAACAACCACGTCACATGGAAATTCGACGCAGGCTGGCTAGATCGTAATGCCGCGAATTTCAACATGGGCTTTACTGAAAAGCTACTAGCACAATGCCGTCGTGGCGTGGCTCGGGCTCGGTATCGATACCCCGGGGGGCTGGGACGCAATGACGGTGCGTGAGCGTTCCTTCGGTTGAAAGAGCGGTGAGGCTCTTTGTGGAGGTGATTGGCAACTAGGAAGTTAAGCCACGGCCATCTCCATGCAAATCAGGAACGATAAGGAACCCCACTACAGAGGTTGGCTTCACGATTTACCAATTCACAGTTATACCTCTGGCGTCGTCTTGAAAAACTCTTACATCGCTCTAGCTACCACTGTCTTGCATTTGGGTCAGAGTCAGGCTGTCATATGGGCGTTCTGTGCGAGCCGTCACGGCTCACTCCTTACTCTACCGTTGAGTTGGGGGCGGTGGAAGGGGGAGGGGTATAGGTAGGCAGTTGATGATGCCTTAAGAGCTGAGAACCGATGGTGGTTAGGCTTGTGTATGACAGCTGTACCATCTATCCCAATGCCAAGCATTTATACGGCATCAACCGACTTCATCTCATTGAATTCTACAATATCGCCCGTGACTTGTTGTCTAAGGCTGTCTAGCACCTGAGCAATCAAGATCTCCCTTACTGGAGTGTATTTATGATGGCGAGGCGTCCCCGGAGAGTGAATGTTGCGGGACAGCGTACGCTCGTGATGACAACGGAGTTGCTTATTATTGACCTCGTGTCGGTATGATATGAGTCTAGGAAACCGTGTACCAGAACATATACAATTCATTTTGAACTTGCATAGGTAGCCATTGCTGGAGATACTAGGCTCACGTTCATGTACACGGAACTTACGAGTCCAGTTGTTTATATCCATTAACTAAAGCAAAGGAGGAGTCATTTTCTTCGCGGAACTACATATGTATGTTACAGGGTGTACAGTAGGATTGCTATGCAGGACTGATACATACTGTACGGTCGAGGTAGCCACACAGCCACACACAACAAGGTCCTATCTAAATACGCAGTAGGTGAGCCAACCAACCTGCACGAACTAGCAAATTGTGAGATTCGCTGGCTACAACCTTGATATGGCAACATCGAGTTTTGGAGTAGCTAGACGCAAAACTACAACTTACGGATTACAATCGGATCTTCTCTAACGTATGTAATTCGACGGAGTGGGTTTTTAGGAAGCCCACGATGGCTGATGGAGAAAAATATACGTAAACCCATACCAATTATCTCGTTCAGCATAAGAATCGCGTTGGGGGTTTTGGGGGTGTCAACCAGAAATAGGAAATTGGCCGCCACAAGACGCGCATGGTAATTCTGGTATTCAATTGCCATTCGTTCACGGTTCGCGATATAAGCAACGGGCGTCCTACACCGTGTCCATTGCTACGGGGGCCGGTTGCTCTAAGTGCTCTAACGTCCGGACAAGTGTTCAGCGACGGGCCAGGGTCCGCAGACCGCCCAGGGTCGGTCGCTATGCCACGTCCTCTCTCTCTAGGCGTGGATGGCAGCAAAAGCTACAGTACAGCACTGGAAGGGGGTGTCGGCGCACGAAAGCCGCGCGTGACTACATTCGCGAAAGCGCATGATGACTCTTTGGTCGAGGGCGACAGGTGGGTATTGTAAGTAACGTCTGTCTCTGGATTGGCCCCATCCCGTCGAGAGCGTGGACGAGTGTTGGCTAATGCACGCTTCCTTATTACTGTAGCAGGGGCGTGTCATGATGGTTGATGGTGGGACCTGAGCGAGGGACTGCCTACTGACAGGTACTCACAGTAGTCTATGTACCGTGTGCCTCTACTCAGTATCTAGAACGACATGACCTACCGAGCATAGGGTAGGCATGTAAGTAGGTAGAGGTGTGAATAGGAATGGGGCTGCGTTGGCGTGCATTTTGTTATTTTATTTTATTTTGCTTGCAACGTAGTGCACAGATCTAACGAGCAAATGATATATCACCATCTGAGACTGGCTGAATGGAGCCAATAAGCCCGGACGGGCATGGCGGCGCCATATACCTTAAGTACCTCCCCCTACCTATGCGTTGTCGAAGACTCATTCTTTTTGAGTTGTCTTGTTCTTTTGAAAATTCTTATGCAGTGGTGCAGAGCTCAAGTGTAGAGCCGCACAAAAATCCCAAACTATAAGAAAGGACTCCTTTTTTTGTCCTCTTTCTCTGACTATCTAGTTTATTATCTTATCTACCTAGGTAGTTTGCTGGCGGTTGTGTAAGAGTACCGGCCGAAAGTCCTGCTTATTCAGATTTTGAGAATATTTGAGCAGTATTGGTACCCAAAACCCAACTTGGGCATTAAACGCCACAGACAGATTCACCCGCAGGTTTGTCGAGAAGAGTACACGAAACGTCTCTTCTGGACTTTTGGTTCCCCGAAAGACAGTTTTCACCTCCTTGCAATTTTTAGACCCTCTCCCCTACCAAACATAGCATCTTCACAGACAGTCAGTCCTGAATTAAGTCACATCATCTGGACTACACCACGAATTAGCAGCGCGAACCCATCCCTTGACTTATACCGAAAAGAGCACCCACTTCCCCTACCTACCCGCCTACCTATCTACGTACATACATACGCTACATGCCTACACCCATCGCACACTGTAGATTCAGCATTGTACTCGGCGCGCAGCCCAACATTTGCCACCGAACACGCCTCACGATAGCACATTACAACCACATACTTGCATAAGTGTATAGATCGACACAACCACAGCAACACGCACCCCGACGATCCTCTAATTACTGGCATGACAAGTCGAACCTACGACAGGGAAGACCTGGCACTAGAGCTCCTTTGATGGTGATTGTTAGATCAGTCAAACTCCAAAAGACACGGAACGAGGCGATCAGTTTCAGGGTCCCATACATCCGGTGCTGCATCAGTCTGCATCTTGCTTGACTACGACCCAGCTTGGGTAATCTCCGCCCCTGACCAACAGGAAGAAGAGAGCATTTTGCGCTGAGAAAGGGCGCCAAGTGCACCAACTGAAAAGGGCCTAGGCGATTATCGTGCTGCAAGCACTTGTAGGTAAGTCACGCTTGTACTTGTATTGTAAGCTGTCTGCACCTCCTACCTACATACCGGGTGAGGGAAAAAAAAACTTCTCTGGGACTAACGTTTTCTTTTTTTTTCCTCCCCAGTTTGAGAAGAGCACCACCTGTTGCAATACCTACCTAACCTACCTAATCACCGGTAGTGACGCATACTACCTAGCGTGGCTATAGGTATCCTGTACAGCATACCTTAGGTCGATAGTGGGAACTATCGATAGTCCGGACACTTTAGGTACGCTATAGGTACAGTGGGTGAACCCCTCGAACCAATATCGATAACTGGCAACACCCCCCGAACCGCCCGCCCTGCCTACCTAGACTCCTCCAGGATCCACCCCTCTCTTTTCCTCTCCCCCATCTGGCACTCCGCAAACCTGAGGGACTGCCAAACCCATCTGCGTCTGATCAAGAACCCCCTCCAACCCAAAGTTGTACCACTCTCACTTCTCGTTGCTCGAGGACAACGGCTTCCCTGCACTCGCAATCCTACACCGTGCAGCCGATGTACAGCCCATAGATAGGTAGTACCTCTATCGGCAACAATTCTTTGACACACGTCCTCGCTCACACACACACTACACACACACACACATACAACACGCTACATACTTCATCCTATCATCAACAACGGGAGCACCCATCTATACTCTCCAATCCCTCCCCTTCGAGCAGCCAACCATCGTTGCCCAACTGTCCGCCCCCCCGCCAAGAAGTGCTGCGACAGTGTTCCTACGGTGACCTTGTCCGCGTCGTCTTACCTACCGACCTATATCCATCCGGCTTAGACGACCCTCTCCATCTTCGGAAATTCCTCCCTCTTAACTCTTCTATTGTTGCAACACATGCGAATACTACCAATCACCCAGCTCTTCAAATATCTCTCTGCATAACAACTTACTTTCTCTCTCATTTCTCTCGTCTAATACAATAAGGATTGTTCAGACACAGATACAAGAGACTCTCCCTCCGCATTGGTCCATCATCAGCTACTAGGTACTTTACTTAATCACCTCTCAACTACGCTAGCTGTCTAGTCAAAGTCAATCGCAGAGCTCAATCCGAACATCAGGAACCACTAACCGACTAGCTAGGTACACTATTACAACCGCACCGCCCAACTCTGCGACGTTTGCGCCGGCCTGGAGCCTGCCTTCGAAGGCATCCTCACTATTCACTACGTGCTCAATCTGCACTATTTCCAACCCACTCTTCTAAAGTTTCCCGATCATGATGCCGAAGCGCACATCTTACCCTCCGTCGCACATCGCGTATATGGAGGAGGCCGACGATGATGGACACGTCCTCTCAGGAGCTGAACCAAAGTACGCCCGGTCCACGGCCCCTGGCAGTCCTCGTAAACAGCAACCCAATACAAGTAAGACCCGGAGAGACTCACGGCGCACCACCGATAATTGCAGCTCGACTGATTCCTCAGATTCTACCGCACATCCGACGACAAGCAAAGGCAAGTCGAAAATGAAGCCGAAAGACGAGAGGAGAGCGAGCACCGTCATGGTCCCGAAACAGCGGCCTGTCGCACGATCGGCCAAGACAGCCCCAGTGCCTTCATCTCGGGCGTCCGATGAATCATCGGGGTACTATCCCATTCCACATCCTGCGGGCCCCTCAAGACCTCGCGCACATACTCGACCCGGCCCGGAAGGCTATTATGGGCCGCCCAATCCACGAGCACCACCACTACGACCGCCCATGTCTGGGTCCGCCTTCTACCCACCTCCTCCCGTCATGGTACCGCCTTCCTTCCCTCCGCCGTCCTTTCCTCCGCCGGCATGGCACGGTCCGTTCCCTGGTCCCGGCCCTATGCCGCCACCCCTTCATCCGCCAACCGGTCCCATCGATCACCACCCTCCTCCTAGGGATCTAGCAATGCGCTTCAGAAGGCCTTCGTCGTCTATGGGATTTCGCCAAGTATCCAATCCCTACGAATACGAATATGAAGGTTCTCCAGAGAGATCTGTAGCGCGGCGTCCTTCCGTGTCAAGAAAAGCTAGCAAGGAAATTAAGGAACACGAGGACCGCAAGCGTATGCCGCCACCACCCCGACCCAAATCCACGCGCCCAGAACGCTCGGAACGCACGGAACGTGAACGACTAGAACGAGGTCGTATGGAGCGTGAGCGTGAGCGTGTAGAGCGCGATCGTATAGATCGTATGGAACGTAATCGTATGGAACGCGAGCGACTAGAGCATGAGCGCTTAGAACGTCCAGAACGTATAGTACTCAAGCCACAACCGTCCAACAACAATAATAACCACAGAAAATCGGTTGTTTTCGACGAAAATGACCTGGACGGCGACAGCTCTGTGTATAATGTTCCTCCCATTCTTCGGCGCGGATCTGGAGTTGAATATGGTTCTACTCCCTTGAAGAATCGCCGCCAGAGCTTTGACGCTCCCGATTCGGTTTTTGATTATGAAGACGACGAAGACGACGACGATGAAGAAGATGAATACTCATATGAGGAGCCGGCGCCCAGAGCACGGAGTCGACGAAGGTCTCACATTGAAGTTGAAGACAAGATGCGGGATGCTTCGCGATATCAAGATAACATGGGTGGAACATCAGCCCTAACCTACGAGGCTCTCCGAAAGGCCAAGACCCGTGCGAGTAGCCGATCTACTCGCAGCAGCGCTAGCCGAGACGAAAGCGAATATAAACACTCGGCGACGACCCACACCACTCGATCCAGCAGCGGAGAGGACGACATCACCATCAAAGTTTCTGCTGGCTGTGTCGTCGAGGTCGGAAATGTCAAGATCCATTCTACAGAGGGCGGCGAAGTTAGCGTGGGTCGAACGGGAACTTCACGCACGAGCAGCGATCGTGGAACCTCGGTCTGGGGTGATGAGCGCAGGACGCGCGCGAGCTCCCAGTCAGCATATGCACGAGGTCTTCCCGCTCCTGGATCATACACTCCCTCTCGTCTCTATTCAGAGCAACATTATGACGATGATGACTCGTACTACTGAGCCTCTTGCTAAAATAACCCAATCGATAATAAGGCAACTTACTAATCCACCGGGGTGGGTGGACAACCGATACTCTTGATGCCATCGCACCCTGATGAATGGCGTAGTTGGTGCTGATCGATTAGCAAAGACCATGTTATCGGAGTTGAGTTTAACTTGAACTCAATCCTGACTACATATTCACCAAACGCCAAACAAAAAGGGGTTCCGCGTTAGTGTCACCGAAAAAAAGTAAAAAAGGCGCTGCAGAAATTTTCCTCATCGCTTCAGTGTTTTTTTTTTCCGATTTTCCTTTTCATTTTGCGAGATTGTCACGTTTTTATCAAGGGCACTGCACGTTTTTGTGTCCTTGTATATGAGAGATGAGTCCAAGGAATTTTGATGAGGATGTTGGAAAAGTGATGGACGTTTCATGTTCTCATAATAATCATGTCTACGCTGTTTGTTCTTTTTATACGTCTCCGAAGCGTTGTTTCTGTGTTTGTTTGCCTTCTTTCATGCAGCCTCGGCTGGGCCAAGCTGCGTGCGATACCCTGTGCTTTGAAGCCGAGTTCTTCCCAATGGTCATGGCATAAGAGTTGGACCGATAGATCAACCTGTACAGCGATGAAGCTCGCGCTTCCGATCGCATTGGAAATCATTTTTTTCACACAAAGGCTTACCTTTGGGTAATGTTGCATAGGTTGGGATGGCCATGAGACCAAGCTCCTAACCAAGCATATGAGTGTCATAATGCTGACGGGCACTTGATCTGGTTTGTCGGCATTAAGCGCCGGGATGGGGCGGGAACGACGTTTCATATGTGGCAAAGATAGTATCATTGATAGGACGGACGAACCAACATGGGTTGGGGCTAGGCGCCGTTGGACAGACAGACGTGCATTCGCATAGGAAGGTCTCATATTGTTAGCAATGGACGATATTCGTCTCTTTCGCTATTTATCTACACGCTGATCTACCTATAGAATCTGTAGCCACTACACAATCAGCTACACAATAATATCCCCACTGTTTATATTTTTCTGCGACATCTTCATGGTATTCTTCTCAATACCATGCTTTATGACACCTTCAGGGGAGTAGACAGTATAGCGCACGGACATGCACGTAGGTTGACGCAAGCAAGCCAGCGAAATAGGTAGTTTATTTGTAGATGGTGGATACATGGTACGATCATCAGATGGCCGAGAGGATGTGCGCAAGGTGATTCGCCAACTAGCTGATCTCGGATGGCGATCGGTATTTATTAGCATTACAAAGAGTAACGGTAAACTGAGAACCCTTACTACATGTATGGCTTCCTGAATATGGGGTTATAGCATGAGATACTACATAGATGCCGTTATGTACATCTGGAATAATACTGCATTTCTTGGTATCGACACTTTGCCGACTGAGCTAATAATTAGTAACTACATATCTACTGCGTGGACGATGAAAATCCGGAGCATAATGAGGAGAGGGGTTGGCGGATCCGCGGGAGCGCATGAACTGCTGAAGAGGATCGATAGATGTGATTGGCAGCTATGGCACATGACGCATTGTTCTTCCCTGCTTCAGGGACTCTGTCGATAGTTGTGTAGTTGTGGCGCATCTTGATTTGCCTGCAAATTGATTATGGGAAGGCCTAGGCGAGAGGGGTTGCGGGACAGACGAGGAGCGAATGGTGGAAAATCTACAGAGGAGATGGATAGCTGACTGCTCTCTCTGTCGATGCCTTGGTGAGAGCTGCCTATAAACTGGCTATAGCATAGCATAGTACACTTGGGTAAGGTTTGGTGTATATAAATGGAGGAGCTGAGCTGGGGAGTTCTATAGTTCGCAATCGCCTATTAATGAATGTGATTCGGGGATTTGAAGGTTTGGGACGAGTGGCGGGGGACGGAGTGGTTCAAGGCCTTTTCCCGAAGCGCCAACGTAAGGTACGCGTTGGTGCTCTAAATAGGCACACTAAAAACAGGATCTGTTCCAGCTATCTAGATGGTGAGACGTTGGAGGGGGTTCCTGCTCCAGCACGCGCAAGAGCCCCACCACACCAGAATAGTGCCCGAATCTTCTTTCCCCGTAGCGGCTGTTGCCCGGTCACCGTCTTTTTCGATAAGGTTTGTTGACTTTTACAGTAAACGACGTCACTGGTGAGTTGTGGATTCGTGCAACCGTAGCCCAACCACCTTCAGGCCAATGCTGATACGCCCAACAAGACAGCCTACCCCACCAACTAAGTGCATGCATTCACTGCCCTTGGAAACCGTGGGACAACCAGAATTATCCTGTCCTGTTTTGGTCACCATTTCATTTCATCTCAGTCTCCTCAATTCCACATACACAAAACATACACACACACAGAGCCCACGAATCATCACAGTACCATCAACGATACTGGACTCTGAATCTCATAATAGGAATTGAAGCTAGTACACCACCGGGCTGATTGGAGGCTCTCATTGTTCATTTGGCTGGGTTTTCCAGCGGCAACTCACCAGTCAGCCAGCCAGCCGAGTTCCAGTAAACAACAAGCCAGAGCCAGACAGAACAAAACCATCACCACCACAATTCATCCTTACATTCCTAACTAGAAACCCATTCCAGCACGTTCACCAGAGCTACGACCCTCGTCATCTCCCACTATGGCACCGCTTCTACCAACCCTCGCCGCTCACGCCCGCAGCATCCTCTCCTCAGCCGCAACCACCCGTTCACGGGCCGTACAAACAGCCTCAGACCGCCTAACCAAATTAGGACCTTTGGCTATCCGCACCATCCTCGTCGGCCGAGACGATGACAGCACCAGCTCGAACTCGCAGATAGACCCGTCGAAGGGGGTGACGGACCCCAACGACATCAACAACACAGCCATCTTCGTGCTGTTCGGGCTGATCGGCGTGGCCTTCGTGGTGACGGGCATCTGGTTCTTCTTCTGGGCCAAGAACGGCGGCTTCTACTTCAAGGAGAACGATTGGGATGACTACAAGTCGACGGTACTGCGCCGCCGCGGTCCTAATGGTACCCTGCTATCCGGCGCCACGCCCAGCACGAACCTCGGCGGCGGCTCCGTGTACAAGGACGTCGACGACGGCAGCACCGAGTACACAGGCGGGCTCACGCAGCTGTCCGGCGATACCGGCGACACCGTGAGCACGCTATCAGGCGTCACGGCCGGGGCCTCGGACATCGCAGGCCGCGAGAAGCGGCGACGGGCCCGCGAGAAGAAGGAGCGCGAGCGCGAGAAGCGCCGCGACCGCAAGGCGCGGGGCGACGGCGGCAAGTCGCGCCGCAAGGTGGGCGAGGACGGCGCGCTGGTCGACGAGGAGGCCGAGGCCGAGGCCAAGCAGAAGCTGCGCGCCTACCGGCACGAGCGCGCCGCCCGCGTCGGCGGCTTAAACAAGGAATCCGAGGGCTCCGAGTGGGACGGCTCCACGAACCCCGAGATGTCCACCGTCACCGGCGCCGAATCTCTCCTGTCCAACCGCCAGGCCACGCCCACGAAGGAAAAGCGCCGCAGCACTGCCGCGGCTAACCCCAGGGACTACTACGAGACGGCGAGCGAGGTCACGGCCGACACGCAGAGCTCAGCCCCCACGGCCAGCAGCAGCGGCAACACGAGGAAGGCGGGCGGCATCCGCAAGGTCTACAGCACCGCCGACCGCACCAACACGCGCGAGAACGAGCGCCTGCGGGCCGAAGCGCGACGTCTAGCGGAGCGCAACCGCGCCTCCGCCTCCGCCTCGCAGAGCCACCACCACGGCGCCGCCACTTCCTCGCGGCGCGACTTCAGCTACCAGCGCGCCGACCTGCGGAACCCCGCCAGCGCCATCGCCGAGGAGGCCGGCGAGCAGCAGGCGCCGCTCATGGGCACGGGGCGGTACCTGCCCGCGCCCGAGTCCTGGACGCCCGCGCCGCCCGTGGTGGCGGAGAGCGACATCGGCGACGGCAGCGATCTGGGCACCAAGTCGTACCGCCACTACATCCCCGGGCTCTCCTCCTTGTCGTCGTCGGCGGCGGGGCCGAGTAGTAGCAGCGTGGGGACCGGGAGCGTGGTCGACAGCGCGGTCTCGGGGTCCGAGTATGCCGAGGAGAAGAGGCGGAAGAGGCGCGAGGCGCAGCGCGCGAAGAAGTAAAGGGGCGTGAAGGCATAGTGAAGGGGCGGTCGGGTGAGCGTGAAATGCGAGCACGGCCGGCGGAATATAAGGGGAGAAACTGGTTTGGCTCCTAGATTGTCGCACATATCGCTGCCTCGTCTGGTAGCTGGCGTTTGCTTGCTTGCTTGTCTGTTTGCGCGTCTTTATCACCATGCGTATGTACGGGGTAATCAACCAGGTTGCGCGAGTTTTTGATTTTGGGCTGCTCTCTGCTTCGACGCACGCATGGGACGAATCGATGTGATGTACTACAGACGTACAGACACATCTAACATGACAGGCAGACACGGGACGCGGAATAGATGGACGGGTCGCTCCTTTCTCACGTATTAATGAAAACAAGCAATCAAGAGCTGGCTTTGCGAAGTCTGCTGGTTAGGGACTACGTCCGTCGTGTAGAATAGGTACATACGCAGACACACACGTAGACAATACAGATGGACAATTATATGAATGGCTGTGTTTAATGGACTATGGAAGGAGTGGGGTTGTGCTAATAGGCCAAGATAAACGAGATACATCCAAATCTCAATCCCCTCCTAAGCCAGCTCGGGGAGGATAGCTATGGCCCAAATTCAAAGTGCCCATACGTAGAGCGTAGAAAGAATAGCAAACTGGTCGCTCGGTACGAGTTAGGAGCGGAGATGCTCATGATAGTTGTTAGGAAACCTGTAAAAAGGTCTGTAGTTCCGAAAGCAAAATAGTATGGTCATAACGTCGTTAGTTTAAAAGAAAATATGCCGAGCTTGTATCATTCCATCCGTCTCGTCGCCTTCAGTGCTCAAGATAATCCACCGTTATCAGTATCCGCATTTGACCATGTCGGGATAGCCAATGCCAGCAACCGGAATTGTGTATATCGAAAGGGATGACGATAGAGAACCAGGGGGGGGGGAAACATTGTGTGTTAATGAGTAAAAAGTCACCGCCAGCTGCTAGATAGGATCGTAGCAGCGCAGGGGAGAGGGAGATAAGCATCACCCCGTTTCAACGTATATAGTGTGTATGTAGTGTGTATGTAGGCGCCGTCCAGAGAACAACCCCGGGATATCAGGGAGGTTGGTAGAGCGTTGTCGTTATGGTATTATTTCACCTTCTCGACTTCCTGCTCGATTTGTGCATCTTGTCATCCCAACATTTGTTGACTGCGTCCTGAACCCTGTTAAAATGGGAGTAAGGGATACGGCCGATGAAGAAGACTTTAACATTGTGTTCGATCGTGACAAGCTTCGAATAGTTTACCCGAGACTCTTTCGCGAGTGTCTCTCCTTCAGCATACATCTCAAGGGGCACTGGAGCGAAGCCGAGTTCGGGTTCATCTCTGAGGAGCCTGGGTTTCTGGCCAACGGCAAAAATAATGCCGTGCTTGTTAGGCTTGACACCTCTCTTGCCGCATCCTCTTCGATCATAAGTCAAGATAGGCCTACGTCATTATCAGCAAAATATTAGCGAATCGGGTAGGATCCAAGCTTACACGCAGGTACTATGATGACTCTCATCTGTGCCAATTATAATAAACCTACGGTAACCTACATAGAATTGGCCAGCCGAATCGTTTACAGCCCTGATATCAGAAATCGAGGCGGGCGCCGTGGTGCCCCCAGGAACCTGCCCGGCAGGCTCAGACCATAAGATCTTGAAAATCTATACCTAACGCCATTAGAAATATAATATAACTCTGAGTCTAGCGTAGTCTAGAGCACTGACCTCGCCCGGTTGGAACTTATAAGAATTTTCTACAACAAATCCTACTATCTTCAGTACGGTCGTCGTTTCAGCGTTTCAGGAAGCCCAACTCACTGTGGTCAACCGGCTCTACATTCCCCGGGGTGCCGCGAATTATGGATGTATCTATGAAATCTGGTCGCGTCGGGGTAGGTGTTGTTTGGCGCTCCGGGGGGTCGATCGAGTCTGCGAAAAATTAGGGCTCAACACATGTAGGCGGGTGTGCAATACAGCTTACTAAGGTCGTAAGTTGCATTATAGATAGACCCGGAATCATAAGGATCTCCAGAATTTGATGGACCGCCGATGTCGCCGTTCCCAAGTAGTTCCTCGCGACTCGACTTCAAAGCTTGTTCGAGCTCTTCATCGGCGTTTCCGTGGCTCAACTGAGAATAATAGGATTTGCTAGTGTCTTCTAGATTATTTCTTAAAAATGACGCTGTAGGAGTCCTTCCTCTATCATCCTGTCCAACGACCAGGCTTGGTTCTATCCATGTTAGTCCTCGACCTTGTTATTGGATTCTAACAACTAACGTTGGGCGTAGTCGTATTGACTGTATGTGCTTGTTGTCGGAGGTATGGGCCCAAGTCGGCCGAGTCCTCCATCATAATCGATATGGGTGGGGGTTGCTATGCCTTTACCCTTATCCCCATATGAGTGCGAATAGCTAAGATGGTCGTTATAGGATGTATCGTGCGTATACTGTGGGGATTCAGGAATGTCAAGGGCTATTAGGCATAGCCGTGGGTTAGCATCTATCACTCGAGTGCCTAGGCTAAGAAGAGGACCTCGTACTTGAATTGTGCACTGACGAGCTGTTCTGGTTTGGATACACGACACCTTGGTCATGATAGCTCGATGTGTTGACGTCAAGGCCTCCAATGCCAGCTGTTAGTTGATCGATTGAAGCCTCGGTGCGAGGGATATGCTGATGGACATTCCCAGTGGTCGTGCTGTCGTCCCACGCGTAGTCAACATTGCCTTTCAGTCCAAGGTTAGTGAGCGTCAATGGAAATCCTATGAAATTACCAGACGCTGGGAACACACCTTGCCGATCGAATCGCTCCGCATAATATCTGCCTGCGTTTGGGTCCCATTTCCATTCACTCCATGCGCCCCACGATTGGGCATGGGAATATTTTGCTGGGTGCTTTTTTCCATGCATTGTACCATCTTGTAGCCCTGCCCCTTGATTGGAATAGGAAACGGCACGAGAATTGCGCAGACCGTAGCAAGAGTAGCATCGACTCCACGAATTCGTGGCCGACCAGCCGATGCCGCGCCTTCGCCTTAAATGTGCAATGCGGCTCTTCAGCTGCAGGCTCTCCCGACTTCGGGTTACTCCCGGGCAAGTAATACTACTAATTGTATCTACCCAGTCAACGAGGACGTAGGGTCACCGAGAACTCGGCAAATCAGAGACGCACTTCTGAGCCTTATAGTTGTGGCCAGAGAAAAGACGATTGGCGTCCGAGAGTTCGCGGTAAAATAGTCAGGCAGGCGCCTCTAGATAATCACTTCAGTATGTATGTAAGTATGTAGGTTTGTATGCATGTAGGTATGTGAGAATAAGATTCGACCGTCGCAGGGATCAGCTTCCGCAGAAGTCTCAAAAGGGCAAGTCGTCGAAGACACCCCGCTTGCAGCTACACTACCTAGGTAGATAGTTCTTCATTCAGCAGCGTAGCCTACCTGCGTCCTGTAGTTGCTTGCATATTGGATGGTCCCCTCTCTGCCTAGAAATAAAATAATGGGACAATAAAAGGGCTGACCAGCTGCGATGGCGTTCTACTGTAAGCCCCCCTTATGACGCCACAATACGAATGGAGAAAATATTGAGATTTCCTTTTGATTCTCTGTGTGTTTTTTTTTTTTTGGTTTTAGTCTTATACGAATCGAACCCAGAGCATGAAGCTGGGATCTGGAATTTCCAAATGAGGCATAGCAACAACGCAACCACAACCCCTGCGGATCCATGGATGAGCGGACAAGGATCTTGTGCAAGCCGACGACGAGGACAAGGGTAACTAGCGGAGGTTACCCACGCAAGTATACTATACCGTCAGTACAACATACCGATACCCTACCTACCTACAGAATACCTTAGGTATATCGCCTACTTCGCGTCTATTGACGGCCAGCCATAGTATATGTCGTGTACCGGGGGGTTGAATACAATGGCGCCAGTCTCATCTGTAGCTGCCTCTGTGAGGTAGCAGAGGTAGCCAATACAGAGTGCACTCATATGGGTCAGCAAGTAGCGGAAGGCGGACCATTGTACCACAACTTCACCCTTGGCACCATATCGCACCCGGGGGGTGTGGAGCAAGCATGTGGTGATAGATCAGCAGCAAAGGTGCTTTGCAGTGCTTCTCTAACAGATGAGGCTCTGCCACAAGTATTCGACTATCCAGGTCATGTAGTGTACATACACATCGCCGGTGCGTCGGGGTGCTGGCGTGTTTGGAGGCATGTCCACGTAGTATCTAGTGCTGACTAGGCGGTGGCTGCCCATGAAATCGAGACAGGTCTGATGCGAGGTGGCGGCGGCCAGAGCTAGGACAGGTAGGCCCGAGTCGCGAATGAGGCATGACAATTAGGGTGAGGGTGATTGGCGACGGGGACATGGAAATGGAAGTTGGGATCTGATGATGGAAAAGCGAACATAAATGGTAAATGGAGCAACGGAGAACCGTTCGTTACGTTATAACCTAAAGACCTTCCTTCAGGCTGTCGTCATACTGAGAAAATTAGAGGGTACCTAGCCACCTCAGAGTACCTACCTAAGCCCTTACCTAACTCAGGGTTGGAAATTAGTTAGTTTAGTTTAGTATAAGGCCATACTAATACTAACTAATTCTATCCTGTACTAATACTGACTAACTAATTTTATCCTATACTAATACTAACTATACTAAGTTAGTATTAGTATACTAATACTAATACTAAATACTAAAAATAGTGGAGTTTACAAGGGGGTGCAAGGGGGTTGCAGGGGGGTTGCAGGGAAGTGCCGAGGGGGGTAAATTATTTTAGCAAAGCGACAAAAAATCGGCCACCCCCGCTGACCATATTAGGTTAGTGCGGCTATGTTATTTACTTAAATAGGTTTAGCGTGGATTTTTTCCGAAAATATTTTTTAGTATTAGTATATTAGTATACTAGCATACTAAACTAAACTTACTAATTTTTTTTTATACTAAACTAAACTAAACTAAATTTTTTTTCGCTGTACTAATACTAACTATACTAGCTTAGTATTAGTATACTAATACTAATACTAAATACTAAAGAACTAATTTCCAACCCTGACCTAACTACATCCAACGTGCCCACGTTCGGTGGGTAGGTTGTTACCTATCGTAAGCATACGCCCCAGGTAGGTTTTACCGTCCTGGATTGCTAAGTTCTATGTACCTAGGTATGTAAGAGGGAGCTTTACCCAAGCAGTTGCCGCTTTTAGCCCTAGACCAGGCCCGTTTTTGCACAAGGCCACATGCATAAAATCGCACAACTTTAATCCATAAAACTACCATTAATAACAGTAAATACACGGTGCAAAGTAAAAAGTGGCCGTCTTGTTCAAACTGGATTCCCCACGCATACAAGCCTAGCGCTACACGTGCTCTGGGCCCCAGCTACCCCATTTGGCAAGCCCCGCCCGCCTCCGACAATGCCTCCGACAGCGTCTTAGTCTTAGTCAAATCAGAAAGAATTTCAAGCCTTTATTCTTCACAGCTTCAACGACACATTCAAGTCTAGCTCCTACAGAGGCACCATGCCTTCTAGATCCGATATCACCTATTTCGGCGCAGGCCCAGCTCTTCTGCCTACTGATATCCTCGAGGAAGCTGCTAAGGCTCTCCTGAATTATAACGAAACTGGCCTAGGCAGTATGGCTTTCCCAGAGGCCCTCACTTCCCCTTCCAGCATATTTCAAGAGCCACCTTAAAATCGTCTTCCGTCAGTTATCTTGAATAACGAATACTAACCTCTGATTTCTATGCATAGTCGCTGAGCATTCTCACCGCTCGCAGCTGGCAGCTGATATCATAAATCAAGCTAAAGCTGATCTAGCTTCCTGTCTTGATATCCCAGATGACTATGAGATCCTTTTCATGCAAGGCGGTGGCACGGTGTGTAACTTTATTTATCTCAAATAACTAATACTGACCTCTGATTGACAGGGACAATTCTCTGCTGCAGCATATAACTTTGTTGGCTCCTGGGTTGCCCGCAAGTACAAAGAGATCTTTGGGGATATTAAGGGCGATCCTACCGACCACCCTGAATTGATTCAACAACTCAAGCAAGTCGTGGATAATGAACTTAAGATCGATTACCTTATTACAGGTGGCTGTATGATAAATAAGTTTTATTATTTCTTGTATTCTTCTAGAGCCATGAAGTAGTGGCTGTATTAAAATTAGCACGCTAACCTCCTCTTCCTCGCCAGGGTCACAGAAAGCATCAGTTGAAGGCGAGCGGCTCTTGGGCTCACAACATATCAACATGTGAGTAAAACAACACGTTCTTTCATCACTCTAGGACAAAAGGGCACCGTCGAGAACTGATGTGAAAAATTTGGTACACTGACTTGTTTCTCCTCACAAGTGCGGTAGATGCCCGGAAGACGAATGGTGGCAAGTTCGGAGTAATCCCGGATGAGAGCACCTGGAAGCTATCCGAAGATGCTGCTCTTGTTTATTTCTGTGACAACGAGACGGTCGATGGGGTTGAATTTCCTGCATTTCCCAAGTCTCTTGAGCCGAGGCCTGATGGAAAGGGCCCAATCGTTGTAGCTGATATGAGTTCGAATATCCTCACAAGAAAGATCCCAGTGAGAAACTTCTCGGCTATTTTCTTTGGCGCCCAAAAGAACCTTGGAATGACTGGTATCACCGTTGTGGTCATAAAGAAGAGCTTCCTGCCACCTACAATATCTCAGCCTTCTGCGGCCTTGATGAGATACCTGGGTTTACCTATACCGCCTATCATTTTCCAGTATGAGACTATTGCCAAGAACAACAGCCTTTATAATACATTGAGTATTTTTGAGTAAGTTATAGTCAAGTTGATATTCTTTATTAAAAGCAATGCTAATTACATTCATAGTGTATACGTTGCAGGCCAGGTTCTCAAGAAGCTGTTACGGACCTACCCCAACCAGGTTGAGGGACAACAAGCTGTAACCGAGAAGAAGGCTAGGCTCATTTATGATGCTATTGAGGCCTTTCCCGAGATCTACAGGATCATCCCTGATAAAGCAGTACGGTCGCGTATGAATATTTGCTTTAGGGTATCGAAAGGTAGTGATATTGATGCCGCTGAGAAAGCCTTTCTAGCAGAGGGTACTGCCCAAGGATTAACTGGGCTAAAGGGGCATCGTTCGCTAGGTGGTATGTGACTCCTAGACGGTTTTATAAACCCTATGGTTATCCTTATTTCTGTCTCGCAACCCATTTTATCCTAGACGAGTGATATTAACTTCTGAGTGTCGTATAGGAATCCGAGCAAGCAACTACAATTCGGTTCCCCTTGAAGGTTCAGAGAACCTTGCCAAATTTATCCGGACTTTTGCAACGTCATAAAAGTTCAGAGTGGATTTCAGACGTAGTGCCTGCGAATATAGCAAGAATATTTCCTTGCGACTTGCCGTACCTCCAGCAACCACTAACGTTAGACGGATCGAATTCAGGGGTCAGGCGATCGACGATTGTTCAGTCATCACCTATGAAATCCTATTACCTCTGCGAACAGAATATACTACAGTATATCGTAGTAGATGTTGGAGGGGGTGACACCAACGCGCGCGCACACACACACAGAAGGCTTTATACGGTTCTAAAGCACCTCGGCACCAATTCAACCAAAATGTCGGTAGCTATAAACGGGATGGACATAGGGCGGCGGATTGTATATCTATAGGGTATTCACCATACGATAAAGGTGTACAAAAGTGCGTATTAATATTGAAGGCAGCTATGGAATGAGCCTCAAAGAATATATTACGTCTTTACTTAGCTAGCAAGACCAAGTTGGCCAAGAAAATTTGACCGTATCGAGAGACATGAGCTTTTCCTTTGACCCCTTTCAATGTCCTGTTGTGGCCAGTACGAGCTACGAGAGCTATAGTCTAGATAGTGTTGAACTACTATACGGAAAGGCTCTCCCAACCCAGGAGGCTTCCCAGGTGTGCGAAGAAGGATGCCGAATTCTAATTATATATAATATAGACATAATAGCTCACGTGACCTTCTTCCTTGATGACCATCCGACTAAGTTGTAGCCGTTGTGGCCGACATCGGGGTGGGCACGGTAGTGACTGGTACTGAAAATTGAGCTTTTCAAAATGTAGAAATTGTTAAAACATGGTTATGGAGTTAGAGACCAATGACTACGTTACCGATCGTCACCCAATGCCTTGTAAATACAGCTCCCTCAGTTCAACTAATCCTACCTTTTTACAGGAAAGGGGATATTGTTAGCCTTTGGCCAACTAGACCATTCCTTGATAAATCTGTCTTCATGGTTCGACCATAACGATGCGTTCCTTGCGCTGGAAGGCTTGCTACAATTACGAAAGTATTTGTATTTAGCATTTACCAATGTTTTTTATAAAGGGAAAAATATATTTGCGGTCTCTTGTTAGTTGGCACCTTTGGATCAAAGAGATCTTAACGGTACCTGGTATCAAGATACCGTTTAGCGGACAGTTTGTATGTGCATAAATTATACATAAAAGATATCCTCAGTGAGTCAGTCACTTGCATTAGTGACACTGCTCAGAGTTGAGTTGAACCTGGGCAAAAGCGGCGGATACGCTAAGCTTAATTTGTCACGTCCCTCAAACATGCCTTAACGTACGTTCATATATGTTAAAACCTGCCTAGGTATCTACACCTTCCCAGGAAATACATATATTAAGAGCTATAATAGGTAGGTACTCGTAGGCGTGCCTACTTACATAAGTACATAGGCATAACCGTCCACCCTCCCTAGACCCATCGCCTGTGCGACTCTCCGATCTTCTTGATCTTTGTCACCCTGCATCTACTTACATACAACCTACTCAATCCCATCCCCACAGCACCTGTCAACACGATCCACCCCTCTGGTATTCACACGCTAGCAGGTACAGAGCGCAGGGTACAGAATACAGGTACTCACTCTCGCTTTACCTAGCCTGTCTACTTAGGCAGTCTATACCATCTGTAGTCTGGTATCCGTCGCCCATCGCCAGCCTAGGAACGGGCCGAGGGCCCCATTAGTCTGCACTACCTACCTAGGTACCTACTTAACACCGCCTATACGTAAACTGCACACTGCCTACACTACCTACACTACAGTGTATGTAGGTCCTACGCCGCCACTACTAACTCCAATAACTGTGTCATACTCATCAATCTTAGCCGCAGAAACACAAAGCAGAGAGTCAATAAAAAAATATTCAAAATGTATATTGCTTTCCAGCTCTGAGTATGCGAGCATGTTCCTCATGCTATTGCGCGCTGCTCATTGTTGATAGCCTTCAAGATGAACCATCATGCGCATCCAGCGAGAGTCCAGCCGTGCCTATCTACTCTTAGACGGTCATGGCTCTCAACGTGACCTTCTCTGCCACCTCGGTTGATGATTCCAGGCTCGACGATGACTCGGCCGATTCTAATGGTTCCCCTTTCACATCCGACGATGAAGATGAGCATATCGGCTATTCCTCGCGTCCCCGGCTCCCTCTGGTCCTTTCCAGCAGTTCCATATCGAAGAGCCTACCTTCGAGGCTCGCTGGGGGCATCGTGTCGCGGGGGCCCGGACCATACCGCCACCAGTCAGTGCAGCCGCAGCCAACATACCACTACTACCAACGCGCATCAAGCCATCCACCGCGACTTCCACCACCGCCGCCACCACCGCTACATCCTCCCCCTCCTCTCATCCGCCCAATATCGAGCACCTCGCCTCACTCGTTAGATAGCCACAATAGATGGCACAGTAGCTCAGCAGGGCCTCAGTACAGTGGCGACGATACAAGTTACGACAAGGGCCATGAGAGTTACTCGAACTCGTCGCAGGAAGGCGATGGCCCAAAAGTCGAGCCAAGAGGGGAAGTAAATTCTGTTGGGCGCCTAACCGAGCACTATGTCGAAGTGCAAACCCGGCGATCACGGTTATCCGCGAATTTCAAAAGGGCAGAGGCCCAGCGAGCCCGTGCTCGCAAACTGCGACAAAATAAGGATGAAGCTACTGGGGAATTTATGGCTGCTGCTGAGGCACTATTTCCCGATAGTGTACAGCTACATCAGCTACGTCAATTATTTACGACTATGTGCAGTACTCATAGCGAATACCAGGAAGCCCAGCAATGCCTCGAAGAGAGTATGGATGAGTACCATCATGGCCAAAAGGATCTAGAATCACGGGAAGGGGTATTCTACAAGACTGCCATGGAAGCGTTGGGGGTGACACTCTCCGACATCGACAACGACCGAGACAGCCATTCCAATAAAAGTGAAGATTCGGCATTGCGTGGGATTACAGGTGATCGTCCCGAGACTTTTCATCCGCTTTACGACAAGCTTCGTAAGGCCTTTGGGGAATTGCAACTTGCGAGAGAGCTATTGGTAAATACACAGATGAAGCGAAAAGCACTTCATGCCCGAAAAACCCAGCCTGTGGAGGACGACAGCCTTGCCTTGATCGAGACTTACGGAGACGCCGGGAGGAAGAAGGCTCACGAATTGAGAGCGACAGCTCTTATGACAGAGGACGATATCGAACAGCTACAACGATATGATGAGCTAGAGCAAGACGCAAAACAAGACATCGAAATCTATACGGAAAGGGTTAAAATATTAAAGCATGAGTGCACAGAAACTGGCGTGTTGCCCTTATCCTCCAATTTTCAGCAGGAAGGCTTTGAAGCGGACTTGTTCTACCAAGATGAGATACGCCTCGTACCCAGTGAATTCAATAGCAATGACGACTCTGCGACCTTGGCCCATCCCGTCTTCCCCGCCCTCCTCTCTAATCCAACACACTTACTCCATGACTTCCCACAAACCGCAATGCAATCTCTACAAATGGCTCTTAAGCTTCCGCATCACGCACCCGTGAGGGCAAAGCAAATCAAGGAAGCTGCACGCGAAGTGAACATGCAAAGTGTTCTATCTGATATTGAGTCGGAGGATAAAAGTGAATATATTAACCGCTGGCTACTGCACAAGCTCCACCATTCGGCCATGGAAGCCGAGCAGCTTTGGACAACGTCCCGATCTAGATTAAAGATCTTGGATATGGACCGCTGGCAACAGCACGTGCTTTACTTCTGGTTGCGCGACAAGCCTGTTGAGATGGACATCAATGCCGGATCAGTAGGTTTCGGAGATAACGACACCAACAAGGTATCAAAATTAGGCGGCTCTTTCGTGGAATCTAAGACGCTTTCTCACTCGGTCGCTGGGTCGTCAAACGGTCTCGGGAACCAAGATTTAAACGACTCGGAGCTACAAAAAGCTATACCAACATAGCTTGCCCCAGAAGTTGCAATCTTTTCAATAATCATACTTTCTACCCTCGTGTATAAACCGAAATCCATGCAATAAACGACATTTCCCTTCTTGTCCCCCCTTTTTGTTAAAATGCAGAGTGCTCGGTTGACCGGCTTTTTTTTTTTGTTTTACCTACAAGCTGCATATGATGATACCCGGAGTTTGAGTTTCGGGGGCTAGCTAGACTAGCCCTGCCTTTAGTAGCCATGTAAACTATAATCTATGGAAGGATTTGATAGTCCCCTTATAAAGTGTTTCAGCTTGGGATAATCAGTACGTCTAAGGACGAGTATTGTGGTAGGGCAACGAACTGCACAGGTGCATAGCAAAAGGCTGGTCGGACGGCATCATCTTGTGCTACTACCCTAGTACTCACCGAATATGGATCTAATATATTATCAATGACCTTTTATTTACCTTTTCCCAGCGTGTCAACGCCGTTTCTACAACCCCTATTTACCCACGCCCCCACAGCCGACTGCTTTAAGGTCTATCCTTATGCTAGGTATACCAGACTACTCGTGGGTAGTCAGAACGGGCCGCACCGTTTCCTTCCCGCCACCGTTTGCCTATTTTTCGTTTATACCACGGCGGCCTTGCTGATACCGTTACTCTCGAGTCTAGGGCGTGCGGGGCAGACAAGTTACAACGCCGACAAGTCGGTACTGCGTACAAGGGAGACGAGTGACTTCGCAGTCCAGTTGCAGCGTTAAGATCTACTTACCCCAATTCTATTCTGACCAGGTGCTGAGGCTGCTGCTGGGTTCCTCATGCCATCACCCGTTTTCGTCGAATTTTCCTCCTCCACATTATACCACTTACCCAGTTTTCTTTGTTTTTTTTCTTCTAGATGGGCATGCTTAGCAGCTTCATGTTATTGCATACAGATAATACAGGCCCACACCGATCCTAGGGCGAGTGGACCAATTCCTCTCGCTGTGCGTATACTCTAGATGCCTCTACGCTTTCCCCTTCGTCCAGTTACGAAATGTCCAATTGAGATGTCGTGATAGAGCGAACTTCACTCCACCCGTCTGCTCCCCCCGGCCGCCGTGGAACCGGCGAACGTATCGTGTCAATCGACGCGCATGCCCCGATGCAGCCGCAGGGAACTCACTTACCCATCAGCACTTTCATTCAACAGAGGTTTGGGGGGCTGACTCCTTTTGTGGCTCTCTCCACGCACTATCAAGGAGGGTCGGATCTGATCACGATAGGCTACGAGGGGTAGCATTTTGCTTCGCGCTTCCTATAATGCACTACTGTGGAAAAGCATGCAGGTATCCTGTGGAGAGTCAGACGGCGTTCTTCATCTAGGTAGTCTATGTGAATTACATGGCAACATGATCCCATCTAATGCACGCTGGACAACCTACATTCACTTGTTCATTCATCCTGGCGACTATACGGCTTCCCGACTAGTCGCTAGGTACATACTCAGTAAGTGGGTAGGGCCTATCTAGCACACCCCCTTCAAGGCATGGCTGACAGTTTACATCGGTATGAGGAGGAGGCAAGTGTATGCGCACGGAAAGCGTTGCGCATGAGAAGGAATCGTCTCATGGCCAGTGGCGCCCCGTCCACCCAATGCCGCACAAGGGATCCGCCACGAAGGGAAGACCGAACCGGTGAGGATGGCAGAACCGACGAAGAACAGGTATACCCCATGCACAGTTGCGCCGCGTAGGTAGCGCGCACGCAGGTGAGACGGAGGACCTTGAAATGAACCCCAAGTTTAACCAGACCAGTCCAGCCCAGCTGCGCGATAGCGACGAGACAACTGCTACTCCAAACAAGGCTTGCGGGAGTATGTACGCGCGTGTGTGTGTATGGGTATGTGAGAGGACTGTATAGTCCGGCTACCTGACGTATACTACTTACCTACGCAGTATGTCGACTATCTACAGGGTAGGAAGACAAGAACTGGGGTAAACAACTGCTCTCTCCAATCCGACCCGCCGGCCTGGGTCGCTCTGACGGCGATGCGACAGGCAGACGACAGGGAAGCGAAGGGAACGAGGGCTAAAAAAATTACTCCGCTGCTTGTTGTGCTGCTTGTGCTTGTGCTGCTTGTGCTTGTGCTGCTGCTGCTGCTGCTACTGCTGCAAGGTACCCCGACGGCACCGTCCGAGGACTATTTTGATTTTTGACTCGTTCCAGTCACTCTTTTTTTATTTCGATGAAAATGCAATTATGGTCTGGTTGGTTAGCCTTGTCTAGTGTCACGCAGTTGTAGCTCGGTAGGTTCCTGTTTCTGGGCTAATATCAGGGATCCCCATGATAACTTCGTCCGCCCAGATCACCGGGAAACGTGGGGTAAGTTAGCTGATCTACTCTATGTAGTAGTCTACATAGGAGCCTACTAGCCTGCCTCTACGATACTGCCTACGAATAGGTAAGTATCGAGTACGTACTTGAAAGTGCAGAAATACAAAACAGAAGGGTGCATAGGCAGGTAGGTAGCTTGATCCTGTCAGACGGGACACTCGCTTATGCAGAATATATGATCCCATTGCTCCTCCAATCCTCTGTTCTTATTTTACCTTACCTACCTACTTACCTACTAATGTATCTGTTCATATCCACATATGCATATACATCCACACATACTCGCAGCCTTCATGAATTTTACCCAACATCCGGGTCAGCAAAATAAACAAAACAAGTATACCTCGCCAATGGATGGGTGGGTAAATAGATAACATATTCTGTAGGTAGCCTGCTTGAGTCTAGATAGAGGAAAAAGCACCGAACCAAACCCCGTCTCGGACCGGGCCATCTGGCGGTTGGTGGTTCGTGATGTGATTGTCTCAAAGGGTCACGCGCAAAAGTCCCACGCCACACACCCCCCTAGCTTTTATCCAACTTTGCTTCGCTCACACCCACATATAAGCTATAGCTAAGCTGTGGATGTATGTATACACATGGTGGCTGACTGGGATGCTCATGTGGGATGTGAGTCAGGCAGGCAAGTTTTGAGGTCTGTCAGTCAGTCAGCAGCCCGGCGGACGAAACGGATGATACTCTGTAGGACGCTTCAGACGCCCTACCCTACCTACTCCAGCCCAGCCTACCGAACCAGATACCTACTGTACGCATGCACTGCTACTATGGCAGTTACATTGGCGTGTGTAGATGTAGGCTCGTTTACTTGTTTCTAGTCTCACTACATACTTACATATACCGTCTCCATACCTTTCCTCCATACCTACCATACCACCTATATCACCACATGCTTGTCTTATCATCCTGATGCGGCTGCCTACACAACCTGCATGATAGTGCAATATCTTTCCTCTACCTAGTCTACTCTGTACTGAGTATACTCCTTTCAATGCTCTACCTGACGCGTACCTACGACAAACGTCTCGAAATGTCGGTGAAGCCTTATTGTCACAGAAGACGACTACTTACTTATTCTCCTACTCGCTTACACCACTTACATACATGCCCAGACTCTATGTGTCTTCTCTGGCGTGGGGCGTGAGGCTGGCAGGGTGTACGTACCACAAATATAGAAACAAACTCCCGGGTAAGGCTGTAGAAGGGAACATATACATAGATATGACGTCTACGCGTAGGTCCTACAGAGGCCGTCGGTAGACGGGGAGCTGCGTGTTACGCGTCTCGCAAAGCCTCTACAGATTGGGGGCACAGGACTTTCCTCCCTCCCTTCCCTTCTTTTGTCTTGCGACTCCTTCGAACTCCCGCCGCTGAGTAGGCTGCGGTCGTCGGTGCTGTCTATCTATCCGATCATCCGTCCATCGATCGATTGATTTATAGATAGATAGATAGATAGGGGTTCCAGTTAGGGACCTGTTTCTTTTCCCTCTCTGCGGCCGGGTGTGTGCTGTAAACCCCGAATCCCGCTCTGACCAGATTCTGAAACTCGCCCTTCCACCCCGTGTCGCGCGCTCGCGCTCGCTCGGTCTGGAACGTGTTCATCGACGGCTCGTGTTTTCACCGACGCACGGGGCCTTCATCTCATCTTCTCCTTCGCAGATTTGCCCCCGTTGCCTTGTTCCTGCCCGGTCTTGCCCATAGACATGGATGAAAGAGCGGTGTCGCGGTTATTGATGCGAGAGGGAAGCGGTACTGCGGCATTTGGAGTGGAGTGCTAACGTGGATAGATGACTGCTTTTCGCGCCTCGGCGATGCAGAGATTATTATATACACTTTTTGTGTGTGAAGGGGCGTGCGGGAAGATAGTCTCAGAGGCCCTCCTTTTATGGAGGGTCGATTCAAAACTCCTGTGTCACCAGCGGACGCCGTTTTTTACGTTATTCCCTTGCTGACTTATACATGTGTAGGCTTCGGGTAGGGCTGGGTAGCTGCAGCTCTCCTGTGTACTATTCTAAGGATGTAGGCTCTGCCGTGCTGCCTTCATAGTTCACATGTATATCTATACATACGACCTGTTTTGGCCACTAATTAATAGGCAGACACTACTGGCGGTTGTCTTGGGGCTTGGGGGTTACGCGGACTTATTGCCTCTCTCTATTTTTCCTGTCGCGGGGGCCAGGAATATGACATATTCGGTAGACATGTCGTAACACGGTAAACAAGTATACAGTAGGCTTTGTAATCAAGTTTCACTTTATGTTGTGTTATGAGTTATCAATAGCTTCTTCTACTCTCTAGGAATATCGTTTCTAGCATAACAATATCATAAAACAGCATGCGTACATGCTGGTGCCTTCGTTTAATTTGCCACTTAGCCTGCCTCGAGTCACATAAAAATCTACAAGTAGCATGCGAGAGAATCAAAAGGGTAGCAATACTACTACTCCTGACACGCCCCTTTCCGACATGTTTAGGTATATCTTGTCTCTTCGCCATTGGCTCTCATCTAGGTAGCCACGTTAGAACGCCAGATTGCCTCACTCTCGTTCTCGCTCGTGTGTAGCATCCTTCGGTTCAAGAGATGCTATATAGCCACCCTACTACTGCGAAGCTTCGGCGTTAGGATGAAACAGAGCACACAACTTACCAGAGAAGTGAGTTGTCGAAATATATATCTCTTTGACCGACTTTTCGGTGTGGAAATGAGTGAGAATACCACGGCGATCCTTCTGTATGAAACCCCTGGGGTAAAGGATACAGCAGATACGTAGTGAGGATGAGTCGGTATAGTCCTTTAGAGCCGGGAGCTCCGGCACATGTTTTCTCTCTCTTTTATTGTGTCTGTTCTACAGCTCGTGCCAGTCATATGAGCACCAATAAAATATTGATTGTATTCTGACTTTTGAGCCAGAGTCTAGCTTACAACGTAATAGGAGGAACATTCTCACTCTTCGAGTAGTTGATTAAGATAGGGGCCAGTCCTAGTATAGGATGTCGTTATTGTGTATATGGGCGACCTTGTTAAGCGTTGATATGCTTTAATTTTGAAAAGCATGCTGCAAAGTCTTGTTTGAGTAGACCACATAAGAGTAGACGTAGATAAGAAAGAGATAGCGGCACTACGAAAGAGAAACAATTCTCCAGGCTGTTGACAGCAGTTGTACCATAACGCTTCCTGCGTTAGGTGGCGTATCATATCAAGCGTAAAGTAGGTTTCATGACTTCGCGGTACTAATAATATCCATCACCTCAGCGAATGAGTAAGTAGTTTCTCTACGAATATTAAGTGTTATCGTATACTCGCTCATTGAATTATGTGTGCACGTGGAAGATCGGAGAATAAGAATGGGACAAATACAAGTTTTTTTCAGGCTACTGATTGCGCACACCTTTGCCCCGAGATGTTGTAGCCGAGTTTTCTGTAAACCTCGACCTGGGTGGTGACTAACTTTCTGAAATCCCTATTAGGTCTAATACTCGAAATTGGGGGGAATCCGAGCTTCGTTGCGTTGATACCGACACGCGCACCAAGGCGATCTTCTCAAAGAACCAGTTGTGCTTAGAACCTTTTGTATTTTGGGGTAACCACGAATATTTATTTCGTTTCGCGGAAGTTGCATGCCAGAAACCTAGACCCTATGCTTACGTACCGCCTTGACACCTGGAGTTAAAGCAGCTAAATCCCCAACCGACCAGCCATCATATCGTCACATCACTCGCCTTTGTGTGTCTAAGACGAGGTGATGGCCTTCCTGATGCGAGCACCTCGTTGTCTCGAGGTAAGGTGAGCAACGTCACGGGAAACCGGCTCCGACTTCTGAACAACCTCCTCGCCCTCAGTAAGAATGAGCTCGATGTGGCAGGGGTTAGACATGTAGGGGTTGATCTGTAGTAGAAGATGATTAGAGCTGTGTTTAATAGATAGTCTCGGCTATAGCGTAGCTGCCGAGAGGTAGATCGGTCGGGACCTACACGACCGTGGGCACGGTATGTGCGTCTTCGCTGCTTAGGGGCCTGGTTGACCTGAATGTGCTTGACGATGAGGTTGCTGGTGTCGAGGCCCTTCGCATCGGCGTTGGACTCGGCATTCTTCAGGAGACCGAGCAGGAACTCGGCAGACTTTACGGGCCAGCGAGCGCGAGAAACACCGAATTGTTTTCCTGTTAAACCAATGCCGTCAGCATTTTGATTCTCATGTTTCAAATCCGGGTGCCAATTCGTAGGAGCGGCCCTTCGCATTGCCCAATAAACTTCTATCTCTTCCCAAGTGCTGCCAGCTCCTAATCGAAATGTGACCCTCCAAACGTGAAAACATCTTGATCGTACCTTGAGCAGTTCGGCCGGTACTGCCAGCATATCGTCGCATGGGGACAGCCTCAACCTTCTCCTGGACGTTCTCGAGGAACTTTACGGCGCGGACCAACTTCCAGCCATTGATGGCCTGGGCGGTCTCGCGGGTGTTCTTGAAGGAAACTCGGAGGTAAGAACCGCGGGCGCGAGCCGACTTCGCGGACTCGATCTCGGTGGCAGCGTATCGAACCTGGAAAACAAGAAAAACGGTCGTCAGCCCATCGTCCAGACCAATTTTCAATATCCCCTCCCAAACATGATATTTCCGGGGTACATCGAACGAAGAAGCTCTATGTCGAAAAAGAGTGGGAAAGCGGTTGAACGGTGCATTAGAAGTTTCGCATGCGACGAGAGCGAATTCTGCGATCTAGGATTCGGGTTTCACGTACCATCTTGGCTGCTGTGCTGTAGGTGGTTAGTTGAGATGGAGTCGGTGTCGTTGGTGGTTGAAATGTTTGGCGAGATTGATAGATGTAAAATTGGTTTCGATCAAAAATTGTGCCCTCACTAAGCCCTCGTTACGTGCCTATCTCTCCAGGCTATGGATTCGATGATTGGAGGGAAGGGACGGAAATGCGGGGCTCAAGAAGAGCACCCAGTTCTTATCAGTGCATCTGAGTGCCCTTGCGACCAAGCTCCCCTCGAGTGCTTGTACCTACGTACCTTACCTTCTACGGCTCCACCGGCATATCTTCGGTGGCTCCAGAGTAAAAAAAAAGCTCGGATCACGTTGAACTTGGAAAGCTCCATCTCCCTATCGATACGGATAGCTCGACCTTAGAAAATTTATTTCGAGGAATAGCTTCGTACTTTTGTCGCAAGCTCTCTCATCCGACAAACTAGTCCTCGGCGCGCAAACAACATACAATTACCACACAACAACATAACCTAACGATGTCCTTCTCACGAGGTGGAAGAGGCGCTCCCCGCGGTGGTGGTCGCGGTGGTTTCGGCGGCGGTTTCGGCGGAGGCCGTGGCAGAGGAGGCGGTGATCGCGGTGGCAGAGGTGGCGGTCGTGGAGGAGGCCGTGGAGGCTTCGGAGGTGATCGAGGTCGAGGCGGCGGTCGTGGTTTGTCATGCCCCAATTACCTTCCTGCCAATTGACTTCTAACGATTGCGATCAGGCCGTGGAGCTCCCCGAGGCGGCGGTTTCGGTGGTCGCGGAGGCAAGCCTGGTGGTGGTGCTGGAGCCAAAGTGGTTGTAGAACCGGTATGTGATTCCCTCCCTCTTCACGCGACTTTCCCCACTAGACTGTGAGAAAAAGGTGACTAACGCTACCGGAATAGCATCGTCAGTAAGTTCACGGCAATACTCGTCTTTGCCTCCCGCTGAAGATGGGTACTAACCTTTCTCTCAAGCGCCGGTATCTTCGTATCGCGTGGTAAGTAAAATAACCCGGCAACTAGGTCTTGTCATGAGACATGAACATGACCGACACCGTCTCGGATGCGCTCTAAAGATCACCTACTAATTCGATTGTATAGGCAAGGAAGATCGTAAGTAGCCTCTAGTCCTCCACCACTTCAGTCGGTTTAGCTAGACAAGGTGCTCAATAAGGAACTGTCTCGCTCGCTCGCGACCGCACATAACCAGGTCTCTTCTAGACCTTTCTAATGATCCAGTTCTGACTCTCAGCTTATAGATCTTCTTACGCGCTCTGTTGCCCCGGGTGTTGAAGTTGGTGAGTACTCTATGTTTTTCCGCTACTCTTCAGGTGACCTGCTTTGTTCATGACTAACCGGTTCACAGTAAGTGTCCTAAGCTCTAATGCCGAACGAAGTCGAAGCGCGCTGCCCTCGATATTCACCGAATGCGAGTCCTGGAAACTCGGAACTGCCTATTAACGCGACGGTGCGAACAGTATGGCGAGAAGCGAATCACCGTCGATGAAACAACTAAGGATGCCGAAGGTGCCTCCGTGAGCACCAAGATCGAATACAGAATCTGGGTATGCATTTTGCTCTTTTCGCAGACACTAGCTCGTCAAGCTCGTGTGTTTTCGAGATACTGTCGAGCTCTTTTATCTGGTTGTACAGCAATACTAATTGATACCGGGCAGAACCCTTTCCGTTCGAAGTTAGCCGCAGCGGTTATCGGTGGTATTGATAACATCTTTATTGCTCCGGGAAAGAAAGTCCTATATCTAGGAGCCGCGTCCGGCACATCTGTATCACATGGTAAGTTATGCTATGAAGTCGCAACACGGTAATCCCGTGTCAAAAGCAGGTGCTAACTACAAATTCTTCAGTCGCCGATATTGTAGGACCAACTGGCAACGTCTATGCAGGCAAGAAAGCCGCCCTGGGTGCGAAATCAGCATCATAGCTAACAGCTACTAGTCGAGTTCAGCCATCGATCCGGACGTGACCTTGTAAGTGATATCTATGTTTCTCCGTGGTTACTATCTCTAACTCTCTTACTAGACCACAATGGCCCAATCAAGGACCAACGTAATACCGAGTACGATACCCAAAATTACTTTTACATTTCGAGCTTTTTGGACTTGACACTTTCACGAGCTTGAAAAGTGCTAGCAATTAGTGACTAACTCCTACGCGAACAGTCGTCGAAGACGCCCGTCATCCTCTGAAGTACCGTATGCTAGTGCCCATGGTAGATGCTATCTTCCTCGTAAGTTCCCTACTGATCCCGCTTTTTAAGATGGTGTTTGTCTAATACTACTTGCAGGATGTTGCCCAGCCTGATCAAGCTCGTATCGCCCTACTCAACGCATCATTATTCTTAAAGATTGGTGGAGGTATCGTTATCTCCATCAAGGCCAACTGTATAGATAGCACAGCTGCACCTGAGGCAGTCTTTGCAGCCGAGGTACAGAAACTGCGCGCGGGAGGTCTGAAACCACTTGAGCAACTGTAAGTTCTCCCAAACTCCTGCAATGAGAAACCATTTATACTAACAATTCGGTAACCAGGACTTTGGGTACGTACATATGTATAAATCATAGAAGAGCAGAACTAACACATACTACTAGAACCGTACGAGCGTGACCACGCTGTTGGTGAGTGTTTTGTCTAATCTGGGCAGCTCGGAATCAATGCTAACTTGATGCAGTTATCGGCAGATATGAAGGCCCGAAATAGGCACTTGAAGCGTAATACTGTCATAGAATGTGTGATGGTCCTGTCTCACATTAGGTGGGTTTTCATCAGGCAACGGCGACTGGCGTTATGGAATGACTTGGGCTATGATTTTGTCAGGTTTTCTTAAGGAAAAGTCCGTGCCTTCATGTCTGATACCACTCAGGCTCGGTCTGTCCCATGCAATACAATTATCTTCTCAACAGTGCACACTACGCTAAGCCCCACGTTGGTCCCTGATCTTGAGCAATGGGTAGAATCTCGTCAAGTTTGTAACGCCTCTAATCATGTAAACGCCGGGAAACGAATGGGACATGTTGCTACATAATCTTTATAGCTCTACAATTTTTGCTACTGTTGGAATCCAACTTAGTCTGCGTCCTTGGGCATGTGCCATGAAGAGAATCTCGGTTTCGTTCTCGCCGTGAAATCCAAGGTTCGTCCAACACATTTAACTTATTGATGCACAGGACTTCGAACTAGAGGTCAACTTATTATCTGGGACGGCGATTCAGGCGGTGTTATCATCATCCTCGCCGACTGCAGCCCGAACGCATCATGACCCCACGCACCATTCATGCTCCCGCCCGCCGAAAAGAACGCCGGGTTCACCGTCCCAGGCTTGAATCCCCACGGCGCCGCCGTCGACGACGCCCCCATCCCCGTCCCGTCTTGCATAACATGCCCGCACCCGAAGCCATTGCCCGCGCCTGCAGAGCCGTGCTGCTGTCCCCATCCCAGCCCAAATGAAGCCGGAGTGCTCCCGACAACGGTAGGAGACGTACTCGTGCTCGTTCCTGCGCCGGCCGTCAGGATCAGCACGCGCACCACGGGCTCCGGCTGCCAGTCCATCTCGTCGCCCGAGCCGCGGCCGACGCCGACCTCGTCGCTCCAGCTGTCTAGGATCTCGGTCGCGCGCGAGACCGCCGAGGCGCACCAGTCGCGCAGCTTCAGGTTCGCGCGGCGCACGGCGCTGCACTCGGTGCAGAAGCGCGAGAGGCGCGCCGGGGGGGAGGAGGGGTGGTGGGGTGGTGGTGATGGTGGTGGTGATGATGATAGCGAGGTAGTTGGGGAGAGCGGCGGGTGAAGGGTGACGTTGCGACATTGTCTGTTGTTTCTTGTGGCGGTGTTAGTGTTGTTCGGCCGTGGGGTGACGGTGGGTTGGCCTTGATGCTGGTGGTGGGTGAAGCCTCGTCCGCTGTGGTGGTGATTATGACGGGGATTCTCATTCTCGTGCGGTTGTTGGTCGCGGTTGCGATTGTGGGTTCGATTCCGCCGGTGTTGCTGTTGGAGTATCGACGCTTGTTCCTCTTGAAACGCCAGCCCGTCCAGGTCGTGCTCTTGGAAGGGGTTGTTGATGAGAGGGCCGAATGGGTTGCGGTTCCTCGGCGGCCTGTCGCGCCTCTTCTGTCCATTGGTGTTCCTGTTGTTGCTACTGCCGTGTTTATCTCTCCGGCCACGGCGCCGGCTAGATGAGGCAGGGCTGCTGTCGTGCTCGACGCCGCGCATTGGGAAGTCATCGTCACGATCTAGATTATTCCTCTGACTGCCGCTGTTACTGTCGGTCCTGCGGTACGATCGGCCGCGACGGCCCTTTTTCCTTCCTCTTCCCATGACACGTTAGATAACTATCTGCCTCTCGAGAAAGTGAGAGAGGCCCGGTCGGTCGGTCACATTGAGGATCATAAGCGGCCTAGGAGCTCTGTAGATACTGCTTAGGTAATAGGCCACTCCCCGTCTTCAGGACTTGTGTTATTTGGAGATTGGGAAACCTAAGAGAGATATACCGAAGTGGAAATTAATTATATCACAGCTCTTAAAGCCAATACGAATGAAAGAGGCGAGCGAGTTCTCTTTTTCTTAAGTCTTTCTACATCCTGAAGCTTCGCGTGCGAATTCCCCGGGAGAGTGAGTAACATTGTTCCAAACTAGCAAGGTAAATGTGACAGCCTGCAAGACCGCGGGTATCTAGTTTTGAATCGGGAAAAACAAAGACTTGTGATGCCTTGTATATGCGATAGCGATGGGATGGATGTCGGAGACGGTAGTCTAGAAGATTTCTAGAAGTTGAGGGGTGTACTCATCTTATCGTATGGGCTGACAAAGGAGGTCTTACCAGCGACTCATCACCATTGATGTCCTTGTTCTCACCGCCTCTCACTCATTGCAAGTGGCATGAGGCTCATTTGAGGTAGCATCTTGTGAAGACTGAGAAACAGTGTTTGGCAGAATTGATGTATGACCTTAATTACATTGTATTTCTTTGCTACGCAGGCATTCATTCGCTGCCTCATGGCAACAGGGCCTTCCGAAATGAAAGACTAGGTAATACGAGAAAAAGATCTATTATATGCCTAGATGACCTCTCATTAGCCAGTCTCGGCTATCTTAATATGTATTTACCATATAATTCCCATGTTCATCACATACATATTAAATACACATCATGAATTAATTAATACCGAACCAGCTACCTTAACGTTGTAGCATCAGGTTGATTACTTCTGCTGCGAAAAAGTAATGTAGACATCGCTTAAGTAGCAAAGAGAAGTATCCATCTCTGAGGCTTCCATTATAGTATGAAATCAATAGAGTATCGCGTTGCCCTATGTATTGAATAGGCTCTTAGAACTGTGTATCCGTAATTCTATATGTCTCTGTTGATTACACCCACTGCCCGATTTTGCTTACGAGCCTAGACTTCACTTAAGCATATCTAGCGACAAGCATACCTTGGGTTACTGACTTTCGTTTACTCAGTCTTGATGCTTACAACAATCCCCTATCCACTATCTAGTATTTCTCATTGCTAGGGAATCAACCTGAAAGAATCCATCTTCCCACGTTATAGATATGATAAGATCCTATTTCTAATACAATATCTCCCCTACATTCATACCACTTTCAAAGGAATGTCAGTGATCTCTAGGGTCATATCGATACTCTTTCTTCTCTATAATAGGTAATGTACTGTTTCGTGCTATGAGCTGTTTTGTAGATGTAGGGAGGTGAATATACCCTCATACACCACTTAGGTTACATTATCTTCATGACCACTGGCATCTACCCTAGCAGAGGTAATCAACATATGGAAACATATGACTCAAGGAGTTATATCATGTGCCTCAGTCGGGGAACCTTTGATATAGACATTGGTGGCATAAAATAATTTCTCAGATTGTTACCCAATATCATCTTCCCGACGATACGACGCCTGATGTTGCGTCTATAAGCCCTTCTTTTCTCTACATATCGCTACGCAAATCCTACCGTGTTACTATCCCCTTAAACCAACGATGGGAGTGTGTCACATAGTCACATCTTGTCATTCCAGTCTAAAGTGTAACCCTTGGGAGCCAACATTCCCTCGAGAATATGAAGAGGAGTACAGGCGAGACAAATGGCGGCATTCACTGAAGAACATCTCCAAGCACTAAGATTAATAGGTGATTCAACTAGAATGTTTCTCATATGCCGATTTATATTTTGAAGGGAAGCGGCTAGTCTGCTACCGAAGCTATGACGATCCCTCTCTCAAGTCTTTGAAGCTCCTGGCTGCGGTTTACAGCTACCTACTATTAGTCCCTTACACTGAGCATCATAACTCCTACAATAAGTACATGTATCATTTAAATTTGGTTAATAAATTGCAAGTCATTTCTCGCCCTAGATATCAATGCAAAAGTAACCAACTATTGTTCCGTTTTGGGTCATATTCAAGGGGATTTCTAGATATTCCTAAACCTCTCCACGTCCCACGTGGCGGTCAAACGCTCGCTTTCCGATGCTAAAGTGTTAGGTACCAGCACCAATATTATGCCTGACGAGGTCACCGGTGGAACGACCTCCGGATTGTTACATCGTCGCAACGGCCAACATATCGGTAGAAGCTCTAGAAGCTTTGGAAGGATTCTCGGTCACCGAGTACTACTTACTGGGGCTTATTCGGTATCATTTGTGATTCTGTAAGAGGTCATATAGAATAGTTACTAGTTCGGATCCTTCATCAGTTACAGCAAGGCCCTGCCGGCGTTGTTATCATGTCTGAGTGAGTAGAGACAGCAAAGAACCCCTTTTAGTTTCCGAGTAAATCTCAGCAGCGAGAAAGGTTATGTTACTTATCACATAGCAGATTCCGATAATGATACGATTATATCACACCATCACAACAAGACGCTAGCTACGCTCAATGATGGAGGCTCGCTGCTTAACATGAAACGCCTCCCGAAATCATAGCCTGAGCTTCTAATTGGTATTCCCACTATCCGATAATTTCATGTAGATACAGCCTTCATTATGCGCATAGGGGATCTAGGACCGGTTTGAGAGCGAAAATACGACCTCGTGTACGGTTTAACGTTAATAGCCTCTGATCGTCATCGCCAAGCTTGCATTACGGCACCATACTAGAAACACACGACCGTCGTAAGTTAGGCCACCGGTTTCAAATACATCTAAATCATATTAGCCTGCTACAACGAGTTCGCCCTGTATCTACAAGACAGCGCCTCGTCTCTAGACTATCGACGCTCGTGTAAGTAATACATCCCGCGAACCTTAGTTCTAGCGGCAATATCTCGTTGAATATGCGCCTATCTGCCCATTAGTCCTACTCTCACCCGCTATATCCACTTCCATCGATATGTGATGCCAAAAAAAGATTCTTGCCTGTCTAGCATACTTCGCTATCTGGATGTCAGTCCTGATTCGCACATAAACGACTAGTAATTCTTAGCTTCGCGGACTGGTGACCGAGAGTCGATTCTAGGCTTGATGTGAATTCGATATGAGTGTTTAGTTAGTCCTGCATGGTTTATATTTATCGATGCAATAGTATGTAGTCTCAAGTGACTACTCAGTCGAGCGAATAGCTGCCTCTCATATACCACTAGTGACTTCATCTATGGTGAATTTCTATCAAGTTGTCTACAGCCATACCTCTCCCCTATGTTTGAGACAGAGGAAAGGGGGCTTACATGCAAAAGCAACTGCCTCCCTCCCCCTTCACCTCATCTGACCTACGGCATGGCAAGAAAAAGGGGTCTAGACGACCACCCCAAGGTACGCCATGCAGGGCGTGGCGGCGTGCATTCGACTAGGCAGTGTGGTGTAGTGTACTGTAGCGTATGTAGGTAGCTGCCAGGAAGGCAGACAGACAGACAGGCCAGCCAACCCTCAACAACCAAGTCCTCCTGCCTACACACGTACATTACATTAGACTACACTACAGAAAGCAGGAGGACGAGGGCCAGCATAGGCGAGGGGTGACGGCACGTGGGAAGGTCTAGGTTAGTGGAAACGGGGGTGATCTGTCTCGTCCTGTCCTGTCCTGTCTTGCCTTGTCTCTCGCCGGCGTGACGACGCAGCGAGGAAACGCAGCCACTCATCCACCACACGGAGAAAATAAAAAAAGGCCACCGCACTGGCCCTATCACGTCGCGCGCTTATCTGCCCAATTCCTGACTGGGGGGGAAAGACGGGGGGGAGGGATGTGATGCGATTGGGGGACATGGGAGGCAAGACAAGACAAGACAGACAGACAGAATGCTGGTTGACCACGCGGCCAGCGTCCAACAACATTCCCTCGTGGGGCCGAAACTACCGCGCGACGCCCCGGCGGCCTGCGCTTCCCTATTCAGTCGGCGCGATGCAGAAACGCACATCTAGACTACCTTCTTACGCTCACCACCACAGTACTTGGCTGGTATGTAGGGGCCGCCGGCAGTGGGCTGGGTTGGGGGCTGCGCTACCGCCTCGCTTGTTTTCGTCTCTACGGGAACACCCTACCTAAACTACCTACCTACTTAGAGCGAGAGTAAGAGAGCGAGAGAGAGGGACTGCAGTAAACGGGGCAAACGGTGGGATATTTGTCAATGAGAGGGATACAGAGAGAGGGAGGAAGAGGCTTTCCGTAGAGACATAGCGGAATTGCACCGCCTGTGTAGTCACCGCCTACCTACCTAGTCACTGTGGCCTCCCATATCCCGTGGCAAGGCTCTCTCTCGGTTGCCGATGTAGTTAGGACATCTTGGTATGGGGTAAAAATGAGGAAGGAAGCCAGGCAGACAGACAGACAGACAGGCGAGTGAGTGAGTGTTTGGTTCTTCTGTTGCGGGCTAGCAACACGACACGGCACGACACGACACACTTACTAATTTTCTCATTCAACAAGTCAGTCAATCGGCCAACCAGTCAGTCTGTCAGTCATTCACCTCACTTACACGCAAGGGTCCGGTAGTGGGCTGGGCTGTCCACTGCATCAGACGGGCATTAGGATCACCCGGCGCAAACCAATCCACTCACCGGTCTTCGCAGCATGTGGTACCGAACCCGGCCATGATACATACATGCACTACGAAGTAACCTAAAAACCGAAAACAGGTACAGAATCGCAACAAGACGTCGGTTTTGGGCGCGTGGATAGATGGCGCTAGGTTAGATAGGTAAGAATGTAACTCCCTGAAATGGGGATGTGGTTATGCAGATGCAGACACAGATGGAGATGGGAAGATGGGGAGAAAAGTACCGGACAGTCCTAATCGGTCGACAAACGGGCAATTTCTTGAAATGATTTCTTCTTCCGATATTCGATATTTGTCATTTTGTTGCATCGCACGAGTGGGTGTGGGCATCTCATGTAGTTATGTAGACGTGTCTGTAGAGTCTCTGGACGTATGCCTAAAAGTTTATGCCTGTACGTAGGCGTGTTACGTGCATTTCGTTTCGAAAGCAACAAAGAAACAGGTGTGCCGTGGTGTGTGCGTAGGGCGAGGCGACGCCAAAAAACGACGCGCCGTTACAACGACTGGCACACCACCACGCCCCAGCACCGTCCCCTCCGGCGCCCTATCCTTCCTGCCCGGTAATTAAAGGGAGAAGGAGACGGTGGAAGTAAGTAGCGTCGATCATCGGTGTCCGAACAACGTGGTCTCATGGAGGGGGGAATGGGGGCATCTACCAGGTACTCCTCTGGCACGGTGGGCCTTTTTTTTTTTTTATTAAAAAAAAAAAAAGTCGACCCTACTACACTACATACAGACATCAAGAATGGGAAAGGTCGGCGCGTCGCTTTACGAAGTTCGCTGCGTTGGCGCCTTGCCCGCTGTTGGTGGGTTCTCTAGGCGTGGTTTACAACGGTTGTGGTCCCTGAGTCCGCCTTGCCGGTGTGCCTCGTAGCGGAGTCTGTAGGCCGAATTATCAACTGGCTCCCTAAGCAGTCTTGAACACGACCGGACCCTCATGTGATTCCATTGCGAGGGAAAATAGGACACACCAAGACGCGGAGGCCTATCGCACACAATCGCAAAGAGGGGACGGTTTATTTCTGGACACAGGTAAATAGGCATAGTGGTAGTGGTAAGTTGGCAGGGCAGGGCAGGGCAGAAGTACATTGAACTAGATCAAGTGTAGGAATTCTTAACGACGTCGTAGCATTGCTAACCACGCCAAGAGCTTTCGCGACAAGGACAGAGTGACATGGTGATTACTTAGTGTAGTCCCTAGATAGACCCCTAGATAGACTCCTAGACATGCTGGCGATCCGAACGACGTCTGAATTGCCACTTTGAGCTCATACGCATACTTATGGTCATGCTTATGGGATATTGCGCTTGTCTGGGGTAGTGTAGTGTAAGCAGCATAGTGTATCTAGTCCAGGGCGGTCAGAGCAGCTGGCCAGTCTCATGGCCCCCGATGGGATGGCCGGTAGTTAGGTACTGCGTAATATGCCACCGAGATACGGAGGCAGGCGGTAACAGAAGCAGCATCGTCAAGCTCCCCATCCTAACTAATACCTATTCTCCGAGCACCTGCAGGGTCTGGGCTGCTGATGTTGTGCGCCCATCCATCGGCGAAGGCATCATTTCCTGGAATGGAAAGCATAGCAAGCCACTTCGGTCTTTGGTGTGATGAGGCTCAAAGGTGGCCAGAGTCTTTCCCTGTCGGTTCGCTTGAAGTTCTTTTTTGGGAACCAACTGGCCAGATGAGGCTTGATGTGGAAGAGCAGGGTCTCCCATCTTCTCGCCTATCACGGTGCTTGAAGTGCCGGATGTGGTTGGATTACATACATTACTCTTACCAGCAGATTGCATCACGGCGCCACTCTGGAGGTGGCGGCGTCTATTGGGGACTTTGAGATGCCGATGGGACCACGCCGTTGTGCCTTCAAGAGCCGCTATCATCTCCGTGTGGCTGTTGCTAGTGGTGACTAGTGGTCGGAAAGTTCCTAGCGTGATGCTTTTAAAAGCATCTTACTCTGGATATCGATCCCTCTGCGTACTGCGTAGACCTAACTACGTATGTAGACTGCCTACACTACTCTGGACTCTCAAATCCCATTTGGGAGATGGGATGGCTGTAGTGTAAGGGTAAGACGCAGGTGAGCCGAGTAATGCAATGCATAAGCCATGTATACCTACGGTGCCGTATGAAATTGCTTCACTAACAGAACCTCTGGGGTCTAGCCCTTCAGTCGGTCTGGACGAGGAGGGTCCATACCTAGTACACGTGGGTAGGTATAGTGGAAGGTGTGCAAGCATACATAAGTGCCATGACATGCTCATACTACCCAGGTGTGGGTAATTAGTAAGATGAGAGTACCTCATGGTTCCGCTTGTGTTCTCCGTGTATATTTGGAGATTGTCTATCAACGCACACAATATCCCGTATCTAGGTATGTCTGCGAATATAGTGTAGTATCGGCTAAACTCGCGCTGCTTCTCACGGAGGCGATGCCTAGTTGCATGGCTCGGCAAACGAGTCGAAGTGAGGTTGGCGTATGCATAATCGTGGAGTCTTACTACTGCACGAGCAAGTGCGGTTCCTTTGACCTTACTTGTACCCGATAATTGCGAGTCTGTAATCATGGGTATATTTCGCAAATAGCAGAATTACTGCGTAGTGTACAGTAGCGTACGCAGTAGGCAGTGGAGGGACTGCTGGGGAGAGGGGACGCCATGTCGCGGGGTTAAATGCTAGGAGTCTCGAGCCAGAAAATGCGAACGACTAGGACTAGAGAGGAATCGTTAAGCGCACAGCGTTCCATCCAGAGCGGGTTAACGGAGCGGCGCGCGGGAGCCCAGAGAACCGGAACCCCTATGGGCTGGGATCACCACTGTGTGGTCGCTGTGTGGTCAGCTTGGCTCCGTGTAAGCTCATATGTCATCTTCCTTCCGGGCCCCCGTGATGCTATCGACATGGACAGGGCTCGATTCAACACCATTGAAGGGCTGCGTGGGATCCGTGTGTTAGAGCTCAACACTCCTGTGATGGGAGTATGATGCAATGCGTGCGGCCAGCCTGAATCATCATCAGTTCAGCGGCAGTGGTGCAGGATCGATTGCCAAGAAGGCAATCCATTGCTTTTCGCATGATGTCTATTTGGTATACGATCTTTCTGACATCGAATTTCCCCTGAAATGGACTATTTTTGTCGCGGTGGCGATGGAACGCCAATCAATGCATTCGGATTCTCCATGTTTAGTGGCCTGCCGGCACGATCCAGCCAAGCGCTGATCTTCACAGCATAGAGCATCATAATGGCATAGTGCCATAGGCAGCGCGTATGTACGCATACAGTAGGCGGCGGCTTCGACGCCATAGCCTAATCTACTTACCACCTTTCCTCGTGGCACTCGACCCAGCTCGTTGGGACGATGGCCATAACCCTTGCTGATATGGGCAGGGTCCTCGTTAGGTGGCTTGACAAGAGAGACACACAGACAAGACAAGGACACCCCCCCGTGATTCGCACTTGACTGCACCGTGGTATTTTGCGGTAATTTCTACAGGGGATGGAGGGGGCTTCTAGGTACATTAAGTTAGGTACCTACTGTAGGTACTAACCTATCGAGGTACCTAGCAAGTCAGACACATGACGGAATAAACAGGGTTGCAACCTACATACTGGTATGTACATACCTATATAATACTGCCATATAGTGTATCCTACGCTACTGTAATACCGCACCGCACTATGGGTTTCAATAATTGCTGAATTATATGCGGCAAACCTATGGAAAAACAACTACCTAGTGCACAGTACAAAGTACCAATGCGTAGCTGGGTATTCAAACACGAGGATGATAGGTAGGTAATAGATAACACAAATAATTAATAAATTGTGAGAGCAAGAAGGACTGCGAGTTTGATTGGTGCTCAACGATATCGGAGGTGCCGTATCCCTCCCACCCTATCTACTGTACTAGGCGTATGTGCCGTGTTTCTGCCGCGGGGGACTCGTGACGCTGCCGCCGGCAGTACGCGATGCCTATCCAGTGCTGAGCCACACGCTCAACCGTTGCTGCGTACCTATGCATTTCAAGCGGCATCGTTTGGCCATAAGGTTCGGTTCTATCAAGAATTGGCAGAGCGCTAGCTAGCAGAATAGAGGCAGCCATTAATCCCTATTTTGTGAAACGAGCCTTGAACTACTTAGGTACCTCCAAGCAGTTCGGCAAACACGGGACTAAAAAAAGCATAACCGAGAGCTTTAATGTCCCAAGATCGAAGTTAGTTGAGGTTATAGTATCCAGGTATCTACAATAGGTGCCTACGTAGGGATAGGCAATGGGTATAGGGATCAAAGGTAAGCTTGGGCACCTTCCTAGCCTACGGCATCAAACGCTGTTATAGGTGCTTACCTAGGTAGGTACCTAGGTAGTAAACGCTGGCCATACACTGCCTCTGTGCCTCTAGCATTGTAGGTACGCGCACTATACTACCCAAGTAAGCACCAATTATTATACCTTCATTAGTATTTGCGTGTTTCTGCAATTACCGGTTCCTGAAGCACATAGCTCAGGGGTCTGCGCGTTGGATGCGCCTGTGCATAAACTAAAGGTATTCTGTAATGGTGGTAGAACTGGTGGTTTCTTGGGCACCTAGCCCGAGAAATGAGATCCATCCTTCTGTCTCTGTACGCTGTTACTTACCTACTTACACGTGAGTTGGAGTGCCTATAGTGGTGTACAATGGTGTAATACCGACTTCCCAAAGCAGTAATCAGGAACCTTTGCGTTCCTAGGTACCTGGGTAGGTAGCTGCAGTGCAACCAAAGACCGGGGGCAGAGAGTCTCATCAGTGACCAGATGCCAATAACCCGCTGCGAGGATGAGTATTGTTGGGTTTGCTATAATAAGTCGAAACTACTACAGTACAAATTAGATCATATCAGTAAGGGATATAGCCAGGACCCAACTACCTACATACATACATACATACATAGAAGACCCGGATATGGGTTGTGGAAGCGACGCCGTCAGGGCTATCGGCGGGCGCTGTGATCCTTGTCCTGGGGAGGAAGATCAATAACGTTACTGATTAATAATTGCCAGCATTTTGGTTCACTAGGTACGCTAAGTATCCGGTCTCTTGGTGACTTCCAATAAGGACCCGAGAGTGTGGTTTTGGGATCGGAACTAGCACGAGGATTTATCTAGATTTGGTAAGATGCTGCATTTCTTTGCTGGGAGTTCCCTTGGTCTGTGCCACAAATAGGTACCTAGTGCGGTTTTCATACGTATCGAAATAATCATCCACTTAGGTACTGTAAGTAGTCAATCATCGATACGGGTTACCTCACACAGAGTTGCTCGTCTTAGAGACATGCTATTGTAGCCATTGGCTACTGCAGTACCGGTAGTGAGTTCACTAGTCTTGCTGGGCAGATAGCATGTAACAGACTCTAGGGTGCACTAGTGTAGGATGGCGCCGTATAATCGCTAGTCTACATGGAGTATAGTAAGTGGAACAGAAACGTTTTCGGTCCCGAATGAAGCGCGGATTTGAAGCTAGGAATTGAGTGCACTGCGTGAGGTTGGGGGCGGTGCTTGTTATGGGTGAGTTACAGTGCAATATGTAGAGCTTTAGAGGGATCAGTCTAGGCTCATCTAGGTACCTACCTAGATACCTACCTCCCGTATGTAGTGAACCCGCACCCTCATAAGTGTAGGTAGCATACACTGCGATCTCTCCTTGTGATTCTCGAGCAATACTATTATATCCTATAGGCCTAGGAAGACCAGAGACACCACTTGCGTAATCTCGTATTGCTGAGTAGAATTATGGTTATTTCAAACATACGTACCTAAGGTAGCTTGTGAGACATGCCAAGCTCTTGTTACCGCCACAAGCTTTATACTTAGTAGTGTACGGGGCAAGTATGTACCTTAAAACGATGTTACCCGTGTCTAACACCACACGTTATCTATTTTACGATACTTAGATCTAATTCTTATTCTCTCCACTGGTTTATTCATTCGTCAAGGTACCTCCTTGTAGTTGAGACAATCTCCCACCTCCACTTTATTATTGTTCAAGAACCCCTTGGAAAAGAAAGATTTGCGACCACACGAAACATTACGGGCCGGCATGTCCTATAACCTCAGACCTCGCAGGATCTGGAAGATCTGTCGAGCTTCTTTGCATCGTTCCAGATCGCCGTCACATTGTTCGTCAACCATTTTCATTAGAGATCCTTGAATGGGTGCGCGTGGTGGGTTACCACAACATGTGTCCTGAAACCCGAGTCGGCGACCATCGAACGCCAGCGACAGCCAATCATCGAGCGGACGTAGCACACTGTGCTGATTTCCCCGAACGTAGGGTGCCATCCATCAGTCAGACCCTTGTTCTCTCTGTGCCAAAATTAGCTAGGGTTGCACCCACGAGCTCTTGTCCGGGGAGGTATTCTGAGGAGGGGGGGCCTCATCGTGCTATTGGTTACATAGGGTAGTTCGGTTTTGGCAGATGCAATAGCAGCCATCTTATTATTGCCAATTAACTAACTGTACTGAAACTATCCGATCTTACCATCGGGATAATCGCTCTAGATCCACTGGATCATGATGATATATTGATATACGTGCGACGCAGATCATCGATGTGTCTTCGTCATTATTGACGGTAGTGGTTCACAAGGATGGATTGAGCGCGAGAGTAGTTGTATTCTGAATTTTTTTGCTACCAGAAGGTTTGCATGCGAACCATTGGTAAATGGCCTGGTCAATTTTGGAATAACCCATTTTGATTCGCTTTCCTTGTTTGCGTGCTGTACTCTGTAAAGAACATAGATTTATCTGCTAGTTAATACATACCAAGTCGTACAGTATACGAAAGCTATCCCAGTGACATGTCTGCCATAAACGAAGAGCGAAATTAGGAATACGTTTAATTCTTTCTCATTTACTCTGTAGGGGACATGCTGTGATGATATGCACCCTGACATGAGTTGCCGTATAATCTATCGAAACAACTATTCGAGCGAAAATATGAAGATGGAGCTTTCAGCTGCGGTTCTGCGAAAGGCCTTACCAAATTGGGAGATATGCCTCCGCTCTTGCGTTGCTGGTTGGTACTATGTAAACAATAATATAACGCTGTAGCCGGCGGTGACCGGCAGTGATGGGCATACCCATGCCAAGATGTCTCGGAAGGGTAAAGCCTAGGGAGATCAAAATGGAGAGCAAAATATCAGTGGGAACAAGAAGGATTCTCGTTCCCTGCCGATGAGTGCGGAATTCGTCCGAACAATATGAGATGGAACTCGCGAGCTATTTGTAACATCGACTACCTACCCTACTTATAATACGTTGATCATATAGAGAAGGTAATTGTGAGCCCCGGTCTGGATCTGGGCAATTGCTTCTACAAAATAGTAGATGACTTGCATTGCTTACCGGTAGATTCCAGGCCTAGATCGATGGAAGCTTGGGCTGTGACTAAAATTAAGATCTTGAGTGTTCTTGTGACCGAGGAAAGGTTGTTTAACTACCCTACTCTAGACCAGTATCTTGACTGATAAGGATACCGAAGGTTTTTGTCTACTACTCTTGCATAGGTGTACTTACATACACGCCTAGGAGACTGACGATCTCGCTAGGGCCACCAGCCGGTACTTGCTCCCCGGAAGACTAGTGCGATAGATACTATACACAGTACAAGAAAGCCTCGCCTTAGTAGGTTGTCTTCATACACTAGTCTGATGATACGGGGAATTTATGCATCATGTGGATGGCAGAACTCGGAGTGTGCCTTGCCCGGCTCAGTGGCCGGTTTGCGCTTTTCTTCTCTCGGCCGACAAAGTGTTCGACCCCCGTTTTTATGGGGTTTCACGATGTTTACGTACACATTTCGTCTAAGGATTTTGTGGTCTCTCGTTTAACTTTTCCGTTTTGGGACAGACTCTGTCGTTTCATTGGTCGCACCCGGCGTAGGGTCAGTAATTGTAATTAGGTATACTACATATTTCATCTCATCTCCTTACGGATCGGAGCGGAGCGGGCCTTGGCTTGGTCACAAGAGATATTGGGCCCAATTCGACTCTGAACGACATGTCGGAGACGAGTTGACAAGAAGTACATAGTTTTATTCATGTTGTTACATACCTGCCACTAACACTCATGGTTTAGTGTGCGTGCATTTCTGTTTTGATCCACTGCAACGCATTAGTTTTAAGTTAGAGAGTTAATCATAATACTTACATAGGTGAGGTAGTGTACTCCCCCTGGCGCTCGTTAAACCGAGCTGCTTCGGGCGTGTGTTCAACGATATACAGTACAGAGAGGCACTCAAAATTTACGAGAGTTACTTACGTAAGACGAGCCCGACGGCCGTAAGGCTACTCTAGAAATCATAGAAACGACTCACAGCTCGTTGATAAATTTATATCGAGATTAGATGCAATATTAGCTTGTTCAACCTTCTGTTAAAGCCTTTTTACCAATGGCACTCGAGATCCTGAGTTGCAGAACCCCGCACTAGATAGATAGATGGCGTTTTCATACACGACCAGCACCGTGCGCACCGTGTATCGTCGTCATCATCGTCAGGGGTAATTACATATACTCGCTGTGAGGAGTAAACAGCACGTGGATTCCTCGTTCCTACTCTGCGCTACGTATACATGCCGTGGGGAAGTTCGGTCAACTATGAGCGATGCACGTTCATGTCCTTTTGTCTACCTATCTAATCATTAGGGAAGAAAGTAGTAGGCAGAACAATAGTAAAGTTTCATTAATATCAAGGTCTGCCAAAGGGTTACACTGATACCTGATACGCCAAGGAATCCTTTAAATCTAATGGTAATGCCAGGAGATCGGTATAACGTCGATATATTATAGACATGGATTTAACCTAGATGGTGAAAATCATCCAAAGCATAACCCAACTTTGACAGCTTCAGCCTCGCATCAATGGTGCAGTTGTACTACCTACAGCTTCATTGCTGGAACCTTTTTACTGCACTGTTAAGGAGAGTCATGTAGGATTTAAGTACACATACTAGGGCAATCTCTACATTAAAGCAATTGGTAGCCTGCCTTCTTACAAATTGGCGTCTCTAGACCCTGGACAGTCAAGATACTGTACATACTTCTTTTCCTAGTTACTTCGGTGACCGCAGTATTTGAATAGGGGTCCGCCTTACATAGCGGTGACAATTTACCATAGAGAAATGTTCCTGCTTGTGGTTTTTGCCGACGTCAATCGATGCCATGGAGAGTGATACAGATGATTACATACAGTAGTCTACTGGAGAACCTCTACTGCAGTGCCCTAAAAGCTGGCTTGGCCAAGCAGGGGTTTTTGCCGGAACGCATGGCAGACAGGGATATCATAACCACTCTAGTGCTTATTTTTTGAACCCCTGCTCCGGAGAGATAAATAAGCCGATCGGTTGGGACGTATATTCTGTATGGCACAACACGCCCACTAGCAACCCATAAATACCTGCTTTAGTAACAACTGCGCTTACCGTACCTGTGTCAGTCGTGTACTTTTGGCAATAGCGAGGCAGAGATTATGAGGCTCTGCAGTCGAAGCCCCTATTTTCCACAGCACTTCAACTACCTGTACTTGCGTGTATGTAGAACCTTTTACCCCGCATGGTGATCATTTCGTACAACTACTGTCCTCATTCCAGCCTAAGTACCTAGGTACTTGTTTCATAATCAACAGTACACATGTGAAGTAATTGTGGTGCACTGGCACTCCATATAAGGCTGTTAAAACAGCACATTTTATAGGTTATTACCATTAAGGAGGTACTTGTAGGATTAGTGCTTGCTGCTGTTAGGGCTGCAAGGTCCTTTACTACTTCTTGGAGGTGGCTGTAAGCCAACTGTAGTTAGTGTAGCAACTGTTATAGGCTCCTCTTTCAACTATACTTACAACCAGTTGCCCTATGTTTGTGTGTAGGGCTGAACACTTGATGCTCGAACCCTGCCAAGCCAATGAAGAAGACCTAGACAACTTTAAGCATTTGTAAACAATCTCCGGAAAATAAAGGTGAGTTGGAGAGCAGAGACTATTACAGAAGACCGTCAGACAATTCAGGTTTAATTTCCATGAATGCATTGCTTCTAAAAACAGGACAGCAACATTGAGGTGAGACCCCAAGACATGCTATTTCATGGGTATTCTAGTACTCTGTAAGCCAAGCGAGAATGAATGTATGTGTGTGTGTGGATTAGGACATACTATGTAAGCAACACTGCGGCACAGATAGACGCCAACCACGTGTCGTCAATGCTTCCATAGGTACGTTAGGTTAGTATTGTAATCATCGGTCGATTGCTTCGATGGGGGCCATGGACGCATGTATCATCTTACATAGGTACCTAGATACTCCAACCAAAGAGAGTCCTATTAAAACAATTAAATCCATAAATATATATGTAATTACTATTATGAAGCTTAACTTTGAACTACATATGTAAATAATCTACCTGGCTTTAAAGAAACATGTGTGTACGGTATAGTGCAAGGTTTATAATATAAAATTGTACACCACTACTAACGTATTCGAGATCATAGGTAAGGTCTATTTATGGACCAGATGTAAAGCCACTACGTAACCGGTACGTACCTACCCCACATGCACAACTACATACTGTGCAGGACAATTCAGGGTGTCACTTTCCTTTTCTGCCGTATACTAGCCAATCATCGTTAAGAACAAGGAACTTCAACAAGATAGAAACTCTAGTGACAAACCTTTGTGTTTCAACCAATAATTACTCTCTTAGGTAGTTGGCTAGAAATGACACCCAACACCTAAACAGATAACTCCAATCACATACCTATAATCAGATATAATGTTGAACAAACCTTCTAATCGTGGTCAACTGCACGAACTAGTACTTGTAATACCTCTTATTGCCCACACATACTACTCCCCTTTCCCTAGCTATGACTTTATAAATGGTATTTCACCTAGTTCCTTATTGCCGACGTACAACCCAATATTCCGGACACTGGGGGTTATGACCGGAACATTCTCTCATCCTCGCGATTGTCTCGCCCATGCACACCATTACCATGGAAGACCCATTCTTTTGGAGACGATAGGACTACTCCATATATGAATCTACGCTTATGCTTAAAATCAGACGAGACAGTAAATGATCCAGACTTAGGCATTGTACTTTGTTAACGTGAGTATGGTGATTAGCTCATATGCAGGTCTAGGTAACAAATCTCGACTGCCTCCATGCAGTATTGCCACGAGGGCTTCTAAAACGAGACAGCGCCATCCTAAAACATAATAGTATCTCTCTAATTACTTGCTTGTCTTCCCATCCATGTGTAGCTATAGTGTAGTGATTAAGATGTAGACATTGCCTTGAAATATGGTACTACCTACATAGTAGATAACAGCGAGTATCTCGAGGCATGGTAATGTACTTCTGCTATTACTATAGGGCCAAGACCGTAGCGAGTAAAGGCGACATAATTTGCATGGTTACTACTAGCATACAGGCTACATACATGATGCTTAAACCGTGGGTGCGCATGTGTATGTACATACATACATGAGTGCATCTCGTTCCGCCGTCACATGGCTTAGCCTTGGCTAGCCCACGATGGCTTCGATAGCTTCGGCATCGCAACGGTGCAAGCCTAACGTCCGGGAACCTTAGACTAGCAGGGTCCAGTGTCGACGGGGCACTCAGATAGCGTACAATTGTTAGTTTCTGCACCCAAGTCTAGACCCACTAGTAGGCGTTTTCAAGCCTGTCCTCGTTTCTCTTTACCCGATTTAGCAGTGTGGCTTTACCATAGGGTATAGCGCGACGGGCCAGGCTCCCAAGAGATACTAAACCACATCGTCGACCGAGGCTGCTCTGGCGGACTGAGACAAGATCGAGGGCCAGTAGATAGTTTAAATCTGCCTGGTAATTGGCGCCGCGCGCTATCTGAAATCGAAGGGGCATGTTTCTGCTCCGTCTCTATCTACAGTAATGTACCTACACTAGGCGTCACCCCGTTACAGGCTGGGCTAACCCGAGACACTGGGAACTCGCCACAGCGCCTTTGAACGGTCGACGGTTTAAACTAGCAACTATCTCCCGGTGCTAGATATGCTCTGAACATATTGTCTTGCCTATCATAGAGCTGGTTAGACGAACGCCTTGCTCCATTGGGCGAGTCGGGACGGTGAGCCTGATCGGGCCATTTGTACGAGACAACGTTCTAATACTACTTGTACATACTGCGTAGAGCATAGAGTATGCTTGCCACTCTCGTCGAGAGGACTGTAGTTGGTGATATGACACCTCCGGAAAACGAGATCAAAAAGTACGACTCGCACTCTTTCGGATAGGTATGCTGTTTCGTGTTTGATGGGGTGCAGCACTTAGATGTGTCAGCGTCTGGCCTTTGCGACAGAGTTTCTTTTCGGCAAGGAAAAAGACAAATACTAAGATTGACACGGCAGGCAATATATGCCATAGGACTGCAAGTCATCACGACGTTTGCGCCTCCCATGCTGGTCTGGTTGGAGAAGAAACGGAGCAGAAGACTGATAATGTTAGGCATTTGGCATTTCGCATTTGGGCATGGCCGACTGGGATGGCCTGTTCACTCGCATTTCCTGGGACCTGGGAATGCAGGGGCTAGGTAGATCAAGAGGTGTATTTTAAGTACCATGCAGGACTTTTTGGAGGCATATACTGTACTCACATACATACTCGAATAGGGATAGTGCTGAGAACGAATTACCGAGCGAATAAACCACTGTAGATGGCACTATAAATGCCTACAACCTCCATTAAGTACGCCACTAGTCGTTACCTACACTGTGTATATGACAAAATAATAGCCTCATAAATTGCAGGCCGACAAAGGATTTCACAGTGATCTACCTAGCGTCTAGTAAGTAGCCCTAGGCAGGTATGTGCGTAAATAGGTAGTGTAAATGTATATACATAGGCTGCCTACTACATAGCACAGACTAGCAACCATGGGAGGGAACACTGAGTACAGGGGGAGTGCGGAATCGTAGCGCCTTAATAAGATTGGGTTGAACGGAGTGCCGTGGCCGTGTGCATACCTACTGCTAGGATGATATACCTATGTAGGCAATGTAGATTAGGTAGTGTCTCTGTAAACTCACTATCCACACTGTATTTACAGTACGGCGACTAGTGCACATGGACCCTTCCAAGCCAAAGACAGAGTGCGGTTGCCCCAAGACAAATTAAACCCCTGCGGAGGACTTTGTCACGTCAGGGGGTCGTATAGCCACACATCACTGCAATACCACTATGATTTCATCCATATTTTTTTTATTCATACAGTATCTCTACAGTGTTGTAAGCATCCATTTATCAGTCACTGTTCACAATTACATACCTCAGTCAAATTGTCGATGGAGATCGCTTCCAACCCTCAACCGGCAATCAATGCGAAATGAGACCTCTTCACACTGCGACGCGCATACCTTCTCTACGTAAACTGGAACCTTGGGCTCTACCTAGGTAGTGTACACTGCTAGCTAGTATTGCGTACAGGTATGTATCATCTGAGTAGACTTTAGCAACACCTAAGAGTCCTGTAAGTAAGTGATCTTACACAACGGTAAAGCAGACGTCATAGGTAAAGAAGTAGCCAGCGACACTATTGAATATACAGTACGTACATACACCACCTGATACGAGGGACAAATGCCGAGGGCAATAAACGCATACATCCCATTACTCACTCTGCTGATATCGCACCACCAACTTCCCAGGACGAGGGAATGGCATGCCTGTATTGAGGTTTGGCCTGGTTCACTGAGTGAGCGAGAGAGTATGCGTATGTAAGTGGGTGACCGCTTGTTGTTACTTGATTCTACACCGGAACGCTGGGGGAGTGGACGGGCATCCTTTACCGCTCTCATCGCCCATGTTCATTTGCACATCCATCCCATCTCAGGCTACCCATTCCTCTTCTGCAACCCGGTGCTGCCACCCCTGTCCTCACTTGCTTCGTTGTCTCCTGCCTATGTACACCACCTACAGCACTGTGATATACTGTGCACTACTACTGGCGACCCCCCTGGCGCCTAAGAAAAAAGGGAGAAGAGACATGGGGGTCGGTACGTACTGGAGGTACCTACGTACCTAGATGGGATCCCCTGTCACTCTGAGCTGGCGTAGGTACATGTACGTATGTACATAGCACCATGTACCATCCGCCTCGATCGCCTGCCTGCCCTACCGACCCACACGTTGATGGGACTAGATCCCGTCGAAGTGAGAACCCACCCGAGAGCCAGGCCAACATAATCCGTGTGCTGCACGCGGTGTCCTACTGTAGTCCCTCTTTGTATATATGGACTTGAGCCCCCAACCAAACATCGTCAGATAGAGAGCTCTCTCTATTCACAACTCCACAGCAACTGATCATTAAACGACAATCTTCTTACAGAGTTTCCAGTCTGTCGTTCGCTTCGCATATACATATACATATATGTACATATATCTCTATCATTCTTATTTTCACATTGGATGTACGGAACATATCTATTCTCTCTACTCATCTATCTCTCGGTCCTCTATTCGTTAGCTGTTTCAACAGCAACACGTCTCTCAGAACAGGCAGTCGCAAAGGCAGCACAAGGGAAACAGGCGAACTCGAGCTTTAAGAACTGAGCTCGTAGCAAATCCTCGACAGGAAGTGTTGGATCCGTACAAATACAAGGCATTGGCTTGATCTGTACTCATCGCTCTTGACAAGTCAGCGGCACTCGTTGTACCTGGCCTTTGAATATAGAGCGCGAATGTGAGACCTAATCCTTTCTCAACTGTCGTTGGCATATTGGCCTGTGACACTGACGAAGCCGCAATCCACAGCGCGCTGTAAGCGATTCGAACTATACCCGGTTCCCACATTCGCAACAACAACAAGAAGCGCAGAGATGATGACATTAGCTTCTAACCAGCCTTATAAGATGTTCCATCGGCCGAACCATGAGCAAGATTTCATGCTCTTCCCGGACCCTTCCACACGAGCTGGCTACACATCCCCACCCATGGACATGAGCATGAGCCCGAACAGCTTCGGCTTCTCTCGAAGCCCACAGGACGAATTCATCACAAACCCGCCTTTCGACCATGGTCCAACCCATCCTGACGTAAACGCATACATGTACCGCAGCAGGACATCGCCAGGCCTATATCCTGACGACGGCGATCTTCGAATCCCCGCTTCGAACCTCTCCACAGCGTCGGCACCGTCGCCCTCGTCAACAGTGGGCTCACCGAACTCAAACCATGGGCAGCTGGCCTTCATGCCCGAGTATACAACGTCTGGCATTAATGTCAACCCAAGCATCGTCGGTGCAGGCGATTATTTCGCATCAACCGAGTATTCGGCATACACCGGGCCAGGTATGGAAGATTTTACCATGACCTTCGATGCCAAATCCACTTTCGTTGGTGAGTGGGCGCAAATCTCTCCTGCAGCCAGCCCCCTTTGAATTTGCTTTTTTTGATATTATTTTTCTTTGTATTTTCCGGTGGTGACACTCAGCGCACACTCAATCCTCGATGTCTTCTTAGAGGCGAGGTTTTGGTTGTGTTCTAGCGAGGTCCTCGGCCTGGTGATGCCGACTGGTTGCAAGTTGCAGGGGATGGATGAGCTGGTACCATCCCTCCAACCGTCGCGCTCCCAGCTCTGGGTGGCTTTGGTGGGGTCCCCGACTCAAGCGCCAACGGGAGACTCCGGCTGTATACAGCGCACCACTTGGTCTGCGCCTCATCGTAGCTGCACATGGCTCCACTTTTTTATCCGCAGCCACTGCACTCTCATGAGGCCTCACTGTCTTCGCTGTCTTTATGTTTTCTTTTTCGTCGAGTTTTAATAAGCCGTCATGGTGTGAGAGAATGAATCAGTTTATGCTAATTGCATCGTTTTCCAGATCCGTCATTAATTCACCCTGAAATCCGCGGCGCAATGGCGCCGCCTATGTCTGCATATGACCACAGCGGTTACTCACCACAAAACCCATACCCTCATTCACCTGCGCTGTCTGGCCCTACATCCCCAGGTCCCGTCATGAGAGCCGGGAGTCAATCGCCATATATGCATCCGTACCACCAGCAGTACAGCCCATACGCTATCCCAGCGGCTCCGGGACGGCGCCCTAGCATCTCATATCAATCACATACAAGTTCGCACGAATATGCATACACCAGCGACGAGTCTGAGAAGAAGCAGCGATGTCCTCACCCAGACTGTGGGAAGACCTTCAAGGATCTCAAAGCCCACATGCTGACGCATCAGACGGAGCGACCCGAAAAGTGCCCAATACTCACCTGTGAGTATCACGTAAAAGGGTTCGCACGGAAATATGACAAGAACAGGCATACTCTGACCCACTACAAGGGTACCATGGTATGCGGCTTCTGCCCGGGCTCTGGGTCTTCGGCCGAGAAGTCATTCAACAGAGCCGATGTATTTAAGCGTCATCTTACTGCGGTTCACGGTGTAGAACAGACACCGCCTAATAGCCGGAAGAAGACCTCGCCGTCTGCTAACAGCGGTAAGAAGCTGACTGGTTACGCCCCGGATGCTACAGGCAAGTGTTCGACTTGTTCGGCCACCTTCGCCAGCGCTCAAGACTTTTACGAGCATCTGGACGACTGCGTTCTCCGCATCGTCCAACAGGAGGACCCAGCCGAGACCATCAATGCTCAGCGCTTAGCAGAAGTAGAAGACGACAAGGATGTCCAGCAGACACTGGAGAAGAACCAGCTACCATTGACCACGCAGCCTGTTTCCACTTCGGAGGACGAAGAAGATGATGAGATGGGCGAGGAGAAGGAGCTGTTTGATGAGGTCGGCCAGATCAGAAAGCTAACTTCCCCCGCGAAGAGGAAGGCCAATCCCGCGAATGGGGTCCAGAAATCGCGGGGCATGACACATTCGCGAGGTGGTGTGCCCGTATCCACGAAGACCAAGGGCCGCAAGAATCGTCAGAATTTCCCTCCCTCTTGGGGGTTCGATAAAGGTCAGATGAACATGAAAAAGCGCGTTCTCACTGTCTTCGACGGACCGCGACGTCTGGCCAAGGACGACATGATGCTCTCTACCGAGCACGAGGTACGCATCAAGTTGTCGGACCCAAATGCGTGGGTCACCGACCTAGATGTCAACACCATGAGGCGTGCCGAGGGTTTTCATAATGCTACGCCGCAAGAAAAGGGTATATGGATCTCAGATGACCCGACGGAGGAAGACATTGCCCGAATGATGGAGAGGAGCCGGCAGTGATGACACGGCGCCTCGTACATACAAATCTCACACACCTAATCCCCTCATCTCACCCTACAATCCTTTCTCTCACCTACATAAAAGAAGGACACGTTGACGACCGACATGATTAAAACAGCTATAGAAGTTCTAGCATGACTGGCATGGCGCCGGTCTTGGTTGTATATTGAAGACATTTCCTGAATGAAGAAGCATAAGCGGGGCGTCCGGTATATACATTGCATTGGCTAGGAATGGCATAGGCGAAGGCTTCTCATGTGGAAGGAGGCCGGGGATAATTTGGTCGGGCGTCCACAGGCTCGTGGACGGGCCCGTTTGACGTTGGCTATTGTCTATTTTTTTTCTCTCTTACTGGCGGTCATACAAGTCCCAAGTCAATTTTGACACTGTAACTGGCGAAGATACCCTCTGTAATAATATCATCGATGCCTCAAATCATAACGGCGTTACAAAATGCATCTCCCGGCTTGAACTTTGCTTGTCCTTACATGACTTACTTGCTGCCCTCTCGTCCTAATTGTTAGTAGCATGCGTTGTTGGGATAGCAGACCAACCACCGTACATAGGCGTAGGCGTACCTGAAACCGTGGGTCTCGTCATTGCTCGCATACCTATATGAAGGGGTTGCTCATTGGCCAACCCTACCACACACGAGGCACGGCGTGGGTACCATCTCAAGTAATACCGCCCCAGGCCGTCTCTATCCCCTCACTATCGTATTACGTATCCTCCTCCTCCTAGCGAGCTCTCCAGTCTATCTACCTACCATACAGCAGGTACTATCCTCGCTCGAAGGGCTCATTCGCATGCATCCACTAGCTAATTTGTTAGGACATGATCGATGGCCAAGACGTGTGTTGCCCCTCCTAGATGCGCCGCGCCCAATGCAGTGCGCATCCCGAGGTTTGTACATAGAGAGAATTAAGCTTGACAGGGGGACCTGAAGTCGAGCCGAGCCGGAGTTGACGTCGGTCTGGGTGCGCGCTACGTTTCTTACTTTAATTCACCTCCTGCCTACCCGTCGGGTCGTACGGCAGCATGTACGGTATGTTTGTCCTATGTCATGTATGGTGTGTGTGTGAGGGAGAGTGTGCGCATGCAATGCAGGTGGTGAACGATGACACCTGAATGCTGAACCCCTTTGTCCCTTTGCGGGTGCGCTTCTGTCGCTTTCAGCAGCCATGGGAAGCCAATGACAGGCGCGAGGGCCGGGGCCCGGAATTCGGATGGGGAGCTGGACGGCGGGGAATAAAATATTTACATTGGCACCTACGTAAGGACGCAGTATACAGAGTACCCATCAGGCTACAGAGTACCTGGGTACCGGTAGCTCGCTGCTGCATCGAGGGCCGGTTCGAGGGCATTCATTTGCTCGCTGTTGAGCAGGACAGCACAGCACAGCATGCCTGCTTCTCTGGGTACCTATCTGAACGGCATATAGGTGGTAGCGGTGGGCTACTCACATGGCCCAAGGTAGCGTACGGCATATTCTGTACGGCGTGCGTATGTACATACTTACAGCGACATGTTGTTACCGATAGGGAAATCCTTGCGGGCTCGCTTCTTCTTGTTCGCGTCGGTATTCGCTGGGATCGGCGGCACCGATTCGCTTAAGTCTCCAGACTACGTACCTGGTCTACTACAAAATACCTAAGTAAATATTATTCCCCATATTACTTCAAAACATTTACATACGCATAAGTACAGTTACAGGTTTTTTTCTACTGCTTCTTCGACGGTTTGTTTGATCATTTATTTGATCGATGATTTGAGATTATGGGACCGGCTCTTAATTTTTTTTCTTTTTCTTTCTCTCCAATTTTTCTCAACTTTTCTTCTTTTCCCTCTCTGCCCCTCCGCTTAACCCCATTTGTCTTCTTCCCCGTGTTTTATTTTAGCTCATTCTGGTGTTTCTGCTGTTGGTTTTTTTGCTTTTTGCATGTGTGAAATACCTATCTCCCAACCTCCGACTACCGCCTAGTCTAGTACCGCCTAGGCGATCGATAGATAGATGGAAACGTAGTATAGTGTACAATGATATCATACGAATACCCATAATGAACTACATACATGCCGAGGCCTCCATCCAGCCTGGCTAAGGCTTGCTTGGCCGGACAGACCGCTCTTCTTATTCATATCTCTTGTCTAATCATAAGGAGTTATGTATGCCGTACAGAGGACAGTGTTGTATGTATGTAATCAAACTCTATGAATCCCCTCACACCTACTCCTCCCCTCCCCTCCACTCTAATACCTCTCCATCGTGTGTGTCTGCATCTGCTACCCCGTCTGTCTAATATTTTTCTTACATACATCTATACCGATATTTTAACAGCACCTCTTGCAGCTCTTCTTTTTGAGCGGTCTGAAGGAAATTGATAAAGAAAATAATTAAATAATAAAGAATTAAATGTTCAGAGTCACGAGCATGAGTTTTGCTACCTGCGCGAATACAGCTACCCCTCGGCCGGCGCCTATCGCGCGAGCCTTCTAAGCCTGAGTCTAAGTCTAAGTCTGAGTCTAACCGTCTAGTCTGAGTAGTATGTTCGGTCCTCGGCTGTCGTTCCTCGGGTTTTATTCTTTGGCTCACTAACATTACCTACCGGTAGTCCGTTACCTATAACAAACCAAACCCATGGGATTTCATTACCAGGCTCTATCATGAAACGCCGTCTATCTGCTTCCGTACTAGTTGGTGTAGGACATACGGCACCGTCAATCACCCGAGATTCCATATGGATGCTTCTTCTGTACCCAAGAGGCGCAGTAGATTGCATACCACGTAGTACTTAGGGTATGCATGTAGTCGTCGGCATGGTCTTCATTCAAACTCTCCTGGGTCAGATAGCAAGATAACATGTATGTATGTACTTACACCGCTCCATTGTCATCACTAGAGTGCGTAATCTGCGTCAACATCCCCAGCAAAGCAAGGGGATACCTATGCATACACGTACATACGCAGACAGGTCGTACAGCAGCTCATCCCAGTTGACATGATGCCAATGTATCGCAGCCCGAAGAGCCGCACTGATGCAAGGGAGGGGAAGGAGACAATTAAGCAGGCTGTGATGTATGCACACCACAGTAGATGCCCAAGACAAAAGCTCGGTACCTAACTTGACATTTTACCGGTTGTTTGTTCAAGTCAAGTCATCCTTGAAACCCTCATACTGTGTTAAAACCCCCCGTGGAATAATGCAGAAGAACCCTCTGATGTAAGGTGTGTGTAGACCTGCACATCGAATTATGCGCCGTAACCGCCCCCAACTGTCCTATCTGCCAGGTCGCGAAGTGCAGCAGTGTCCTGGAATAGGTAGTGCGGTTCTAACGAGGATACATAAATACGTACATTTCTAAGTATCATACCTTAGCATCGCACATGATCACACTGAGGAGCACTATTAGTCGATTAATTTCCGTCTCCGTCCTCCATTCGCTCGATATCCGTCGCGTCTAGACTGGACCCCATTCTCTATACGTACCGTACATACATACATACATACACCTACCCGTGCCAAGAGCTGCCACCCGTTGCTACCATAGCGTCCTCTCGTACCTATGCGCGTATACTTAGTTGATAGAGTAGATGCGCACTTATGTATTCTGGGTGAGTCTGTTGCCGGATGCAGTAGTAGAGCCGCTATCCATCGCGGGGTCTGGAACGAACTGTTAAACTATCATGTTGGTCATATGCATGAAGATATTGTCGTGTATGTATATCGACCGTCTTCCAACTTACTTAGGCGAAGTAGTCGATTGTATAAGCGAATGAAACCGACTTCAGTCCTAGATACATCTAGCGTTTTAATCATACCACTAGCAGGCGCTGTCGTGGAACTTTTGTATTATGCACATTGATGATTAGGTAGGTATTGTTTATGTGGTTTTTCTTATCAAAGTCACGTCCTATTGTCACGCTGCGAGTCCTAGCGGGTACTGAGGAGTCGTAGTTGACCAAATACACAATACTTCATTTTTCTCCATTTTCAATAATGAGCTCTACGACTCACGTTTTTAGCATTTACTGCGAAATATATAGCGGAATAATGTAGATTACATTGTAAAATAGATCCGCTAGTCTATGAAGACTTGAAGAGTCCTCACATCTTCTTAATGGGATGAGATAGTTGTTACCGGACCTATATATCAATTAAATTAAGAGTTCTCTTATACACCATTTAACACGCTTTGCCATTCTTAGTTAAACTTTAGAGAATGCGCAATCGCGAAATTTATTAGACCGCCTTCGCTTCGTGAAGTTTATCCCCGGCTTTGCAGGGACGGATGATGCGGCTCATTCGTTCTGCTCTGGGTACATCCTAAGTCCTACCACGAATTTGCAGGAGCCGCATTATCTACGCCACCAAGTTTCATTCTGCATCAGCAAAACGCAGGGACATTCCAGTCGCGGTGATATATCATCCTTCGCATCTTCAGCAACCGTTGGAGAATGAGCGGCGGCGGAGCGGAGAGTGGTTTCGGCGTGGATATGCATCATTGCCCTGCCTATATGTAGGACTTCTTAATGGCCGGGTACCTGCAGAAGCACGCCCGGAACCCGGTACCATGGCTCAGCCTTCTCAGCTCAGGGACGGCGCAATGGCGTGACCCCTTTCCCGCAGCCGCGTACGGCGAACAGCGCTTTTATGTGATAGGATAAAACCGAAAATACTAGTAAAAATAACTAGCAAGCGCGAAAAAAGAAAAAGAAGAGAAAATGGACAGAAACTGAGAAAAAATGATTTGGCCGCCGAGGGAATCGAACCCCCAACGCCTAGCGATACTGAATAAGGATATTGAGTGGTAAAGTATGATGTGTAGGAAAGTGTCGCTAGACCGTCCCAACCCGGCCTTGAGTCTTTTCTTTAGAGGCTGTGGGTTAAAATACCTTATATACCCCCCTACCCTCCCTCCCTCGCGCTCTGGGTGTATATAAAGTTTGTACCGGCGTCTTGCCGGAGAGGGCTGGATGTACGTAGTCATCATCTGCGTGTATTAAGGTTGGGTTATCACTTGTCACCTCTAAGGATAATTAGCATACTCAAGACTAGTGGGAATCACACAGCTAGGAGCAGGGACGTGTTACCAACAACCAACGCTAGCTCCACGGACAGGCTATATATTTGAGCATCATTCCCTCCTACATACTCTTCGTTTTCCATGAGTACACCTTGACAACCTAGCAGGCACTCACTAGTTGTATGCTAAAGACGGAGATATCTAGTGACGACCAAGACGCCCCCCTCACGCAAGTCACTTGGCGACGTTGTAGATCTATAAGTTGATGGAGGGAACAGGCCGAAGAGGTAGAGCAAATAGACACTCCAGCCGAGAGAAAAGATGGTAGAGGCGATGAAAGCTAGCGGGCAAACTGATAAAGCGAAAATCTAAGAACCTCCGGTTTCTTATATGCTAGCAAAACTATGTAGCCTTAAGCTTTAATACTGATTAGCGTTCTGTGACATACCGACGAAAGAATTTATGTTCATGCAATTATCGTATCAGAACAAGCTGTAAGACGACTGTAGATTGCTTATAGCCCGTCAACATTATAGATCGAACTTCCGGATGAGTTACGTCTCTTCTATGACCAGGGAGGGGTAAGCACAGAGTTGAACTTCTAGCTGAAGAGTCATCAGCGAGTTTTGTAAAGAATAGAAGCGTGAAAACAGAGGGACGGAGTAAGTGGCTCAGTAGGATGGTAGCTGAATGACATGCTAACTGGGTGCTATTGTTGGCACTGCTACATATAACAGCAGGGCATTATAATAATACTGCATGAGAGTTGGTAAGAGAAGAGTATAAAAGCCTCGTGGGGTCCCAACACCTGTTTACATATAAGAGGATATTTCCCTAGTTGGATTGATAGTAGGATGATTTAGAATTCACTATGAATGAAAGTATTGATAGTGATCGTTACACTCAGTGGTTATTGTGCAAGTTGAGAACTAATTCTTCCAGAATAATATCGACAGTACTAAAATGGTTGTGCCAGAGCAAGTAATAAACCCGACTGCCTACTTATATTGGCTTCTAAAAGGTCGCTGCGTATATCATGTGATAATAATTGATTATTTAGACAGGAGTTAGTCGGCATGAAACCCTTCAGAGCTTATGGGGCCTGTGTATACCGTCGAGGGGCCGAGGGAGTATTGTATTTCTCCTTGCTATTCATTCTTTCCTTTCCCTCGTCGTCGTTATAATTGGAAATTAGAGATGATTCCTAATTTGTAACGTTCTAAATCATAATTATTATGGGATCGAACCACCACTCTTCCTTTCGATGTGGTCGTCGCCAGGTGTTTGTAACTTTGGTGAGCGAGACGAAGGAGAGTCTTTTAGATAGATAGAGAAGCAGTGGATTTTTACATAATGTTGTGTCCAGGGCCGAGATTTCTCTGAGGAGAGAGAGCTGATGGTTTATTATCACGCGATCAAAAGAGTACTGCACTCCTTCCTCATAGACTGACTACGGCTGTATTGGGCGTGAAACTTCCTGTACAGACTGCCCTAGCCCGGCGTAGTTTCGCTACAATATTTATTCCCGTGGATTTAGCACGATCACTCTCACCACTAGACAGAATAATGTCATATAGGAGCGGCAATGTAAGTGACCGAGGGTTAAGGCTATGACGCTATATGAATGTAGTGTTTAGCTCGGATATAGCATGTCATCAACAGTAGAATCCCTTTCATGAACGTGTACTTGATTTACTTAATAGCCCTATAAATTAATATGCTCTAAGCTTGTTACTATAGAGAACACAAGCCTTTCCCCTCTAGGTGTTTACCAACTTTACAATATTAAAGCCAGCCCCTGATAGATCTTGCCCGTAAACGTCAGAAAAATTAAGCGCAATAGCCAGACAAATACTTTTGATGGTTACTCATAAAACAACATTGTTTCCACGTGTATCATAGATTAAGCTCATTCCCACTCTTGTCCGTCTAGACTTTGCGGCCTAGCTGCGTGCGCGGCATCTAATTCAATGACCTCGACTTCATCATGCTCCACGGATACGCTGTTAACCAGGTGCCCCTCGTCCTCAGCGTCGGAAGCAGACTTGGCATCTAGGTTCTCCGCGTCGCCATCATACACGCTAAAGCGGCTATCAAACGGCCGGCGCCTCTCGAGACTGAACAGCTCGACGGGTGGGGCGCGGGGCGTCGCCCTCGGCCTCTCGTCGTCGTCGTCGACGAGGACGACCATCCACACGCCGACGGCGCCGTTGACCCCGAGCAGCGGCGTCGTGTGGATCCAGCGGCCCCGGCCCCGCGTGTGGTCCGGCGTGAGGCCCGAGGGCGCGCTTGGCCGCGCGAGCCAGCGCACCTTGGCCGTGATGCCGTCACCGTCCTTGAACGCCTGCACGACAGCGTCGCGGACGCTGCGCGCGCCCCCGATGCGCGCCATGATGGGCGACTGCAGGATCCCCGGGACGCGCAGCGAGGGGCTCGCGAAGAGGATGCGTAGGCTCGGGAAGGGGCGCACGAGCAGGTAGTGGTCGAGGATGCTGCGGAGGCGGCTCGTGAGGGAGGAGGTGGAGAGGGGGGTCAGGGCGGAGGAGGACGAGATGGAGGTGTCCAGGGGCGCCCCTTCGTCTTTGATGAGGGAGGGGAGCTTGTTGTTGTTGGTGCTGGAGCTCGAGTCGGCGCTGTTGGGCTTCTCGCCGTGTGTGTCGCCGGATGCCTGGACGATCTTCAGTTCGCTAAGGGTGAACATCTCGGCGAGGTCGCTGAGGATGTCTCTGCTCGCGCGTGGTTCTTTGGTACTTTGACGCCCATCATTATTAGTAGGTGCCTCGGACTCGCGTTCCTTTTGCGCTACGAGCTCCCCTAAAGACGCGAGCCCGGCGCATTCTTTAAGGAGCCCCGAGACATCTACCTGGGCACCTAGATGGTAACGGATGTTGCCGCGGTTGTCGTAGAGGGGCGCGATCATCAAGAGGTTCATGAAAACGGACCCATCTCGCCTGTAATTTAGCAGAGGTTCACAGTGCTCCTTGCCAACAACAAGCATTTCTCTCAGCCGGTGGACACTATGCTGGTTGGTTTTAGGGCCTTGGAGGAAGCGACAGTTACGGCCTAAAGCAAATCTTCTCCCATATTGAGTAGCCCTATGAAACTCTGTAGCAATATATGTTAGCGAGTTAATGTTATATGAACAATGGCAACAGTACCTTCACTAGCGAATACGATCGGGTTGTCGTCCCTGGAGGGGTCTGTTAGGCAGAAAATCTGAGCTAATCCCTCGGAGAGGTCGCGTAAATTAGGTGGCAAAGTATTTGTGATCCGCTGTTTGATGGTTATATTCACGATCCGAGTCCATACATGAGTGACATACGCTGGCAATTCCTCCTGTGCCAGTACTCCAAAAGTCTCATCAGCTCTACCGATTAGCGACTTACTGACGGTCTCGGTAAGAGGCAGTTCACTCGACGGGGTCCTGTTAATACTGGCAAGTTCTCTTATAATAGCATCGGCATAGCCGATCGCTTTCAACGCTTTCACCAAATTCAGATAGTAGTTCAAGAGCGGCACTGATCCTGGCTTTAGGGTATAGAGAAAGTCGGTAAACTTCTGCATGTGCTTCGGGTCATTGAAGATGACTCTGAGATGCTCAACAGATAAGAGAAGTTCTGATTTCACTTCTACGGAGTACTGGGGCGCGGGTGCTTCTGGTGGAGCAACCAGATCAAAGGATGCTGGGTCGATATCTTCCGGAACTAGTGGTTTGAGTCCATCATGGTCCGCTAGATTCATGCTCTGGAGGGCCGGTAAATTGCTACCAGGGGTCGTTGCAATGGAAGCCGTGGAGCCAGCCGGCGACTGTGTTGATCGAGTTGGGTGGCTTTTAGGTGACGACGATGTAGCTTCGTCGTGGGTGCTGACGAAACCTGCCTGGCAGGCCACCCAATGAGCTGCCGCCGCGGCCGAAGCATCTGTATGGTTTCGTGAAACACTAGGTCTGACCGTATCAGGATATATCTGTTAAGCTAGCATGTTTATTTTTGTTGCGCCGCATACCTCTTCTGTGCGATGTCCCCAATCAAATGAGAATTTAAAAGGCCAGTCGACTTCGTCAAAGCATGGTCTGTGTGGGCAAGTAAAGATAATAGGATCTCGGGGTTTCCTCCGCTATTTTCTTCTGAAGAGAGTTGGACAGGGCTGCTCGAGAGATCAAGCCTGTCTGCTCTGCTTTGAGCATCAGAATGCCGCCTTTGTCGAGGCTGAAGTAGGCTTGAAATCTGTGCTGCATTTCCTATACCGTTCTTGTCAGCCACTGTCCCTTGTTAGTAATGCTATCATGCTTCCTTTATTTCGTGGCTAGTGCTTTGGTGGTCAAGATGACTTACTATTTTGTCCTCTGCATCGACTCCCTGAGATAAGTTTCCGTTTCAGTATTGGTTTACTATGACAGGAGCTTGGTCTGACTTTCATCTGAGCGCAGCTTGAGGGGGGCTAAGAACAGCGCAAGAATAACGTGGAATCAAGTTCGCCCCATCTTATTCCAAAGCTGTCAGAGAAGACAGCTGTCTATGTGTGCAGCGACATATAGTTTTAGAATAAGCTATACACTTAATAGATTGATGAACATATGCTTTTTGAGTGTATATTCAAAACTGGGCATGTCAAAAACTATCGCCCAGTTCAACGGCTGCCGCATCTTCTGCAAGAGGTCCCGAAGGACATGCTTTCGTCTACGCCAATGATTTCTGGGAAGGTTTGTCTTCCAACATTAGGCTTTATCGTGAAAACGAATTCTTTGATAGAGAAGCCGATCACTGAGTGTGTGAGTGAACTGGGAGAGCACTCAGTAAGTCACATGTAAGAGGGGTTCAGTGACAAGTCTGTGGTAGAGCAAGACTAGACGAGTAGACAGACGCGCAAGTCAACATTGGTTAGAGGTGGAAGATTGCGTAAGTGGCAATACTGGGGTGATAACAAGGTTTTACGACAATACGAGAACGCTTGCGGCGTGCGAAGAGAAGCCCTCAGGATCTAGCATACTGACCTTCTTTTGTGGACAATTGTGACCATCACACTGTCTGATTCGGACCGAGTGTCAAAAGACGTGCCAGACCTGACCAAGCTTTTCTTGCAAGTGAGTATAGAGTATCGCAAATGAGATGACACCTGCATGCGTGCTTTTTTTCTCACTGCCCTGATTCCAAACCCTATTCGGGCATATGTATACTGTCGCTGAGATGGGAAAATGATAGTCTTCGTATGACTTGAGTTTCGCCTAAAGGCTTCAAACCTAAGGATTGATGACTCGCGACAAGTACAACCCTTCGCCAAAGGGGTCATGGAAATTATCCATATGCAATGTCAAATGAACGTAGAGTCAATTTGATGGCGCAGATCCCTCCGAAGATTAGGGTCAATCAACTCTGCATATAAGTCTAATCAACCGCGAATAGGCTCTCAGGGTACAGCCTTCTGGTAACTGAGAGTCTAGCGGAGAAACGTCGAGGAAAGCATTAAATTACCTCGCATGCCTACTACATATTTGTTAACTCTATAAATATACATAGATGGAATTGGAGTTGGGGGTTAAAGTTGGAGCTTGAGCGTTGAGCGTTGAACGGTGGAGAGTAAGAATGCTACGCTGTATTCTGTAATTCTGCACCGAATGAGCAGTACCGTACCCAAGTTGCCTGCGTACGTGGCTTCGTGGCTCTCTTCGACAGCACCCATCTGGCATCACGTAGTGTATGATACAGGTACAGAGTATGACACGCAGTAGTAAGGCGCGCCTCCTGTCTGTGAGTGTCACCAGACCAGACATGGAGAGACATGGAGATTGGACACGGGATGCGCAGCACTGTCTAATATTTACTGTACCCATGTTGTACAATGTGGATTAGTGGGAGTATTGTGTGCTCGTCGGGTTTCGCCAAGCTTCTTTGACGCGCGCTGAAGCGTCCCTGTCCTATCGTGTCGAGATCTGGTGGGCGACCCAAACGCCGACCGCCCTTTCCAGGGTCCGACAGCCAGTCGGGGATTTCTCTGGCGCGTCTCCCTCAATTCGGTTAGGCAAAATAAACAAGCCGAAAGCACGCGCAGTTACGCTACTCTGCGGTTGTACACTATCTACCCAATACCACGGCAGACAGACGGGCAGAGACGGGGGAGCACAGCGATGGAGGGGGAACCGGGTCAGACTTGTCTCTGATTCCGTCGCGTTCTCGAGAGCCCCATTAATTAACAGGACACAGTGTCGCGTAGTAGATTACGGCACTGTATATAGCTGCGCTATACCTTGCCCACTTGCCCCCTTACCTACAGAATACAGCGCACCTCGGAGTGGTTTGATTCTGGTTGGAGAGCCCTAGCACATACCTACGCCAGTAGCACGGTGGTGAATGGTACTATACCTACCTATTGCCTACAGGAGGTGGATGCGCGAAGAGGGCCGATTTTATGGCCCGCGCAATCCCCTACTATGTAAACACGCAGAGCCCCCGCAGCCAATAGGCTGTCAGAGGCCATGTGTTTTTGTTTTGTTATGGTTGTTGTTCTGGCCAGGTCAGACACAACCAGTGCCTGTTTCGGCGATTGAGGCCAGCCATCACAATAACAACAACATGACATGGATATTATCGTGAGTTGACATCCATTCTTGAAGCACCATGTTTACCCACGAGACCCAGCCACCCGGGAGTATGTATCGTCACGTATACCAGTAGAGAGTGAATATCTACTTACCTAGCGGGGCATGGATAGAACACGTTGAACGACGCAGAGACACATAGTTGTAGCACGCATTATTTTGAATCCTAAAAGGACCGAGTCGTTGATGGGAATAATAACAATGATCATTGTGACAGCAGCATCAACAAGAAATAGGTAGGGTTGGGGGCATTGGGTAGCTATTCAGGGAACGAATTACCTAAACGCTCATCATCAACGCGGTAGGAGAGGGGAAGTGTAAAGGTACATACGCATAGCTAAGAGTTGGGCTGCTTTATGTATCCCAGGTTGTTTAGTAATGTATATAGCAGATATAACAAGGCGTAGACTTGGGGGTTTAAATGGTAGTATTCTGATAGCGGGGCTGCTTGCCAATCCACCTGAGCACTTCTTTGGGCACAACCAACGACCCAAGTTAGCTCCTACTGTAATTATTAGAGGCTAGCGGCGCGCGTCAGAGACCCTGCCCTCCCTGTCGCCTCCCTGTTCTGTCCTGATGCGTCCCCCCCAAAGGCCCACTATGGTTGCTTGTCCTCCCAATCCCAATCTCCCAAGCTCAACCGCCCTTCCAACCTCATCTAACGTCCGCCGCCGCCGCCGCTACCATCTGCCACCATTAACCATTAACCTCCACTACACCGTCCACCCGCCACTATCCCTTGCGTTCTACAACAACAACAACAACTACGAGAATAATAACAATACTACAGGAACAGAGGCATCAACAACAACGAGAGAAAACCGATCAATCATTCTATAATTCTTCTATTTTTTGCTCGGCTGCTTTCCAGAGGCTTTCCCGATACAACCTTCCTCATCAAGTTGCAGACAGCACAGTGAGCATTGAGCAATTGCACCAGCTAGCTAGCGCTTCACCCATTGTTCCTTTGACTTTACGATAGCTCGACCGCCTCGGACGAGCCCATCCTCTCTGCGCATCGTTCGGACCGCCCGCTTGACCACGGAAGAGTAGGTATGCGATAGAGGGGCCGATCTCCCTAGAGAACTCGACGGGCACGTAGCTTGACCGTTTGCGGCGTCGCATTCGCCTTCCGCTCAATTCAACACAGTCTCTCTTCGACCACTACTCCAACCACTGAGCCGCGCGTTCTACTAGCATCACTATTATTCCGCCCATCTTTCAGCCTTCAGCACATCCGAGGATATAAGGTAGTTAACAGTCAGTCGCTGTCATGACGTCGGGGCCACAACCCGCACCTGCACCGGTGTCCCTGCCGGTGTCTCTATCGGCAAAGCGACCAGCAAATGATATCAGCCCCATCCGCTCTCCCTCGAGAAGAGCTACTCCACCGCCCCCGGATCGCGTACTATTACAGTCGCGGTCGAACGTGGATAGTTCGAGAGGCTTTCGTCGCAGCTCTCGTTTCAATGGGAGGACGAGTACTGGTGGTGTCGATCCCGAGACCCTCTCTCGAGCCCTTTCAAGAGAGATCTCTGCCGACAGAAGGGACAGCGCGCCGGCCGCCAGCCCCATCGGCAAGCGACGGAGGCTTGATGGTGACAGGTTAGTACATAAGTTCTACTCCATAGCCCTTGCGTTCTTTCTTCTCTAAGAGCACATCTCCATTCCCTCGCGCTAGACTGGCTTTCCTAACGTACGTAGGTTTATTCCCTCTCGATCTGGTCGAAACCTCCATGATAGTTTCTCCCTTCTCCACGACGAAGGTTCGCCGGCTAGCCCATCCCGGAGGAATCCCCCCCCACATGCCGAGCTTCATTTTCAGAAGAGTAAGTCACCCGTCATCCAGTATCTCATGATGAGTGCTAACCAATGCTAGCTGAGGAAGCAAATTTTCGATATGCAAGTCTCCTGAGATCTGAATTGTTTGAAGGCACAATACCTCAGGCTACACTTCCCACCTTATCACCAGAAGCTAATCTTCCTGGGTCTTCACACTCTACCCGTGTTCATGATCCGACAAGATCACACACCCCTCCAAGCAATTCCCTCGCAGCTCCTGCTTCCGCGTTTACCCCATCCACCCCTCATCCCCAAAAGAACCTTTTTAGATATATGTCCCCGCGCCACCTTCACGAAGCTGGCCATCCCACTCCCTCTAGAACTCCCCAGAGCAGGCACGGGCCCAGCCTTGATCCCAGGTCAGAATTGTACAGCTTATCCCCCGTTCGATATAATAGCCAACAGCTGCTCTTGAACTCTGAGAGGCCCCCTCGGGCTGTAAGCAAGGTCCCGTTCAAAGTACTCGATGCTCCTGAGCTAGCGGACGACTTCTACTTGAACTTAGTGGATTGGGGCAGTGCTAATATCTTGGGCGTTGGCCTGGGTTCGAGTGTTTACATGTGGAATGCGCATTCGAGTCGAGTGACTAAGCTTTGCACCCTCGAGGACGATACTGTTACAAGCGTATCGTGGATACAAAAGGGTACGCATATTGCCATCGGTACTGGAAAGGGAATGGTACAAATATGGGACGCCGACAAGTCGCGGCGGCTGAGGACAATGACTGGCCACACCGCTCGAGTGGGGTCACTGGCATGGAACACCCACATCCTCACATCTGGATCGCGAGATCGGCACATATACCACCGCGACGTCAGAGCTCCAGACCAATATATTCGAAAGTTGGCAGGTCACAAACAGGAGGTTTGTGGTCTGAAGTGGAACAGCGAAGATGGACAACTCGCCAGTGGGGGTAATGACAACAAGCTGATGGTCTGGGATAAGCTTTCAGAAACGCCGCTCTGGAAATTTTCGGACCACAATGCCGCAGTCAAGGCTCTCGCTTGGTCACCTCATCAACGGGGCTTGCTTGCTTCAGGCGGCGGAACAGCTGACAGAAGAATCATTTTCCACGACACTTTGAAAGGTACTGTTGTCAACGACATTGACACTGGGAGTCAGGTGTGCAACCTCTCGTGGTCTAAGAATTCGAATGAGATTGTGTCGACACATGGGTACAGCCAGAACCAAATCGTTGTTTGGAAATACCCGTCCATGACGCAGGTTGCCAGTCTTACCGGGCACACTTATCGAGTGTTATATCTGGCGATGAGTCCTGACGGCCGGACCGTTGTGACGGGTGCTGGAGACGAAACCTTACGATTTTGGTCAGTTTTTGGTCGCCGGCATGGCCAGCGGGAAGGCAGCGATGGTGGCGTGGGACGACTAGCAGAGTGGGCTACGATTCGATGATCTTTGCCTTGCCTCGCGTTCGATATCTTGGCTTTACGTGTTTAAGCTCGTACGGCAATCCCCCAGCGTAGCCCATGGGCCTGTACTGGTGACGACTTTCACCCACTTCCAAAACATCTAAAGCCTTTTATGACTGGCAAAAATAATGACATCTCAGGACGAATTACCCATTTGGTTGGTTGCATTAGGGGACGGGGATTGGCGGGGCGGCGTTTCTTTCGGAGTAAGAATTTAGATACCTTGGGGGCATGTACAAAAGACACTAGGCATCTACTACTGTCTACTATAGATACCAGTAATGAGTCAAAGCTGTAGATTATGGCTACATCGCGAACCCCACTTGCCGGGGACGCGACTGGTAGAATAACACAACAGGAATTATCAAACAATCCAAGACACTATGGAATAGTCCATGATATATTTAATGTGAATGTAACAAATTCATTCTTGCAGAACCTAGTTTACCTATTTTTTCTTCTTTCTCATCCACTGAGCCTCTTAGAATTCAATGAAGTAGTACAAGAGTGAACCTGCCTCTAACATCCTAGGATTATATACTCCAGGTTGGATGTCTACCTAGGCTCTGTACGACGGCATATACAGAGACGGAAACGAAAGGATATAATACGGGGCAGAAGCAAACGTGGACATGTCATATATCTGGTAAACAGAATTAATCAACAGTGGTGTGATATATAACACAAATCTACTCCTCGCGTGAGGACAAATAAGACAAGGAGCGAGCGAGAACGATCCACGTAGTAGCGCAATACGTATTGTATATATTATTGATATCTCTACAAACCTAGTCCCGGTGCAATAAACACGATAAAACCCCAACACCCGATTCGACGGAACGCTAATGATGGATTCCGCCTCTCCCCCTTTACCTAGCCGAGGCAGAAATGTTATAATAGAGCAGCGGCTCCCTCCTATTCGCGCCTTTACCAAGAAAAAACAAACATAAACACATGTCGACCCAATGGGGAACCCAAGCGGCGCACCTGAAGACGCCGTGCTGTACTGTGTTACGTGCGTAATAAACACAACGAAGTGATAGAATTTGGATGGAGGACAAATAAGCAGATAGAGGAAGAAGGAAAGGGGGTATCAAAAATTACATGGAATAAACGACTCAAAAAGTAAAACAAAGCCATTCTTTGCACCACCCATCCTAAGAGCAAAAACCATTATGACCGTCTAATACCAAGTCGGTGGGACATCACTAGATTCCATAGCTAGTAGCCACACACCCAAGCCAGCCCGAAAGAACGACATGATAAGATTAAGCTGTCGTCTTCAGGCTTAATTCATTTGCGCAAATCTCATTAATTGCACGTAGATAGGAAGCAGATGGATTGTTACGTAGATATTCCACCTGTCTTCCTTTCCCGCGCGGTATCTCTACTGCCCTCATCTGTACCCGTGCTCGTTGCTCCTCCCGCAGGTCCTGTTGTGATATCTGTTGGCTGTTCGTCGTTGAGAAGCGGGATCTCGTCTACGCTCAGGCGTCTCCCGCTAGCCGGATCTTCGACAAGGACTTTGTCGATGCTCTGATCACCCGCAGGAGCGCGACTATCGGCAGACGGTTTGGACTCGTCGTCGAGGCCGCCGGTGGGGATCAAGACGGGAGAGTGGAGCATGAAGTCTGGGCTGGACTGCCACTTGGCGACCTCGACCTTCATCGCCTCGAGTTCTTTCTGGAATCGCTTCCCGAAAACATCGATGTAGTAGGTCGAGCCGTTGTACACGCTCCACGTGAAGACGAGCAGGAGGAAAATGGCAGACGCCCATCGGCTGTAGAACCACAGCGAGCAGGGGAGCATGGTGAGGACAGCGTATAGGTACTGGATCATCATGAAGGCGGGTTCTTGCAGAGTGGCGGGTAGAGAGAGCACGATTTTCCCGATCCAGACCTTGGAGTAGGAGCGCCGTAGCCAGGTGAACGAGGTCGGTCGGCCGGCGGCAATCTTCTCGCGGCGACGGACGGTGATAAACACGTAATACGAGAGCTGCCATATAGCGTAAGGAATGGTAGACCAAACGATCATGGAGATGACGTTGCTGTAGGCCGTGGGAGAGCCTGGCGGCGAGGTCTTGACGGTCCAGAGTGCAGGAAAGCGCTGGCGCTGCTCTTCGGATGGAAGCAAATGGACGATGCAATGGAGTGTAGCGCAGGGCATGATGTGAATGAATAGGGAGGTGACCTTGTCGAAGTCATGGAACACGAGCGAGTTACGCCACATGATGATCGCCACGGCATTGTTGCCATAAGCCAGACAGTAGGCCGAAATGAATAGGCGCTTCGAGGACGGGAATATCCAAAGACTCACGAACAACAGGAAGTTGACAAAGTAGCATAGGTCGGCTAGGAAGTAGTGGTAACCGCGGCGGTGGTAGGTGAAGTAGCGGATGGGCATGAAGTAGGCGAGCTGGGCCGTGTACCAGAGGTGAAAGTACTCGGGGTACGCGCCGATTAGGTAGCCGCTAACGAAGATGTTCATGACGCCGAAGATGAAGGAGACCTTCTCGCGGAGGGTGATGACCTTAGTGTCGTTCCATCGCCGGCCCAGCTTCTCGACGCTCTGCTTCATGCGCTTGCGGTACCTCTCGAGCTGCTCGTCGGCCGAGGGCACTCGTCGGCGCCACTCTTCCACCATGCGCTCTCGTGCCTCCTGGCCCCTCGTCTTCAGGGCGGCCCGCGACTTTCGCACCTTTTCCGTCTGGGCTGAAATGCCTTTTTGTAACTTCTCTAGCTGCTGAGGCAGGGCGAAATTATCGAGGAGGTCTAGGACGGTCATGCGATCCAGGGGTGGGAAGGAATCCCAGTCGTCATGGTAGGAGCTGCTACCGGAGAACGAGTGGGTTCTTGACAGCGGCCTCGATACATCGCCGGGTGTGGGCGTGTCGGCGACGGCATGTTGAAGGGGCGAAGAGGTCAGCGAGTGGGCGGTGGTGTCGTCGGGTGTAAGAGGGGCCTCGTCGTCGGTTGGAGTGCCATCCGACTTGGCGGGGGGTATTATAACAGGCCGAGTATGGGCAGCCATCTCGGCGAGGGTGCGAGTAGGGAAGCGCTGAATATCGTTTCGAAAAGCGATTCGTCGAAGGGCCTCGGCTACCCTGATGATTAGTGAGTTACCCATCAGAGTAAACGGCGACGGAGGAAAGACGTCAAGGAGGACAGGTAGAACAGAGCAGGATATGAGTAGCTGGGGCCATCAAGGAACAAGGACGATGGGTGGGTTGGTTACCTTTTAAGAAATTGTCTATTCGTTGGGGCTTTAAGAGGGGCTAGTTAAGGTTCTTCCGATATCGTCAAAGTATGGCAGCAGACGGGATAGAGTTGTTGCTCTAAAGGTGTAGTAAGGACGGGGACCGGTGACGAGCTTAGACGAATGTGAATTCTTTTTTTGGTAAGGGGGGTGGTCTAGGCGAGGGCGGGGAGAAGAGAATAGACAGACGAGGTAGTACAGTCTAGGTATGTACAGTCTAGGTAGGTTACATGAGGTTCGTAGATAGGTCTGTAGGTAGATGTGTATGCGTACACATAGATTTGAGGTAGGTGTAGATAGTCAGAAGGTTAGGTGTTGTGGATAATGATGATGCTATCCGTCCCCAGATCTAGGTGGGTAGGGCTTTGGGTGCAGTCCTGTAGGTGGTCTAGGCGAGGGACGTGGGTGCATGGCGCATTGTGGTTGGACAGAAACAGACGTTAGTTGTCCAGAACAAAAACCAACGTGCTGCAAGTATTAGCATCTTATTAGGCAGATCGGTAGTGTACAAGCACAGCACTATATTCTGTACTAGCCAAGGCTCATCCTAGGTCAACCATACAGAATTCGATATACACCACCCAACGTTGACCACAAGATCATGGACAGCCACAGGCAGCTTACCTTCTGACAGCTCTGGAGAGAAGTATGGTGTGTACTAGGCATTTTATATATAATTATGTACATACTTATATATATAGTGCCCTCCTTCATTGACTTACGTAAGTAAGGGTAGGTACTTAAACTATGTACTTACGTAGTAGGCAAGGTGAAGCGATTAGGTACCTTATAGAATGAAACCCTGTAGCGTGCTGTACCTGCATCTTTGAATCTATAATGCAAAGCGTTTCGGATGTTTATACCAGTTATGGAAGAACAATAAGCAAAAAACCTACAGTGGTGTAAATTTGAATTTAGTTGTGTGATCAAAGCAAAACCTATTTGTGGTATATATCTGCGAATGTGCCTGAGAGAGCATACTTATAAATATGACGCCATTTCGACAAGGTATACAATTTGTTAAGGTAATATCTGGGGAAGGACCCTAGACCAAGAAGCGGTCTCGTCACCGTCGGTCTAGGTGCTTGTTTTAGCCCAGTCCAAGATATAGGTAATGCACTAGTACCTAGCTCTTTTGTCGCAAACATCTTCGAGTATGTTGCTTTGAACATTTCTTATCGTTATTCTTGCTTTGTAAGATTCGGATGGAAATCTGCATTTGTAGGGTTGCATTATACTCTGTGCTTCGCATGAAATAGGTAGCATAAACACAAAAAAATAAAATAAAGAAAAGCTCATACCTACTACTCAACAGCTATTGCTGATGATGACAGCTGCAACTGGCTGGCATCAGCTGTGCAGGGTGAAATCCATATCGATAATGGATAAAGCCTGCAGGCTGATTGTCAGTGCTCAGAACCTGGCACGCGCTCGCATCAAGGTCCCCGCGCCATAAGTCGAAGTCGCGTACCGTACTTTTTGGGCCATCACTCCATTGTGGTTAGTCTGGCAAATATAAGACAACCATTTCGAGTCGCAATCGCTGTTGCGCATCCGCACTCGTGCAATCCGATCTACGCGCCCCGATTCCGCCATTAATGATTAAATCCCACTTTGAGTCTGTCTGTGATGCGCCGCCCTTGAAACCAGTGCGTGCGTTGCAAGGCCAATCGGTTCTTGAGCGAACGAACTGCTTGGTTGTCGCATCACTCTAGTTGTTGCGCGTCCTTCCCGATCAACAGCAGCAGCAGCAGCAACAACACCAGCACCGCTGGCGCCGCCGCCATCACCACCCCTCCCGCTATCAAGAGAACCCCCTAGCCTCAGCAGTAGCAGCAACAGCAACAGCAATCCGGCATCATGGGTAAACTTGTGCGTCTTGAGCTGTTCAGTACGTCTTTGCGCAAACCCCCAAAATAAACACACAGAAACCCACTTTGTTCGCGCATGGCCGCATTGCGACTAACGCAGACTCGCAGACTTCAAGTCCTACAAGGGCCATCACGTCCTCTTGTTCGGCGATTCATACTTCACCTCCATCATTGGCCCCAATGGCTCCGGTAAATCCAATTCGTAAGTGCACGCCTAGTCGCTATTCTATCCCATCTCTTCATATCGTGCGACCTCGGCAGTTCTAACGAGATACTTCGTGCATGCAGCATGGACGCTATCTCCTTCGTCCTTGGCATCAAATCATCCCATTTGCGATCCGCCCATCTGAAAGATCTAGTCTATCGCGGCCGAGTTCTCAAGACGTCCAAGATTAACGACGACGGATCGGCTGTCGATATCACGAACGGGACTAATGGTCACGTTAATGGAGATGACCATGACAAGCCTAATCGGAGTGACCCAAAAACCGCGTGGGTCATGGCTGTCTATGACGACGATGTAGGAGACGAGCAGAGATGGAAGCGCACTATCACCAACCAGGGCTCGAGCGAGTACCGCATCAATGACCGTGTCGTCACAGCCCAACAATACAACGAAGCCCTCGAAGCCGAGAACATATTGATCAAAGCCCGGAATTTCCTCGTCTTTCAAGGTGATGTCGAGGCGATTGCATCACAGTCACCTCAAGACCTCACCCGCCTGATTGAGCAAATCTCGGGTAGCTTAGAATACAAGGCCGAATACGAGAGGCTACAGAACGAGGCAGACCAGTCTGCTGAGAATTCTGCCTTTCAGCTACAGAGACGTCGCGGTATCAACTCCGAGATTAGACAATACCAAGAGCAGAAAAAAGAAGCTCTTAGCTTCCAGGATAAGACAAATGAGCGGGATACCGCCATTGTCACTCACGTGCTTTGGAAGCTGTATAACTTCCAACGGGTCATGGATGAATCCAGTGCCAAGATTCAAGAACACCAGGAAAATCTAAAGGAGTTTCGTCGCAATGTCGAGTCATTTGAGAGAAAGCTTGAGGATGCGAGGAAAGAACAGGTCAACGCCCACAAAGAAGTCCACAAAGTTGAGCGCCAGATAAAAAAACAAGAAAAGGAGCTCGAGGAAAAAGAAAACAACCTTGTTCCTATTGATGAGAAAGTGCAGCAGACTACCAGCCAAGCCGATACTGTCCGCAAGCGAATCGAATCCGTACAGAAAGAACGCGATGAGCAAGCTAAATTAATAGCCAAAATCGAGAAAGACTTGGTGACAGTCCAAAAGGCCCAGAAGCTTTTCGAAGACCAGTGGAAAGAGACGATGCAGAAACAAGGCAAAGAGTTAAGTGACGCTGATCGGAAAGAATATAATTCCCTCAGGGCACAGGCGATGGTTAAGTCGTCTGAAAACCAAGCCAAGCTAGAGAATCTCAATCGCCAACTCAAGACGGATGAAGTTACTGTCAATAGTCTTAGAGGTAAGGTTGACGCCTATCAAGCGGCCTCCGAGAAACTCGAAAGCGAACTGGCCACGATCCAAGAGCGGAGGAATGCAACGCAAGCTGCAGTGAAAGAGTTCTCGGCCGAGATCGATGCCAAAAAGAAGGAGTTCCATGGTATACAGTCGGAAAAGCGTAGGACCTCGCAAAGACGCGATGAGCTCCACGAGAAAAGAGTCGCCCTGTTGAAACAGTTAGAAAATGCGGACGACGGGCGACGCCGGAGCGATAAAGAGAGGAGGACGCGGGAGATGATTGCTTCGCTCAAGCGCTTATTTCCCGGAGTCAAAGGCCAAGTCGGAGACCTCTGTAAGCCGAAGCAGAAGAAGTTTGACGAGGCTGTCATCACCGCACTGGGGCGAGACTTTGACTCAGTCATTGTCGACAGTGAGAAGACAGGTATCGCCTGTGTGGAGCACCTGAAAGAAAAGCGATTTCCGCCCATGACCTTTATCCCGCTAGACAACATCAAAGTCAATGCTGTGAATAGCGCAATCAAGGGCGTTTCAGGGGCGCGGCTGACCATCGACACGATTGACTTTGACCTATCTCTCGAGCGCGCCATGTCCTATGCGTGCGGAAGCTCTATTGTCTGCGATGATTTAGACGTCGCTAAGTATATTTGCTTTGATCGCCGCATACGTGTCAAAGCCGTAACTTTAGACGGCACAGTCATTCATAAAGCTGGGTTGATGACTGGTGGTCATGGCCCTGATCATAGAGGAGGCAAGCGCCGATTTGAAGATGCTGATGTTCAAAGTTTAGAGAGAGCGTTAGAAAAGAACCAACAGGAATTAGACGCGCTCCCGCGAAGCGACCGGCGCAACACCGCCGAAGAAACAGTACGCAACGAACTCGCAGAACTAGAGCAGCGGCTTCAGTATTCTAAGAACGAGTTGGCACATTTTGAACAAAACTTAGCCAATAAGAAGAAGGAACTCGACCATGTAAAACGCCAGCTTAAGGAGTGGCAGCCCAAGTTCAAGGAAGAGGATAACAAATTGCAGAAGACTCGTTCATCCGTTGAGAAGTTCAAGACAGCAATCGCCCAGGTCGAAGATCAGGTGTTTTCCGACTTTTGCAAGCGACTAGGCTACTCAGATGTCCGAGCGTACGAGGCTCAGCAAGGCAGTTGGGAAGCGGAAGCTGCGGAGAAACGTAGTCAGTTTGACCTACAGAAGTCTCGCCTCGAAAGCAACAAAAGCTGGGAAGTGTCTAGACATAATGAGACACAGAGCAGGCTCCGCAGTCTTGAAGACCACCTAAAGAGACTCTCCCAGGATATCAAGACATACAAGAGAGAGAAAACACAGATCGAAGAGGCCATGGGCGGCGACAAGGATAATCTTGCTGCACTTGAGGAGCAAGTAGAACAACTTAAAGAAGAGCTCGAAACGCAGAATGATAAAGTGAATGCTGCCAAAGCCGACGTACAAAAGAGAAGCAGGGACATCGAAAGCAGGCTGAAGGCAATTACCGCCTTAGAAACAGAACTGCAAAAAAACAGCGCTGGCAAATTCGCTCTATTAAGGAGGTGTCGTCTAGAGCAAGTCGAAATCCCCCTCGCCGCAGGCTCTCTAGATCATCTCCCCAACGAAGACAACCTTCTGCATCAGGACCCCGACGCCATGGACGTAGATGATGGCGACGATGCCGAAATGATGGAGGATGCTCTGAACGACTACGGCATCGAAATCAATTATGACGGCCTCGATGACGATCTAAAGAATGTGAGTTATCACGAAGTCTGGATACATTGCGAACACTAACATGGATAGCCCGACGATGAACACATTGAGGACCAGTTGCAAGAAAAGATTTCATCTCTTACCGCAGAATTAGAAAAACTGAATCCCAACATGCGAGCCATGGAGCGCCTAGAGGTAGTCGAGGCTCGGCTCAAGGCGACGGAAAACGACTTCGAGGAATCGAAGGCGCAGTATAAGGCTGCCAAGGAAGCATTCGATGAGGTTAAAGCGAAGCGCTTCGAACTCTTCGACAAAGCATTCACACATATCCGTGAACAAATCTCGCAGGTATACAAGGATTTAACCCGGTCAGACCAGTACCCGCTCGGTGGTCAGGCTTACCTCGACATCGAGGAAGACACAGACAAGCCCTATCTATCGGGTATCAAGTACCATGCCATGCCTCCGCTGAAGCGTTTCCGCGACATGGAGCACCTATCGGGTGGTGAGAAGACCATGGCAGCACTGGCCCTACTCTTCGCCATCCACAGCTACCAACCAAGCCCTTTCTTCGTCCTCGATGAAGTCGACGCCGCTCTAGACAACGCGAACGTCGAGAAGATCAAGAACTACATCAGGAACCACGCCGGTCCCGGCATGCAGTTCGTTGTCATCAGTCTCAAGGCTGGCCTATTCCAGGATAGCGAGAGCCTAGTAGGTGTCTACAGAGACCAAGAGGTGAACAGCTCGAAGGCATTAACACTAGACGTAAGTTCCACATCCCCATCCTATCCCTTGTTCTTGCTCCCGTTTTCATATCATTAGTCATTCTCTTCGTCCTTTGCAGTTCACACGCTTTGAACTATTAACTAACACATTAATAGTTACGGAAATACGTCTAAGCTTACTTAATTATTTATTATCCACAATACGCAGGTGTTAGTCAGTCTAATGATAGGAACGAGCTACTGCACGAGGCATGAGAGGGAGGAAGTGGAGGCAGTTTTGCATTTTATTGTCTTCTCCCCCTTACCCTCACGAATAGAGAGCTCGCGGATTATATGCTTTGTCTCGGCTTTTGGACGCTTGATGCCCTCGATACATACCCGAGATCAGTCATGTGGTTCTTAAGCAGAATACATGCAACACTACAACGCGATGCTTGGAGATGAAATGCTATGCTAGTAGGAATAGGTTCTTTGCTGTATGATAGAATAAGTAAGCAGACGAAGATTTGAAGACGTAATTTGTTAACTTTTCCACAACGCCTGTTCCTTACCAACCAACCAGTTCCTATGATATATGTAATCTGAAAGACGAGAAGAAGCACGTGAGAATCCTATCGTCATCAACATCATGAATTTTTGCCCGGCTGTTTTCCAGCCAGCGCTAAACCTATCGATCTAGGTAGGTCGCTAAGCAAGGGTAGTAGTTGAACACTCTACTCCCTAATGAACAAATACAACCCCAGAGACTCCATCCATTCCACCCGAAACTTTTTGAGGGCTTTTCTTTCCTTTCCCTTGTCGTATGCGCCCTATCTATTGATTTATGAATGTGAATATACCCTCGTTCCCATGTATTATGCAGTTCTATGGTATCGGCGAACGGAAAGCGGGGAAAAAAAAGAACAATCAAAGTGCCGCCACGACAACCAAATCAGTCAACCAAGTTCCGCCATTATCAATAGATACTACGTTTAGCACTTCACAGAGTGCATGCTCGTAAGGCTTGCGGTGGGGGGCGCGGCGTGTGGGCTCATACGTCTTCGAAGGCGACGTCCTCCTCGTCGCTATCGGCTTCGTCCACGGGCTCCTCGACCTTAACTTTCTTAGGGGGTCTCTCTTCGGAGGCTGGGGTGTCGGCGGCGCTGGTGGCACCGCTGGACGCGTGGCGCTTGTCGCCGATGGAGCTCGCGTTGTTCGTGATGTCTTCGAATTCCTCCTCCTCGTCCTGGTCGTCCTCCTCATCCGAGTCGTCGGCCTCGGCTTCCTTACGCCTTGCCTCCTCGGCTTGCTGCCGCGCCAGCATCTCGAAGAGATTCGTAACTTCTTCGCTATGTAAAGTGTCGTCAATTTGATCGGTGGGTTTCTTGTCTTCCTCGTCGTCGGCCTTGGCGATGGGGAGCGGGTTGACTCCGGTATATGCGGCACCGGTGACCGTGCTCTGCAGATGCCAGGCCGGTAGGGCGTTGGATTGTGCAATCTTCTCCTTGCGCTCCTGCTCGGCTTTCTTTTCCTCCTCGGTGGGGCCCTCGAGCTCGGTGATATCTACAGCAATGCTCTGGGGTCCTGTATTCGCCATACCCTTGACGGCTGTGGGCTTCGCTTCCTCAACGACAATAGATGGGGCGGCTTGGTTGGTAGCGTCGCGGACTACTGGACGCGCTGCGGCGTGGGCAGTCTCGAAGGTGTTCTCGGGGACAACCATGGCGTCGAGCTTAGGTAGCGTATCGGTAATGAACCGCAGCTGGTTGTTCAACTTGGTAGAGTGTTCGTGGCCGCCGGCTTCGCGCTCGGGGTCGAAAATGAGAATGTCTTCGCAGCGGTGGCAGATGAATCCCCTCACGGGATCGACCTTGTCCAGGACCTCCATCTGGGTCCACTCAGCGCGGCAGCGACGGCAGAAGTACTCCTTCTTCTCGCTCGCGGGTTTGGCGTTGCCCTGAACAGCCTTGTCCAGGTGATAAACTCGCCATTTGATGGCATCGATGGCCTGGCGATAGTCGATGTAGTAGTATGTTCGATTCGTGGGACGTTGTTGGCCTTCTCGCAGCTCGGGACGAACGTGGCTAAGTCAAGTTAGCAGGGTTGCATGCAGCAGAGGAACTTCGCTGGAGCTGTCGTACACCTGCAACAAGCGCTCCTCGCGCAGCTTTGCGCAAATACGGTGGAGGTCTTTCAGGTTCATGCTCATCAGGTAGGACAGGTCATCGTCACGGAGGGCGGAATGGATGATGAGAGCATCGACAATGAGGACGTGTCGCGTGTCGATACTAGGAGAATTGAAGAATGTGCGCGCGACAGAGCGCACGAGCTGCTGTGCTAAATCCATGTTGAGCCGCGAATCGATGAGATCGATGAAGTAGATGAATGCGCTAGGCACAAAGTGGATGTTGGTTTCGGGCGGAGGCTAGAGAAGACGAGCGCGCGTGGTGGCGGGAGGGAGATGTAGACGAGGAGACGGGGTGAGAGGCCAGAGTTTATTGTCGCGACTGAATTAGGATTGTAAACGTAAATACAAGATGGCGGCGTGTTAGCGCAAGCACATGCGCTAATCGAAGTCTATCCGCCTCAAAGGTCCGGCCGCGAAGACAGCGACACACCCAGCCGACCGACACCAGATTCTAGTATTACCAGGTATCTAATGCCTAACTAGGCTTCGTCTATTCGCACAATGGGTAGGAATAGGGTGGCGTGCCGTGTGGGAACCGATGAAGGAGAAGAGGGCGAACAAGGCGAACAAGGCCGGATGTGAGGATCGAGGGATCGAGGGAGGAGGAGAGAAGAGGAAGGGAAGTCCTATTAGGAAGGGCGCAGACTACAAAGAGGCATTGCTTCAAAAAGTTGCAAACGCCAAAGAAAAAATTGGAGATAGGGAACGAGACAAGGTATAGAAAATAATTTGATCGATTGCGGGTTTGTCGTCCTTAAAGCGAGTGTCTATGTAGCCAGCGCGTACGCAAGAGTTGATTAGGTTGAGCAATGGGCGAGAAATGTGAAGTCGGGTCAGTAGGTAATAGCTTGTTCGCCTCATCGGTATTGAATAGACTTTCCATGTAGGTACCTAATCTAGATAGGTGTAAACCATAAATAGATATTACTCTAACCTAATATGGTCGGATCTAATACCCACCTTGCACCTACGTAGCGTACAGATGCAGTATTATAAGTACCTTAGGTACCTAATAACTAGGTAGGTAACCTATTCGTCAAAAAGAGAACCCTTGAATAAATATTCAACAGCACGGTTCAACAGATACCTATTGCGAAGCAGCCCCCTTATTCCATAGAGATAGAGAGGAACCATCTACGACCTTTGGCAACTAGCAATAAGCTAAGTTTAGAGATTATATATTGTCATCATCCATCGTCGACCAGGTAGTATGTAAGTGCGTGATAAGATGCATTTGCCTCACGAATGGATATCACCATGTTTCGTTTCGGCTGCGCAGTCCAGCTCATGTACCTTCAATGCAACGCTATGCCCACGCCAATTAATCTTGTCCCTGAGACGTGCAGTTCACTCAACTCAGCCTTGTGAGGAGAAGTCTTCCATCTTCATCTAATTATGCTGACCCCTCAAGCATTACTTATACTGCCTATCCTACGTCTTACTCCTTCTCATTATTCGAGTTCGCTTCACGCCAGATTTAACTAGGCTTGTTTTAAATCATGGCCGGTCGATCGGGCTGGGTAGCCGCCTGCATCGTGTTGCCCGCGTCCCTCTTTTTCCTGTATCCTCTTGCCTCCAAGATCCGGCGTCGTGGTCATGAAACCCGGCCCAACGGTATCCAGATCATATCCGACCCGGACAATGCCAAATTTGAGTGAGACAACCGACGCCTACGCGGAAACTAGCTGAGCTAAAAACCGACAGGATTATTGCCGTTCACGGCTTAGGTGCCCATCCCGAATACACGTGGAACTGCGACGCTCATACCTCGGGGGGAGGCCCTCCGCGGAAGATCCATCTGCTTCGAGACCTCCTTAGAGAAACCTTTCGCGAGGCGAGGATATTGAGCTTCGCCTATAACTCCGACTGGCTGGTCAATGCTCCAATCAAGACAGCTCAGCAGATTGGAGAGAAACTACTTGACCAGCTCGCAAGAAGTCGAAAGAACCGGGGAAAGGTTAGAACTGCGACCCTCATCAATTACTATTGCTGATATACAAGTTAGCACCTGCCAATCATCTTCATGGGTCATAGCTTTGGCGGCATTGTCATTAAAGAGGTGAGTTTGTGAGCCTCGAAGTTCGATAACCAAACGAGATGGCTAATTCCGATTTCCAGGCCCTTTGCAGATCATCGAAGGCGGACGAGATCATCGATGATACATCTGGCATTTTGTTTCTCGGAACACCGCATCAAGGCTCGCCGTTGTCTATTTTTGGATTTATTGTCGCGTGGGCCACAAGCCTTCTCGGTTCCAGCACTGGCCTCCTGTTTACGCTACAGCATCACTCCGATAAGCTGAGAGACCTAGATTTGCGATTCGATGACGTCCGCAAAAGCCTAACAGATGCAAAAATCTACTCTATCCTCGAGACAAAGCCCTCGTATATACTCGGATGTATATCACTTGGCCTTGTAAGCTTGATGTTTTCTATGTATCATCACCTTTCACTAATTCTGCAAGGTTGTCGATCAAAACTCAGCCAAAGGGCCTGCGGATAAGGCCCTCGATGTCAACACCGACCACTCGGGGCTCAACAAATGCCCTGAAGGATCGGGTGAGCCATACGACGCTATCTGTACAGCAATCAAAGACATGCGACAACGCCCTTCTCTACTCGAGCGCGGTGATAAGCAGATCCGTGATAGCTACACAAAAGAAAAGCTGAACATCAAACGGCTTTCAGGATCTTTATTGCCAATGGACCAATGCTATATCAATCTCGCCATCGTGCGGGTCGATCAATCTACTGATGAATTTGGACGGCCTAAATTTCGTACTTCACTCCTAGACAAGCTCAATATCAAGGAGCCCAACCGAGACCTTCATGTTAACCTTTCCAACTTGTTCGAACCTCGTAAGATCCACGGCGAAGAAAAACACAGACGACCGCGAAGGATCTGGATTCGAGGCCGTCCAGGCGTCGGAAAAACCACTCTGTGTAAGAAAATAGTTCATGATTTCATTTACAGTCAGCAGTGGAACAAGTACTTCACACGATTGCTTTGGGTGCCTTTGCGAAACTTGCAAGGGCGCCAAGGAGAAGGCAACCTTAAAGATCTCTTCCGCTATGAATATTTTACCCAGTATGAGCACCCGGACCGAATTCTCGATGAGCTATATCATGAGTGTAAGAAGCCTGGTGCGGCTGGTAGTCTTTTTCTTCTAGACGGATTAGATGAAATTTGGCATCATCAATCGTCTAACAATCATCAAGATAAAATCCTCCAAGAATTGCTCAAGCAACCCAATATCATCGTCACATCTCGGCCATCTGTTCAGCCTCCGGAAGACTTTAATGCGTTCGATTTGGTATTAGAGACGATTGGATTCTACTCAGACCAGGTCAGACACTACGTTCAACAGGTAACGGGATTGAATGCAGACACAGACACCTCGGAACAGGAGGGAAGATCTCAAGAGATTCTTGGTTTCCTTGACCACCACCCGCTCATAGGAGACCTTGTCCACATACCTATTTTACTAGATGCATTATGCTTTGCCTGGGACGACGTCACTATTAAAGCACCACAGACGATGACTGCCCTCTACCAAGCTATCGAGAGAGGGTTGTGGAGAAACGACGCCCTTCGTCTAGGCATGATTTCGAAGAACGACGTTCTCCCTATAGGTATTGAGGGACTCTTCAAGGATGAAATCATCCTTCTTGAGGAGCTGGCTTTTACTGGGCTATGGAACGGCCTCATTGTCTTTGATGCGAAGGCTCTGAGTACGTTGTCCGGGTACCTTGCCATGACAAGAGGGAAAACCATCGACCAAACACTACGAAACCTTTCATTTCTTCGTTCATCTGGAGTTTCTTCGAAAGACTCGAGTCGAAGTTATTATTTCCTTCACTTGACTCTTCAAGAATACTTTGCAGCGCGGTATCTCCAACGGATGTGGATTGAGGGAAAGCATTTTGATCTATTCAAGCTACCAGACGCTAGGAAAGAGAAAGTTCATCCCAATGATTTTTTGCACCGCCACAAGTACTTGGAAAAATTTGATATCGTTTGGCGATTCATGGCTGGATTGCTGGCTTCTGACAATGATCATGTTACTCGCTATTTCCAGGTCATTCAATCCCAACCATTAGATTTATTAGGGACCGCCCACCACCGACTTCTTATGCGTTGCTTGTTTGAGATACCCCCCTCTAGTAAATCGCCGAGAAAGCAATTAGAAGACCAATTATCAGCGTGGTTAATATTTGAGCAAAGTATTTCACATAATATTAGAGAATATCAAGCTGCGTTCCTTGCTAGGGAGATAGAGTTCCCGATGGGTCTCCTTTTAGACCTCTTGCAAGAGGGTAGGGACGGATTGAAGGTTCATTTACTACAATCGATCGATCCACATCGCATAGTTTCTGCTGAAATTGTGCAACTAGCCGTCTCGTGGCTTGAAAATTCATCAAATCAGGAACTAGTATCACAAGTTCTATCCCGCCTCCCAATGTTTCTCAAGCCCCTGTTGAGTGGACACATTCAAATCACTCAACAAAAACTTGAAAATGAGGATGCCAACGTCCTGACTGTTAGCAAAAGTGCTCCTAAGAATCAAATAAATTTGCTAGACGCCATGGTTCAAGCAGTATTAGTAAAGCTCGAAGACAATGATCCTTTTGTTAGAGCAGCTGCTATACAATCTGTTGAGGAACAGTCGTACCTACCAGAGCCAATACTTCAGGCTATAGCAGCAAAGCTTAAGGACAACGATATTACAGTTAGAAATGCTGCTATTGTCTTTTCTCGTAATCGGTTAGATATACCAGAGGTAATGCTTCAAGTAATAGCAGCAATGCTTGAAAACAACGATCCTTCTGTTAGAAAAGATGCTATATTATCTCTTCATAATCAATCGAACCTACCAGAGTCAGTACTTCAGGCGGTAATGGCAAATCTCAAAGGCGACGATGCGTTTTACGCTGTCAGATCTCTTCGGGCTCAGTCGAACCTACCAGATGCAGTACTACAAGCATTAGTAGCAATGCTTGGAGACGAAATTCAAAAGGTTCGATATACTGCTATAGAAGTTCTCCAAAGTCAAGTACACATACCAGCAATACTCCAAGCAGTAATAGAAATGCTTGGAGACAAAAATCACAAGGTTCGACAAATTGCTATAAAAGCTCTCCAAAGTCAAGTACACGTACCAGCAATATCTGAAGCAGTAGTGGCAATGCTTAGAGACAGATACAGCGGCGTTCGATCAGAGGCTATAGAAGCTCTCCAAAGTCAAATATACGTACCAGAAATACTCCAAGCAGTAGTAGCAATGCTTGGAGACGGAGACGGAAGCGTTCAATCAGCGGCTATAAGAGCTCTTCAAAACCAAGTACACATATTAGGAATACGCCAAGCAGTAGTGGCAATGCTTAGAGACAGATACAGCGGCGTTCGATCAGAGGCTATAGAAGCTCTCCAAAGTCAAATATACGTACCAGAAATACTCCAAGCAGTAGTAGCAATGCTTGGAGACGGAGACGGAAGCGTTCGATCAGCGGCTATAAGAGCTCTTCAAAACCAAGTACACATATTAGAAATACGCCAAGCAGTAGTAGCAATGCTTAGAGACAGACGCGTTCGATCAGTGGCTATAAGAGCTCTCCGAAGTCAAGTACACGTACCAGAAATATCTCAAGCGGTATTAGCAATGCTTAGAGACAGACGCGTTCGATCAGTGGCTATAAGAGCTCTCCGAAGTCAAGTACACGTACCAGAAATATCTCAAGCGGTAGTAACAATAATCAAAGACATTGATAAATCTGGCAAAGTAATTTTTGAAGGGTATATCTGGGATGTTATTCAACAGTCAAACCTACCAGAGACAATCCTTCATGCGGTAGCAGCATTGCTCGAAGATGAAGACGAAGACGAGGATGAAGACGAAGACGAAGACGAAGACGAAGACGAAGACGAAGGCAACTGTAGCAGCGTTCAAACCAATGCTATACTTACTCTGCAACTTCAATCCAACTTACCAGACTCTATCCTGTCAAAGATATATTCGATTTTCAAGAAATGGTCACCAAAGTCCTTAGATTATCAAGCACACGGACTGTTGTCCATTATAAAACAGTCACCAAAGTTCATGGACATCACTCCTAATGCGTATGACAATCATAAAGGATTGGCCGGCTTTTTACTACAACAGAGCTTCAAAGGCCACTTAGCATGGTATTTTTATAGTGGCAAAGTTCATCTGATTATCGACGGACACGTCATTGAATATGAGGGCGAAAATCCGTGTTCTGTAATCAACGAACTTGCCCCCGATCAACCAGACTATGGTCAAAAGAGCCATGATATCGGAGGCGATTGTTAGATAATGCAGTCTGGGTGTGATCAAGGCAACCACAAGCAAACCGCGAGAAGAGTATATATGTTCCATCATGGTAGTCTCAAGTCGAGATAGCTTACTAGACTAATAGATTATGAGGTAGCAGATTCTATACAGGTCAGTGATCTAGCAAGAACGGAGTGGCAAGAGTGATAATATAGTTCAACCATCGCGAGCGAATAACGAATCTCTTAAGTGTGGCATGTTCCAGCAGCGAGGGAGGGACTATTATAGGTAGGCTAAGATGTAGTATCGTCGGTGTCGGGTCTCGTACTAGAAACATAGTATTAAAGTTAAGTAAGCTGTTTTGGTGCACCGGCATTCCAACCTGTGTGCCATGCTGTTAGAGCGGCTTCCAAGGATGCAATTAGGGGAACAACAGGGCTTCCGGAATTCAATATTATAAATGAGAGATCTATTATCTAGCAGATAATTTACAATCTGAGCTAAACAGACCCTGAACACTTAGGATTCAGGTACTGTAAGCTTATTATTCTCACAAGCTTCAGTTTAAAAGGATAAATGCTTCTAGGAAAGAGAGCTAGTGGATAAATGTCAGTAACTCTCGTCTCTAGGTAGGCCCGCCCAAGCTATTACTGGGCGATCCAGCGCAAATCGCACTCATGAATTGCATGATGACGAGCCTGAATCTCAGCACTCGTTACTGCTAACGGTGGTACCTATAGAAGATATGGGGCGCTCCACAGAATACCTAAGAGGTACGTAGCTACCTCCGTTCATACTGGGCAGCAATCGAACCTTTGTCATGTAAACCAGTTCAACATAATCTCATGAAGCTTAGACTAGAACTCACGCCCTATTGAATATATTCATCAGGTTGCACTCGAACGCCGCTTCCTACTTAAAGCCCGCGGTTTACTGTCGTACTGCGATTTTAAATATATAAACAGGGATGTTGCCTAAGATAGGAAACACACCATCGAGGGAAAGGCCCCAGAGGAAAGAAGAAACACTCGACTGTCGATAACTAGTAGTCGCTATCCCAGCGCCATGGCGACGGGTCTCGTCTTTCCCACCATCTTCCTGCTGCCCGCTCACTTCGAAGCAGATGAGCTGCCGGAGCTGGAGTGTCAGATTCCTTCGTTGACCTATGACATCAACGAAGCCAGCATAGTACTGGGGAAGGTAGCGAAGAAACCCCGCGCGGTGCTGGAACTCAGATCGCGGAAGCTTCTCACCGAGGAAATCCAGTCCCCGCCACACAGCGATGGAGGTGCTGGAAGTGTTGGCGGAAATGCCGAGAAGGCAGGCGATTCGGTAGTCCGAGTCGTTCGGCTCGAATGGTTTACCGACAGTCTCGCCCAAGGCAAGGTGCTGCCCGTGGACGATTATCTAGTGTATCAAGGTCGAAAGAAGGCGCCCACGTCAAGCCAGCAGGTCTCTAATGCGGAAGACATACTCAAGCGCGCGAGGGAGGATGATACAAGTAGCCGTCCGCCATCACAACATCAAAGGCCAGCCCGCGTGAAGCGCCCGCATCTCGCCCAGGAATCCACGTCGGAGCATGAAAAAGCCATGAAACTCCCGCCCCTCCCGGACTACCTACACACAGAGTATGCCTGCCAACGTCCCATCCCATTCAGCACTCCCAATAGCGCATTCGTTGAGCAACTCAAGAAGATGAGGACCTTGAGGACCCTGGAAAGTGACGATGTGGGGGTTCGGGCTTACTCGACAAGTATCGCAGCAGTGGCAGCATACCCGTATCTCTTCTCGTCCGTATCCGGTAAGGCTAATCACCCTTTACTCGCTCGACATATCTAGCGCATATCTGACGTGGCTGGCAGAAGTTGCAAGACTGCCGGGCTGTGGTCCTAAGATCGAAGAGCTCTACAAGCAGTGGAAGGAGAACGGCTTTCTAGATGATGTCCAAGAAGCCGCGTCAACCCCGAAGATGAAAGTCCTGCTGTTATTCTACGACATATGGGGCGTAGGGGCAAAGACGGCCCACAACTTCTACAACCGTGGCTGGCGAGACTTAGACGACATTGTTGAGTTTGGGTGGAGCGAGATCACTCGCGTCCAGCAGATTGGCGTCAAATACTACGAGGAACTACAGGAGAAGGTCCCTCGCGCCGAAGTGGAAGCCATTGCAAACGTGATACTAGAGCATGCCAACCAGAAAGAAAAGGGGTTCCAGATGGTCATCGTCGGTGGCTATCGCAGAGGGAAAGCGTCGAGTGGCGACGTGGACGTTGTCCTCAGTCATCCCGACCCCTCTGCCACGGAATTCTCCATCGGGGAAATAGTGAGCAGGCTCGAGAAGGCCCACTACATCTCCCACACACTCACCATCAGCGATGCGAACAGCGAGCGCGGCCAGGCCCCGCTCGCCTGGAAGGGCGAGGGCCGCAAGGCGGGGAGCGGGTTTGACACGCTCGACAAGGCTATGGTGGTGTGGCAAGACCCAGAGTGGGACAAGGCGAAAGCGGCGAAAAACCCTAACCCCCACCGGAGGGTCGATATCATCAGTAAGCAATCCCAGACTATTTCATCGATGTGGCAGTGCGCTAATACTTGATCGTGCGTAGTAACCCCCTGGAAGACAGCGGGCTGCGCGGTGCTCGGCTGGACCGGCGGCACGACGTTCGAGCGAGATCTCAGACGGTATTGTAAGAAGGTGAAGGGGCTGAAGTTCGATAGCAGTGGCGTGCGGAGGCGTGGCGATGGCGGCGAGTGGGTTGATCTCGAGAGCGATGCTGATGGGAACCCTGCTCCGGACATGCTCACGGCCGAGAAGAGGGTCTTTGAAAACCTCGGCTTGGAGTGGCGGCCGCCCGAGGAACGCTGTACTGGATGAGGAGCGGAAAGTACTGCAGTATAAAAAGGTAGCGTACTATGGAGGCTGGTCGTTAAATCTAGTCGCATGAAACTAAATCGACAGCAAATTCGGCGATATTAACTACCTATTTTCAGTGTTAATAATATCGCTGAAAGTTCCTGTCGCGTGCTATCTCTGAAGGAAAGAAAGGGCGGTCACTAGGCTTAAATCAACAAATGAAATTAAGCAATGAAGTTTCCTAAACTATAAAAAAAACAGATCGCTAATTAGAAGAAGGAAATACTCGCGTCTATAGCACAATGTAGTGACATAACTACTGTGCAACGTTGTAAGTATTAATAAGATCGGGAATACTTCGAAGGGGTTGCGACCTTGTAGACGGATGCTAGACAACATGTCTAAAGGTAGGGGAGGACATTGCAAATTAATTCAATTAAACAGTAGGATGTTATCTACTGTGTGTTAAGTTCAAATAATTTCCATTTACATGTTAAAGAACGTCATATCTAGTCACCAAATCAATTTCTCTAAAGGAGGGCATAGATCGAAGTATGGCCATGACTGCGTGTGTCAAAAATAACAACTACTCTAGGTAGGTAGGTTCTGATACGAGTGGAACACTCGCCGAAAGCTTCAATAAGCTTATCAACTTAGTTCATTTAGCAAGCACAGTAGACACTATACTGGCATTTGAAATAACTGTGAGCATTCTAATTAGCAGAGCGTTGTAAGGTGCGGCTATAGATAGGCTGTCCCTGCTTGCTACCTACTATTGTAATAGTTAAGTTGGATTACTACTATATAAATATGACGAGTATTACAGATAGTTACTTATAATATTAAGTCAATTCGTCACTGTGACACCACTAGACCGAACTCTGGTATTCCGGCGCCTGGCTTGTTGACCCGATTCAATGACGTGATAGAGGGATAACTGCTTTAACGATGTTCCTCCTGCCATGTCCAGCGGTACCTAGGTGTGAAGCCACTTCTCAAGATGTTATTTTTCGCTGTAACTTCTTCGAAGACGTTGTCCCGTACGACACTTTCCCGAAGGCGCCTTAGGGAAGGAAGGCTGTTGCATTTGTTTGTTTGTTTACTTTTTACTATTTAAAGGCTTGTTCCCTCAACTGATCACTTAGAAAAATCAACAATCATTCTCTGACCTTACTCTGTACCTGTCCCTAGAACAACCAAAAAGTCCTTGAGCAGAGTTCCAAGTCAACAATATGAGCAGTTCTTAGAAACAACTTGAGGAACCCACAATGGCAAAGACACCCACTTAGTCCTAGCATCAGCTATCGACGACGCAAATATAGGGAAAATAGCATATTGTATGCCCCACGAAACTCAGAGAGACTCTATGTGAAGTAAGCAGTAGTCTATACCCAGCTTCGCTCAGTACTACAAGACTGCTGACCGCGGATACTAGTTTCCTAATGCCTCTCTTAAAAGCACCTATCTGCAGGAATACTGCCTGCGATTTATAGGTGGAATTGCGACCCTGATGGATCAGATACTTCAAACGTGGGCGCTCCATGAGGATATACAAGCGCCGACACCGCGTCGTACATGGCCTCATTTACCCGAAACCTTGTACGTCCGCAGCACCATGCACCACAAGGCGTAGACTAATATGATGCTGAAGAAGACGCGCCCGATGATTCCGACGATCAGACCCGCTCGAAGACGGCCCTCTACCGCCGTCGCCGGTGTAGGTCATACTCGACACCAGGCCCGCAGGCGCGCGCCAAAATGGCAGCGCTACTGCCGTCGTGAGCCCAGCTGAGGTATGCGGAGCTCGGCGAGCTCCTGGCGACCGTGTCACCAATAAGAAATCTAAGGATGTTCGAATTGGCACAGGCTGGGACATGCACCTATCTAACAGGCGCCTACATATTGTGACAGTTAGGTTCGGGAAATTCGCGAGGATCTGTGTTTGTCTTAGTTGAAAAACACATAACGCTCGGATAAACGCGTTCGGATAACGGGAAAGTCTGCGGTGCACAAGCAGAACTTTAGGGATCCATCAATGATTTCTCACCCACAACTCATGCCTTTGACCTGCGCGACTTCAGACGGTACTCCAGGGTGAACACGAGAAATTTGGCGAAGGGCTCGCCAAATACAAGCTTTCAATTAGAAAAGGACTAGAGAAGTATGGTCTCAGAAATAATCCGGACCCGGGTACCCTAGCTCCCCTGATTTCGAAGATGAGGTTTACCTGCTGCTCTGAGGAATATCTCACTGTACGGAAGGGAATCTGATGTGAAAAATGCCACCTCGCATACTTTCTAGCTGGCACGCCTCACGCCATTGCCCTCCAGGGGGTAGATGATGATGATTCAGCCAAATTTAGGTACAACCGAATATCCCAGGTCCGCTGGAGCTGCTCGAGGTTGATCCAAGGCACTGATCCGCGCGACTCAGCCCGACCCAATAATAGGGAGAAGACCTCGGCCGTGCAGCTTTGACCTTGAAAGGCTTGGGAGTGTTGTGTAAAAACCCACGCAATGCAAAGGCCCAGCCAACAGACGAGGCCTAAGGCCTTTGCTACAAAGAGCTGCGCGCATGCATGGACACGGAGGAGCTACGTCAGAATTTGTATGACTCGGATCACGATGTCGAACCTTAGGTTCGCAAAGTTTGAGACGAAAGTTACATTCGGCGCTCTGGGCCAGCAGGCGAAAAAATGATGGTCGAAAAGCTCCTCTTTATGGAGCCAGAATCCTGCCTCTGATATATTATGGCGATGGCGGGCGTACAGATGTGGCCCTATTGGAGTTGGGTGTACGAGCCTGATTGTTTGAACAACAACGGTGAGCTGGACATCGTTTGGGTAAGGCTCGATTGAAAGCCCTCGTCACGGCTATCTCTTCTCCCCTATATTATGTATTGAAAAATTGTAATTATAGTGCTGCGAGTTCGCGGTACTTGATTATGTGTACACAGCTGCTTGTTTATGTATGTACTTGCAATTAGAACAGTGATAGCTTCACTATCCTTCGCTTTGCAATCCGAAACTAGAGGTATGACCTAGGTTATAAAAGACTGACAAAAACAGCACTTAGAAAGAATGTACCCTGGCTATAAGTCCAATTCCCACGAAGGCTATTGAGACTAGTGAGTTTTCATCAAGTCTAAACGAATCGGGGTGAAACAGAGTCTATATGTTAAGGGGACTAGTTGGTCATATTAACGGGCCCCCAAATCAGTTACGTTGATGCAACATAATAGCCTAGTTACGCTGTATAAGAAAGACAGACATACTAGTTTCAAATTGAGCAATAAACATCAGGTATCAGTTGGTAGTTTAGACCAGCCCTTTGTGTATCTCGCGCATTCTCATCCTATCCCGCGCCACAGCGTGATTCTCTTCATATTGAGTAGAGAGCCTGATTGATCTACCTATATACCTAATACCACCAAGCAGCAGTAATAGTGGTGCGCCTACACATTACTTTTATGTAGGAAGTGCCAAGTATACATAGGTACGTTGAGTATATGCATGTGTAATATACAAGAGAGATTTTGCCTCCTCGTCTCTGTCTTTCATCTCCCATATACACAGAACAGAATAGACTAGGACATAGAAGAAGGCCATAATTTTCATCCCCGAGACCACCGCCTTTCCCCTGCCCCCCTCCTTCCCCTCCCAATGCCCTGCTCTCGTGTTTCTCTCTCTATGGTATTATCCCTTGCCGTACCTGAATTCTATAGTATTCTAAACACCAGCCCCTTCCCAGTCGGGAGAAGAACTAAAACGCTTAGAGAAGGGATGGGATCGGGTAAGAACTGCCTCGCCTTACCTGATCTGCTCACGGCGTGAGCAGCGTGTATATGTAAATAATAACAGGCATCGTGTGAAGTCTCCCCGTTCACGTCCGCTGCTTGCTGTCTTTCTTTTCTACATGATCGACCTCCTCTTCGTCGATGTCCTCGGCCTCCTCGAAGTCTTCCTCCGCTGCCTCCGTTTCCGCCTTGTAGTCGTGCGGTAATCGGTAGTGTACCGGATGCTCGCTGCTGTTCATCTGCCACTCCATGAGTTTACTGAAAGCGCTATCCTTGTCTGCGTTGAGGAGGGCGTAGGAACCCGTCTCGGCGACCCCGCCCTCGTTGTCGAGAACGATGATGATATCCGATCTCTTGATTGTCGACAGTCGATGAGCAATCGAGATGGTTGTCATGTTGCCGCTCATGAGCTGTGCAAGGGCGGCGTTTACGGCTACCTCGGATTCGGCATCGAGAGCGGAAGTCGCCTCATCGAGAATGAGGATGTCAGGATTCTTGAGAAGAGCGCGGGCAATAGCGATGCGCTGTTTCTGGCCGCCAGAGAGTTGTGTACCTCGGGAACCGACTTCCGTGTCGAGGCCCTTCTGAAGTTTGGCGATAAAAGTGCAGTTAGCCCTCGAGGCAGCCTGCACGATAGCAGCGCGGTCCGCCCGCGGGTTGCTGTATGCAATATTCTCAGCTATTGTGCCGGAAAAAAGGACCGGCTCTTGAGCGACCACGCCGATATGCCGGCGCAACGACTTCGCATTCATATCGGAGATATCTACACCGTTTATGCGGATTGATCCGCTGTCCAGGTCGTAGAAGCGCAGTAGTAGCGAGGTCACGGTGGATTTTCCGCCGCCGGAAGGGCCAACAATGCACACATTACTACCCCCCGGAATGGAGAAACTCATATTTTTAAAGATCTGGTTGTCCGGGCGTGTAGGGTAAGCGAAGGAGACGTCGGAAAATTCGATGACGCCGCTGGCTGATTTAACAGGGACACCGCGCGTTGGATGAATGGATGGTTTGCGATCCTCCAGCTCAAATAGGCGGGTTGCCGCTCCGACACCCTTCATGAGCTCTGAAAGGAAGCTAGTGACGCCTATGACACTTGTGCCGGCATACACAGCATACATCATGAAAGTCGTCAGATCGCCTAGTGTTAGGAAGCCTTCTCGGACGAGGCTGCCGCCGTGCCACAACAATCCAATCACGATCATGTTACCGAGCCATCCGTTGAGGGTGAAGAACCGTGCGTCTGTCAAGGCCTGGGTCTTGCCGATGTTGAAGAGCTTCCTGACCTGGGTATTATATCGACCGACCTCTTGCGACTCACCGGCGAAGGCTTGGACGGTACGAATGCTTTCTAACCTCTCGTTGCCAATCTTGTTCAGAGCGCCCAAGGCTTTCTGCGACTGCGTAGCCAGCCTCCTCGCTACTCGGCTGTAGACTATAGTGCCGGCGCCGATGAAAGGGGCGGCAAGGAATATAGTCAAGACGAGGCTGGGGCTGATCCAAGCCATGGCGATGAAGCTTGCACAGCAACTAATAATAGACCGTAGGCCGTCCGAAACATTCTGGGTGATACTCTTGCCAACGATGGTCGTGTCGGCAATGAAGCGAGACGTGAGGTCTCCCACCTTGTTCGCATCGAAGAATTCGGCCTCTTGGGCCAAGGTCTTGCGATATAGCTGGGAGCGTAGGCGCGAGACCACGCGCTCACCAATGACTCGGAGGAGTATGATGCGACCAAAGTTAGCAGCTGCGCCCATGGTGAAGACGAGAGCCAGAGCCGGGAAGAACTGATACAGAGTCAGACCAAATATCGTGGCCTCGGCCGTGTCGCTCGTGGCGAGATCTTGTAGTCGGATTAGCTTGGGACAATGTTTCGTCTGGTCTTGGATCGGCACCCCTCGACACACTTACTCATGACCCTTCCAATGGTGAGAGGAACACTGATAGTGACGGCGGAAGAAACGAGGAGCAGGGAAACAGCACCCAGCAACGGGAACGTCTCGCGGCGTGCGATCCGCAGAAGCCGCCACACCTCGCGCAAGGTAGACCATTTCCTAGTATCATCCTTTTCCTTGGTGAGGCGCGCCCTGAGATTCAGCCTCCCCGCCTTGGTGCCCTTTTCAATGGCATGCTGGGAAGTATGCTGCTCAATCGCGGTCGGCTGCTCGGGTTGCGAGCTTGTCTTGGCTGCATCTCCCTTCAGCACAGCAGCTGCGCCACTGTTCCCTGCGTTGCCAGAACTTGTCGCTACCAGTGTCGCGGTTGCGGCCTCGCTACTCGAAGAGGTGGGTTGGGATTCTTTCCGGCTTAGGCGTGTAACGGAAAACTGTCGTGCTGCAATAGCTCGGAGCCGTAGGCTAGTGGTCGTTTTGAGGAGTGGAGATGAATTGGTCGGGCTGGGTCTACGAGCGATCGGCGGAGGCCGGCTGGCCCAAGATGTGGTGGACAATGGCCGAGCGCATGGCGTGCCGCAAGGAATTGCAGCGTTGGCTTGCGCAAAGGAGGAAGTGGAGGGCCTATGGCGAACTAGGAGCAGTGAGGGCGAGGACGAGCACGAGGAGGGGTACGCAACCAGCCTCGCCAGGGCGGCGCCGTGCTGGGGGGAGGGCAGCACATGGCGAACGGGTGCCGACACCATCGTGAGATTTATTGCGACCGTGTCGTCGTCGTCGTTCGGAAAATCGTCGCTATGTGCAGAACCATCGTTGCTCGAACGACACTATCGGAAGAGTCGCTCCCAAAATATCGTCAATAGGTTTGTTGTCGTGTCCAACTTCGAGATGCACAAGCCACCGAGCGGGTTTCTTACAGAAAAGAAAATTCAATGTAGGCAGTAAGTAACAAATGCGGAATGCCGTCATATAGAAGTATAGGTACGTACCTAACTAAGTATAGATTTTGGATCCTTTTAGTGCAGCCGAAGCTCCGACCACGCCCGGCGTCCTATTGTCCCATTGTTTGCGCTCGGCCGAGACTGCCGCTTACCTAAACTTGTGTGTATCTATCTACATGACTTTCGGGTTTAGATAGGCATTATGTCAGGATATCCGATTCTAGTACCTCTCATGCCTCCCAATTGAATGAGCTAGGTAATGTGAAAGTGGCTGGTTTTGTATATGAATGGTAGGTATCTATCTGTAGACTATTAAAGATGGATGCTGCGAAAAAGTAATGTGTAAGTGATCCTCGGAGATAAGTAGCTAACCATATTCCCATTAACCAACCAACTGGGCACCTCGTGTAACATTTGGCACCTATTAGTAGATCTAGTGACAGTTGTTACGTGGGGAGGTTGAGAAAATGTATATGCAGTGAGATACTTTAATAATAAAAGTGATATGTCACACACGTTTAAAAGTGAACACACATCAAGCTTGTTTTATATATACTCCTGCCTTAAGTTGAAAAACTTAAGGCCTACTGAGTTGTGAGCATGGCTATATTGGTTTCGTAATTGACTACCTATTTTAAGAAATGTAGCAGAGAATTGTTTACCTACGTACTTGAAATTGTCTTGTTCGCAAACCTTGCCGAAACACACAAAAGTGATTAGTATAGTAAATCAAGGATAGCAGTGCCTCTACAGCTATAAAACGGCAATTCACCACGACGCTACAGCAAACACGGCATGCACATCAACGGAGCAAAGGAGATCGAGCCAGCGTACGGCTCTCAATGACAGAGAAGCAATTGGACCAAGATATAGATTCAATCCACAATTACCACAGTCCCCTTTTAGAAGGAGATCCGGAGAAATGGAGATAGGACCGCATTAAGGGACTTATTCCATTTCAGGTTCATCAAGCTGCATGCTACCTCGGAGGGAAGCCACACAGCGAGAGCCATTAGACCTCCAGCCAACACAAATCAACTCCAGCTCCAGCTCCGACCTTCCTATGTCAGGGGAAAAGAAACAGATGATAAAAGCTCGTCATCATATGTATTGGGTATGAATCGGCTACGAAAATGCTTGCGCTGCAGGGCCGAATGAAGTTTACTTTTGCATCATGAGCTGTACGAACTCGTTATCTGCGCGTCGTCGCCGTTAGCACAACACATCGATGGGGATTGTGGCTGTTGCGACGCGGTAGAACGTACAATCGATACGGCCATCGCCATCCTGGTCAGCCTCGCGGATCATCTCGTCAACCTCCTCATCTGTGAGCTTCTCCCCGATGGAGGTCATGACGTGTCGAAGTTCAGCGGCCGAGATGAAGCCATTGTTATCACGGTCAAAAACCTGGTCATCATGTTAGCTCTTTATCGGCGTGCTTATACGAGGACAGCAGTGTGTGCGGACCTTGAATGCTTCTCGAATTTCCTCCTCGGAGTCGGTATCCTTCATCTTACGAGCCATCATGGTCAAGAACTCTGTACGACCAACAAATCAGCTTGCTGCCTAGCATTGCTGCGAGTGACACAAATGTCTTACCGGGGAAGTCAATGGTCCCATTGTTGTCGGCATCAACCTCATTGATCATGTCCTGTAGCTCTGACTCGGAGGGGTTCTGTCCTAGCGATCGCATGACGGTGCCTAGTTCCTTTGTCGTGATTTGTCCTAATGGCGCGGATTTCAATCAGCGCCCATCGTACTAGCGCCTAGCGAACAAAGTCTGCAGAGCGGGGAGAAAAGCGCAACAAGGCCGGCGGTAGAGAGTCGCTCGTGGGATGCTAGTAAATGTGCGACTGGCCATATCGAAATAGAGTGCAAAGTTAAACTCACCATCGCCATCTTTATCCTATATCATAAAGTGGTTAACATATTAAAGTTTAAGGAGTGACGGGACAGGGGTAGCATGTCCGGTGGCTTGGTGCTATGTGCACATGGTGTTTACTTACGAAGAGGGAGAAGGCCTCCTTGAACTCGGAGACCTGCTCTTCAGTAAGGGAGTCGGCCTAGGATAGGAGAAGTGCGTTAGCCAAGACGCCGTAGAAACAGCATGTCGAGATATCGAGCGCGGGGCTTTCAAAACAAGAGTGTATGCAAGGCGGGGAACCCTGGAGAGCTTTTCGTAGTAAACTGACCATGATGCGATATGAAAATAATTGATATTGGTAAAGCGAGTGTCAAAAGACGTCACCACGGAGAAGACACAATAGATAGGTAGCGCAAAAGCACGTAGCTAAGGAGAGATCCAGTAGGGGGTGGTGGGGGGAGGAAAGTTGGTCAAGGACGAGAGTGTGTTCGATTTCACCTGAGTTGTATCGAAATAATAATGGGGGGATGAAATGGGCCGTCCAAGATAGAGGGACAGGGCTGACGACGCTATTTTAGGGAGGGGTGGAGGGCGGTAATAGGTAGGTACCTAGGTGGTCTAATAGATGAGCCCACAGACACCCACAGTAGTGAACTGGGAGGCCTAAAAGTCCTAGAGCTCTACCTACCTAGCACGAAGCATTCCCCCCTATAGGTTGCACTATGTACTACTACATATACCTAAGGCAACATAGTGTGCCTAAGGCAGTATACTTCATAAGGCAGGCTTCCCCTCCGGCTCTTGTCATAGGTAGGTGACGAGAGGCCACCTGGGAGGCCACTTGCAAGCTAGCCCATCCACAACAGACAGGCAGGCTGCCTTCTGCATGGTAACGACAACATATATAGTTAATTACCTATAAGATGCCTTGTCTGGACGCCTTGTTGAATGACCTATTTGGGACTATGCGCACCTACGCAGCATGTTTCTACATACATTCTACACCAATTCTACACCATGAGAGAGAGAAAGAGTGGGGAGGGATAGGTCGCGCTGCATGCTGGGCATCAGCCTCTTTGTCTGGGCTCACACGTGAACAGCCCCTGGTAAAAAAGTACGTACCAGTCGCTGGCACCGGCTCTTCTAGCCGTCTCTTTACATGAGCCACGCCGCTTTTAGCTAAACAGTCTAGACCTGCATGAACATACTTCAATTCATGTCAAATGTAAAAATGCTACAACAAATACACAGGATCACAATAATCCTTGATCAGCCCTAGGTTACTATGCGTCCGGAGCGACTTCCTAACAAGTCGCTGCTAAAACTAAAAATATTGACACCACAACAACAAACGCTTAACTATAATACCATGGCCCGACTTACAAGGAGCAGGTTATCAGATAACGAAGATATTCGTAAGTTGGAGAATCTCGCAGCATGTTGGACAAATGGACCGCTACTTCTTTTTTTTCTTTTGGCAATGTCTACCTCGAAAACTACTTAATCACTTAAGAAAGTGAACTCTGGGCGACGAGCATCTCAACTCCCGGGCTAAACATACCGAAACGAAACGAAACGAACCTATGATATATCCACTAATAGTATCTATCAAGCGACCTCTCCAGGAGGTTGTTAATATGAAAGAGCCATCATGACGGGCAAAACAGGCCGAACGAGATGTCCAATTAAAACAGACGTTGCCAAAAGAAGAGGCCAGTATTATAGTGAAACAGAAGCGCTTAACTCACCAAACGCCATTCTTTCCCGCCAGAAAAACTTACTATTTCTTTATGTAATGAGTGAGCTTTATTGACATCAGGGGGCACCCTAAGAATCTAAATCAGCACAGCTAGTTAAAGTGAATCGATAGATAGGACGGCTAGCTAAGGAATATCTCAGTGTTGATGTCATCCGCACTGCGGAGGGTGGTACCTATGGTGATGATAGTATCTAGCAGTAATCATAATGACGAGGAAGTAATGGAATCGACGACTATGTTGGCGCTCGGTCAATAGGTAGCGTGATTATAACTACTTTTAGTAATATTGTAGGGCGCTAAGTAATCATCACAGAAGCTATTGTTAAAAGCAGCTTTAAGCCACTCATAACCATATCTTCTTTCTCAGGAGGCCATTTCCTAATAATATATCATGAAAGTCGGCCGAGCTTGCCCTTAGGTAACATGGCCTTAGACCTAAGATTGTAGACATATATTACTACAAACAGTTATGGCGAGAGCCGTAGTAAATACTACTGTATGTTGAGTTTCCTTATCTTCGACCCTATAATCGCTGAACCTAGAGTCATGCGCATTAAGATTGAATCATTGCGTATTATTGTCATCGTCCCCGTACCCAGGAAATCGGAAACAAGGCTGACAATCGTTAGAAGCATCGACTAGCTACTATGAATACTGAGAAGACCAGAGTCCGTCACATCAGAGGAACGCGTCCGGCACGAGAAGCCAGGAGACTTAGCGACCTATATCGCATATTCATTACAGGATCTTATGGGCCCATCAGCGACACTCGCAGAAAGAAGAAGGCAGTCGAGTCGCCGTTCTTGTCGCCGGTGACGGGGAAGAAGAGGATACTACCCAAGACCCCTGGCTAATTCTTCTTGTAGTACGAAGATTGAGGTCGAAATCAAGGGTAAGGTTGATTTCGACCTCTACCTCTGTACTGGGAAGATTCTTTCTACGAAAGCCTCCCTAGTCGGTAGTTTAATTGTAGGGGGCTGAGCTTTGAACCTCTTTTTGAGCTGTTTTGGATATCTGGACGAGCTGTCCTACCCTGAAAGCCAAGCTCTAAAGAAGTGCGCGAACAAGTTGGTGAGCTTACGAAAGCTACGCGAAGGACTACTCACGACTTAACTTATTTACAGAAAAAAGTTTGATTGAATTAAAGGATTTAATTCCCCGTGCATATTTCGTGTGTTTAGATTCGAGAAGGTCTTAAGTTGAAGTAACTTTGTAAAGGTACCTTGTTGTACTCCAAATATTATTTTCAAATCTGGCAAGGCTTACACAATGAGTCAAAAAACACTCATCAGTTGATTGGGTGATGGCCGAGTGGTTATGGCGACAGGTTTAAGGATCTATTCCAAACTTCTGTTGACGCAAGTCGCGCGAGTTCGAACCTCGCTCACCCAAATTGATTTTTTTACACTGATCTTTTCATATTTGGTTAATCACCTCTTTTGCCATATATATTCAATGGAACAACATGGTTACAGGTTGTACATACAGTCGTGGTATCCTGTCGCTTTTTACGCCTAAAGACATCGCGGGGCATAAATTACTCTTAAACACCGCGCCACGTTCCAAACTCCCTTGGGATATATACAAATTACCTTATAATTTCAACTACATACCCAAATGCTGCGCCAACAAAGCGAGAGGTGCGCTAGAATTAGACTCTCGTGGGTCATAGGGAAATTGTGATTGTTAGCGATATGGCGCGGTTCAAAACTCGGGGTAATAGGTCGACTCGGTATCTTGAAAGGTCGAGAAGGAGGACTAAACCATGGGATGCTGTACTCTGCTGTGCTGTACAGTGATAGACTGAACTTATCATTGCTTCTGTCCTCTAATAAACCGAATCATGTCGCGGGTACTTGTTGGTTATGAGATACATGTAAGTATACCTACTTCAATCTGATCTGTGCAGAGCCGTCTATATTTTTTGTATAAGTATATCTAGATAGGTACCTTAGGTAGCTAGCAAGAATTGGGGGAGCCGGTCTGAGCAAAAGTAGCGACTGCGCTAAGCCTAATTAGACAATTTATGCATATGCGTCCTTAGAACCTGGGGACTTACGTCAACTGTAGGCTGTAAGCTAGCTGGCTGGCAGTTCGATCACACCTATCTACCAATCTGTACACCAATCCATCTACCTATGTATCTACCTACATTACTTAATTTATCGCTTGTACAATACCTCTTGTAAACCAGATTCCGCCTTGCCTACATTTCACATAACCGCTTTGTTGTAGCGGCGCCTCATAAGCTCGGCGGCCTCCCGTTCGTCATCTCGAATGCGCATTCCCTCCCCTCGACTTCTGTCCATCCCCGTGATTGCGTAGCGAAAGACCAGCTCATCATTGACGGCGGCATCAGCCCTCTTCGGCGTCCGCCATGTGGCGAGACCGCACCAATCTGTAAGTGTCCTTGTTATACGCACTCCAATGAACCACGCAGTTTCTTTTTTCTCTATCTCCGGGTCCTGCTACTAACCTCGGCATGATCCAACATCTAGCTATATATCGTACCGCCAGTCCTACGCCCACCACCCAGCCAAGAAGACACGATACGGCCCCGGACCTAGCGGCAATGGCTTCTCGGACTTCGGCGCCGGCAGCGGCATTGGAGGAGCGGGTGCGGGAGGGAGCAGCGCCGAGGATACGCAGGGCTTGTTATCGGGGGCCGACTACCACGACGACGGGGACGCCGTCATCGAGATGGACCTGCTGCCGCCGCGATGGGCCGACATCAACGACGAGGTGACGGACCTCCTGACCGACATCGCCCGTCAGTCCCAGACCCTCGAGCGCCTGCACCAGAAGCACGTCCTGCCGGGCTTCAACGACGAGGAGGCTAAGCGCGCCGAAGAGGGCGAGATCGAGCGCCTGACCCAGAGCATAACGAAGGGCTTCCACGAGTGCCACCGCTGCATCCAGCGCGTCGAGCAGATGGTCCGCGACGGCCAGCAGGCTGGCACTATGACGAGGGCCGAGGAGGTCATGGCAAAGAACATCCAGATCAGCCTTGCGAGCCGCGTCCAGGAGGCCAGCGCCGGCTTTCGCAAGAAGCAGAGCGCCTACTTGAAGAGTGCGTTTGCCCCCCCCCCCTCCCCCTTTCATTACTACAACCGGATCTAGTTCGATGGCTTGTGCTTTACGCCATAGGCTGCGGAGCAGAGGGCAAGACCGATTGATGAAGAAGACAATGCGCTAATCCCATCCCCGTGTAGAGCTCCGCGGCATGTCCGGCCTAGGCACCGCATCCCCCGGCGGCGGCGACCGCGCCCCGACGCCCTTCGGCGCCGCGAGTTACACCGCGGACCCCTCCCTCCTCGAGTCGGACGCGGACCGCTCGTACTCGCAGTCGGCGCTGCAGCAGACGACGGCGCAGCGCCTGCTACACAGCAACGACGCCGTGATCCTGCAGCGCGAGCGCGAGATCGAGGACATCGCCCAGGGCATCATCGAGCTCTCCGACCTCTTCCGCGACCTGCAGACCATGGTCATCGACCAGGGCACCATGCTCGACCGCATCGACTACAACGTCGAGCGCATGGCCACCGACGTCAAGGCCGCCGAGAAGGAGCTCGTCGTCGCCGACGGCTACCAGAAGAAGACCACCAAGCGCAAGCTCATCCTCCTGCTCATACTGCTCATCGTCGGCGCCATAATACTACTCGCCCTCAAGCCTAAATTCCACAGCAGCGGCGGTGGCGGCGGCGGCGGAGGGGGTGGTGGCGATAGCAATAATGACGACGGAGGCGCGATAGGGGATGCACAGGTAGGCGCAAATGGAGGTGAGGGGTAGTATCGATCAGTCGGGGTATCTGGCATCAGACGATGCGCGAGAAAGTGCCCGCGACGTAGTTGTGACAAACTTTGTACCTTGAATGAACCGGCATCTGCGATATACCAGAGCTGGTAGGCCTGTAACAATAGAATTTAATGAACGACGCGGGTAACACCACCCGCACCAACGGCTCACAACCGAAAGAGAGAGTTTCTTTTTTCAAAGTTCTATCATTTTTATACAGATTTGTCTATGAGGTTTGGGTATATCTGTCTATAGTATACATAGCAGTTCATGACGCAGCATATATTCATACAGAGAGGCCTCGTGATTCATAGTTTGCTCTGCTTCGTTGAGTCCATTGAGAAGTTTTCTTCTTCGTCTTCGGCTTCTTTTAGTTGCAGTGAATCGCGACTGTCCAGGCTCACGCCAGAGGGACGTTTCCGGATGACGTTTGCCAACCTATCCAATGCCGGCAGCAGCGCAGCTCCCCATGCGTTGTCTATCAGCGTCTTCATCTGCTTCAGAGTCAGAGTATTGGCCGCCCTCATCAGCCGGTGAGGGGTGTCCGCCGGGGGAGACGGCCCATAGATATTGACAAGGCAGTTCGTCACGACGAACTGAATTGTCCTGAAACGGAGCCACATCCCTCGCTCGTTCAGGATACGCAGCAGCCAAATCATCTTGGTGATTTGCGCGGTCTGAGACTGGATTCCAGATGGTACGACTTCATGTTTGGCACGGAAACCTTGTCCCGGATGGGCGATGAATGCATTTTCGATGATTCCGGTGAGCACTTTATTGTTGAATATCTTCCGGAGGGGGTGATTGCTATGGTTCGTCGGGAGGTCTTGAGGGATGTAGACGCCTAGGAGATTTTCGACACCATCGAGCGGACCTTTCATGGCTTCGGGAAGATCCCAGGTATGAACGGGCACGAATCTCGGGCGCATCGACGGTGAATTGATGAACATATCTACCAACTCGACGGAAAGCTTTTCTAGGTCCTCCTGCCGCCCTCGCCGAGCCATGCTAAGCATAATGAGCTTCCAGTGGCTCAGAGGTACCGGTATATCCATTGATTTCAACTGGCGAAATATAGAAAGATAAAATGCTGCAGATTGCGAGGTGAGGACTCTCTGCCCATGATTGTAGTCCTCAATTAGACTATCGTAGATATGGCTTGCCTCCTCGACATTGAGCGAGATGTTCCTTGCCTTCATGTCCGCAAGGATTTGCAGCACGCCGTCGCCATCTCTCATGTGAAAGCGAAGCCGCAAAACACTATTGGCTACGCCTCGAGCCGTCCGTTGGAATGCCACAAGCCTGGAGACTAGCAGTAGCCGAAGAGTCCGCCACTCCGAAATGGCCGTGGTAGACTCGATTAGTTGTGTCTGGAGGTTGATATCATCGAACACGTCAGGATGAATATCACTCTGTAAAACATTATACAGGAGCTCGTTATCGTTCTGCCTTGCTAGGTAGAGGATTACTTGCAAGTAGTTTGAATCTATGACGGAGATCCCATGCTCTCGAAGCTGAGAGATACGGTTCAACAATCCTTCAGCGCCTCTTGCTCTGAGAGCAATAGACTGCAGAGATAACGGTCCGATCTTTTCGATACCAAGGGCGGATATCGTGGAGATTGCCACATCTAGACTTACCCAAGAACTAGCAAACCACTTAGCGCCAAGTCGATCATTGTAGTTCTTGACAGTAATGCCGAACGTTCGTCCATGAACGCGATTCATGAATTCTCGAGATAGAACGGGCTTCTCATCTTCCTCGGCCAATTTGGGTGTGAACTTCAAAACAGCAAGTTCTTCTGGTGTGAGTTTGTCATTGGGGTGGTAGCCGGTCATGAATCGAAGAAAAGGTCTGATCGGTGCTGGCGCCAGGGGTTTTTCGCCATGTCGAATGCAGAGGCGCCGCCATCTCCTGGCCAAATTCGACTCTCCTTGGTTGAACAGATAGGGGAGCAAGGTATTATACAGGGCCTTCTCAGGGCTTGTCTTGTAGAGCGATGGGAGCGTATCGAACCGATCAAGTTCTTTATCGAGGGCGAACTCCTTCACAATACTCGCAAACTCATCTGCACCAGGGTAGAAGTTAGGTGTCAGTCGCAAGTTCCATTGAACAACCCGCTGGTGCTGATGTGTCCGGAGGAGATGTTTTATGACAGTACTATATAGTTGTGGCCACCTGACTCGATGCAAATCCCACATCCATTCGCTATAAATCCAGATGTTTTCTAGGAGGGATAGGTCATTAGACACAAGTGCTCCTTCGAGTATGATGCGCCAGAACATCCCGGCCAAGGGGCTGTCGACATCATATAACGTCTTGCGACCCCAGAGTGCCTTCCAAACGTGCAAAACCCCGGCGGGCCCATTGATGCGCACCTGGTAGTCTAAGAGGCAAGCCCATAGAGCCAAATCACCGTAGTTCTCAAACTTGTCTACCAGCAATCGCCTATGCCATCCCTGGGCGGGGCCTTGTCGGAAGAAGTCCGACTCGACGGCGAGGCGAGCAGGATCCATCAGTAAGGCGCTCCATTTGCGAAAAGCCTTCGTCTCTGGGACTAGAGACCTGCTTGTGGTTTCTTGCGGGGCGACGCTGTCCTCGACCGGTGCTTTGGGGGTTTGCGAGAGTTCTGTATAGATCAGATCGTGATCTGCCACAGAGCGCAGCGACGAAGATATCGAAAAGGGACGTGTGCCATGGTCGGCTCCTACGGCGAAACGGCCGATGTTGTTGATACAGGGTTGTAAGTATAGAGGCACGAGAAGCGTTCGCAGATGAGGGACGGGACGCTTTAGCTGTACATCTTGCAGCACTCGACTCACCAACCGCATTACTGCGATGTGGTCACATGCCAAGAGGTCTAGTTAAAATGAGAGCAGGGCCTCCTCTATCGTATTGATAATGTAGAAACCGTCGTGATGCGCGGCGACATCTTGGATCGACTCGGGAGCCAAAGATTGCTATGTACTAAAAAAAAAAAAAAAAGTGACATAACCTATATTTAGTCTACCTAAGATACCTACATGTAAGGTTCTGGGTTTTACTAAATACTAAGTAGTCGACAAATGGGGCTTAGCGTGTCCGCCGCTTTTGCTCAGGCCCCCCGTTGGCCCCAACAGCAAAGCCTGCTACGACCGCTAGCAGCACAACTATTCTGTCACACGGCAAAGGCTGTGGCGGTGAGGTAACAGATTGATAGGCCACAGGCTTGGAATCTAATTCTATTCCTCGATAGAAACGGTCCAGTTTGCTTCCCGCACGCGTTGCAATACCCTCCCCTCAGCGGCTGTGACTTCTTCCTCGACGAACTCCCCGAGCTCTATCCTGATGCCCGTCACGCGGTCTTCTATCTTGACATCAACCAAATCATCGAAGCTTGCTACGTGCTGAGATATCTGGTTGTCCACGTCGTTCTCACTGTAGAGCGTATCTTCGAGATCGCTCAAGCGTTTGTCCACATACTTCATCATCTCCGTCTTTACTGTCTGCAAGTCCTGACTATAGGCCGCTCTCGCCTGCTGCAGTTGGTTACTGTAGTACGCCCGCTCTTCCTGCCGAAATTGGGCCATCATATTGTTGACTATTTTTTTGCAGGTGGCCATAGTATCCGCCTCTGTCCTGTCCCCAGCGCTCGAGGCACTACCTCTGCGCCGCTTCTTGGCTGGAGTAGCTGGTTCTGATGCTGCTTACAGAACACATCAGCAACAAGGCGTATTATTAAGTAAGCATTAGTTTTTTTTACCTGTTTCTAGAGGAGCATGCGGCGGCATGGGCCCGAGTTTGTAATAGGATGGAGGAGAGGTGGACGGGACGGGAATGCGAAGCGCAGCTCCCTCAAGGACCTTGCCGCCTAAACCTCCGTAGAGGCTGCGCAGTGCGGCAGCCGAGTCGATAGGCTTCAGGGCCTTACTAGCAACAGCATTACAAAAGTAATCGAAAAAATGCCCCTAATAGCAATAAGTGTGCCAAATATACGCTTAAGCGGGTTTCCTGGGCAAGGAGCTTTAAGTAATCCATCATGATACCATAGCTCCTGTTTTAAGGCGCTAAAGAGACGAAGGGCCCAACCATATCAGCAGGCCTGCTTAATAATAATTGCAGACGGCTTGGGACAGCGCCCAATTTAGCCCTTACAACTTCTGGCGCCGCATCAGGGACATCCTGTACTAGGGAAGAGATTCGGTCGCCCGGGATGTAAAGGAACAGAGGCGTTTTTTGTTTGCAAGCTTTGATCCCGAGTGGTGCTTTTAGCTTAAAGAGAGTAGCTCCTGAGCCAGCGCTGAAATGTGTATCGAAAGTGATCTGGCAGGAGGGGTCTTAATCAAGCTGGTACAAATATTTCTTTTGACCATCGGCACCGAGCCACTCAACCACAGCATGTATAAAGTTCAAGTCGAAGTCTTCGGGAACAGGGGTCGGCAAGAACTCTATCATTATAGCTTCAAAAAAAACAGCAGCACTGTTGCAGACAAGCATTAGCATCTAGCTCTGGAGTAAGCCTGCATCCACCGGACAAAAACAGAGCTACATCTATCACAATCATCACGTCAAAAGTGTAACCCTCTGTGGATTTCGACACAGATCCCACCCTCCCAGGCTTTGAAGTAGAAGAGCAGCCTTAACTCTGTTCCGTTTGGTAGCAACAGGGTATAGAACCCGCGACCCGCACTGGCGATGCCCGAAAATGCAAGTTTCCGCCCACGGGCGACCCGAATTATCTCGAGTCCCCTCCCATACCCAGGTGTCTGTCTTACACAGCGATAGCCAAGATAGACATCCTGTAGCTTGGTAATGGGTGACGGACGACAAGCACTTCCGGGGAGCACTGCGATATGCGTGCGATGCAGTTCTATCGCCGAAGAGAGTCGCGTCAAGTCCCCCGCAGAAAGCGAATACTAAAGAACTGACCCTGTTGCTGTTTTTGTTGGATGAGATTTGATGGCAAAAAGGTGTGGAGAAGAGGAGATGAAAGAGGGTACCTAGAGAACACGGAAAGCTACCGTTAAATACCTAGGTAGGTACTAGGTTTTACCGCTTTTCAAAGTACCCATCGTATAAGGCTTAGCGCAACGCCATTTTTACTCAGGGGAAACTCAGGATTTTATACATACATCTTATGCAAATAAAACGGCCAGCAATCGGCCCTCGCAAAACAGTAGACTTGCCTCGCCTTCGTTTCTCTCTCCGCATCACCGTAAATCGGCTTTCTCGGTGTCTACCTACATATCTAAAGTTGGCCTCAGTTCATACCTCATTAAGTGCAATACTCCTTCATTAATTAGACCTGTCCAGGCAAAGATTTCGTGCCTTTTACGTCAGGTATATCGAAAAAAACACATATATCATTCATCACAAGCCACATATCGCGCACACAATCGATGCTGGGAGAAAAATCATTGTTGAATACATTAGCACAGTCTCCGCGCCATAATTTAACTCGCCAACAAACTAGGTGAATTCTTATATTACAATTACAAAATGTACACTGCTGGAAAGCCGCTTGAATCTGTATCCAGACAAATCAAGTCATCTTCGTAGGTAAAGCAATCCTCTAAAGCAATGCCACGACCATCTTTGTTGTACAAATACCATTCTCGATCTGGATTGCTACGTCGAACCTGTGCTATAGCTTCAATGATAGCATCACGCCGAAATAGAGGCTATCATACAAAATGTCATCGATTCAGAATTTAAAAACGGCACTGTCATCGCAGTGATCCATCGCCTGACGCATATTATCCGTTACATCAAGGTCGCTTTACTCGAAGATGGCCATTTGATAAAGTTTAATGCACCACAAACATTGTTGCAAAATTCAAACTCTAGATTTTCTAGACTTTATCGGACAAATAGCGCGTCTTTATTAGCATAATGGTTTTCAAACGAACTTGTTGCTTTAAAATCATCAATCGGCAAAAAAAAGGCTTAATGTGCAAAAAATGAACCATCCGCATTCATCTTCCCATGGGACTACGAAAACCTCGAAGAATATAAAATAACAAGCATAAACCAACACAGACTTGCTAAATAAAACAGTTTCCAAGCATCCATCTCAACAGCGTAACTGGTAACCATATATGCCCATGATTGGTCTGCTACTTAAAGCCGATCGCAGCAATGGCAAAGCTTGATAAAAGCCAATTAACATCGAACCCTTAACCATCAACTGGTCGGTTAGCTCAGTTGGTTAGAGCGTCGTACTAATACACCAAAACATTGATGTATTGAGTAATGCGAAGGTCATGGGTTCGACCCCCATACTGACCACATTTATCTTTTTGCAATTGTCTATATTAGATTATATATGATCTATATGATTTTAATAGTCCCTGATGTAACTACATCGTTAAATATGCAAACTTCCGATGTATCAAGCACATTTATACTAATCTAGAGAAGGTGCTGGTTTAAGGTCGTGCTAGTTAGTTCACTGGGGTGTTGGTCCAAATAACGTGCTAGGTAGTCTGTAGGCAAGCCTGTACTGGTCTAAGTCTATATATATAGCTACTGGTATCTAGTCCGAGGCTATACTCGCAACTTGTCTAACTGTCGGTTTTACCTTGCAAGTTAGAAAGATCAAGTCGTATGAAATTGATTGGACATGGGCAAGCTAGCTTTAAGGCAGGGCACTCTACTGTAGCTTATAACAAACCTATGATCGATTTGTCTACCCTCATAAGCATATTCTTAGACAATACCATAAATACCCTATCCAGCCTCATTTCGTGCTTAAGATGTTCTTAACTTTGGCTTTTATGAAGGTCTTCTCGTCTATAATCTCTCTGACTCCTTAATGCTGTCTGAATAAGCTGTTCTTGGATAAAAGGAGCCTCGCCGGTATAAGTTGTGCGAAAGAACAACTGTTTGAGATATAGCCGCGCTCGACTGCGAACGACCGGAACGCTGTAGATGCGATGCTGCCACAAACCAAGTGTCATAATTTTGATGATGTAGTATTACAAGATGATCTATCCACTAGAAGTCGTGGTGTTTGTAGGGAACAAAACTGCAGTGGAGGGAAAGCACCAATCTTCTCACGGCTACACGCCACACATCAACTCCTTCAACGTAAACAAGGTTGTCTCTAACGACTATATCAAGGATGACAACGTTAGAAACACATGGCCGGCAGGGCTGGAAACACGGCCTACATAGTGAGACAATCACCGGAGAACGGGCCTTTTAGGACCAGAGCTGGGGGCGGTTAGCGATAGCCCTCCGGAACGATCCATATGGATTTTTCTATCGCTTGCTCCAAAAATTTTGGTTCCTGTTATCATTCACAAGTCTATTATCAATCGTGATTGATCGGAAAAGAAGGTTGTTGATCGCTATTATCGTTGATTAGTGACTGCTACTTATTAGCCTTGGCTCTCTTGGGCTTGTGCTGGGGCTTGTACGGCTTGATCTTAAGCCTTTATTGATCAATTTATTAGTCATACTTAATTACGTGATGATACGCTCAAGAGAGAACTCTAGGAAATAGCCATTTCATTCTGTACACATACACTATAAATAAAATATGATCGTTTCGATATAATTAGGTAGCTATTACCTGGTAACACAGGTAGGTACCTACAGGTAGGTAGGTACCTACCTTATATGTAATGTTGGCATCCTGTAACCTAAGAGTGGGTCATTGGTGTACCTACGATGACGAAACCGGGGTACCGGACGCTCATAGCAGCTAGTACTTGCTTACAGAGTACCTGTATTTAACCGAGGAATAGGCGCCCAGTCAATTGTCTATTGCCGTCCAATCGAACCACGCGGATGACCCGAACCAATCTACGAACGCCTTGATTTTGATTCAAGCTTCAACAAGAGCTCGCAACTATCTAATCCTCACCATCCCCCTCTCCCATAGCCGTCGATATACTCGCCGCCAAACTTCACAATGGGGTACGTCCAACATCTCCGCACGAGGTCGAGTGTGCTGTCGCGCACGATTGGCCCGCCAATTGCCGATTCCCAACCGCCTAGTCGAGCTTGCTTGCCGCCTTGGATGTGCCTGGACTGGATATACTAATGAGCATCGCAGTCTCGTCGACGCCCCCAACCCCGTTCCCCAGAACCAGCGCTTCTACCAACAAGCCTACAAACAGCACACTCGAGTCTGGCAGATCGTATGTCCACCATCCGTTCTCTAGTGGCCAAGCTACGCCAGTCCCGAGCCGCTCCGATTGACTAAATATGACGCAGAACCCCCGAAGCAGCAAGCTGATGGTTCCCTACCAAATCCTCCTCTGGGGTACCTTCGGAGGTTCGTTGCGGCCTGCATGATTCCCACCACGCCATTTTTCTGACTATTACATAGCCTCCATGTACATGATGGGCCGTAAGATCCTGGGCTACAACACTTGGTTTGGCAAGGCCTAAAGGGCGAATACAGTGCATAGAAAAGACGAAGGTCGTATGATACAACTGGGCATAAACGCCTACGAAATGTTTTATTAGGTTGATCAATAGAGTCGTTCAGGCAACGTATTCATATTACCACCAGGCCCTTCTATCTCTTTTTGCTGTTTACGACCAAATCATCCATGATACTCATTACACCATCAAAGCCACGAGGGGCCCGACGATTTTGCCAAGTTGGGTGTTGCCGTAGGCGCGACCCGTCTAAAATACAAGCTGAAATCTTCGGCATCTGGTCTTTAGAAACCATGAATTGAAGATATACTGGCGCACCCAGACCAACCAGTGTATATGTGCAATCTAGTAGGAACCACGTTTAGTATCCTTCGGCGCCGGGGGCCTTCTCGTCCTTTCGTAGAGTCATCAATAGCTCGCGGAACCGCTCTTTTCCTGAACCGCTGGCGCCGCCTGTCGGCCCCTTGCCGCTCACATCCACCAGCTTGGCGATGCGTTCCCAGCTCGTGCCCCCGGATGTTGTGTCGTCTCGGCTGGCGAGGAACTGTTCTTCGTCTTTGCGTGTCTGGGCAATCGTCTTGTCCTTCTTGTTGTTGTAGTTCTCGTAGAACTCGTCGATATTTTCTTGAGCTTCCTTGATCGTCTCAGCTTTTAGAGCCTCGAACTCCTCCGCTCGCTTGGCGTTGGCGGCATCACGATTCTCGCGCCATTTCCTAATGACCTCTGGCTCTTGCTCCTCCTCTACGTAGGCGCCATAGCCAGAGTTGTAGCTCACAGAAGGACCAGTGATGCTACCTCCGGGCCCGACGTGCTAAATAAAGCGGTTAGAAACAAGGCTTCTTAAAGTGAACATCCCAGCGTACCTCATTGGAGGCGAGATCAGGAAACTGGCTCTCGAACTGTGCATCGCCGACGGAATTGTCGGCTCCGAGTAGATCATCTGAAGGGTCGGCTAGGGCGGCGGATTCGTTGCCGGTAGTGAACTGGGTCGCATCATCGCCAAGGAGAGCTCGTTCGCGGGCTAGAAAGTCGTCGGCAGATGATGAGCCGACATCCTTAATCTCGGTTTGGGCTACGCATAGAATATGTGAGTAGAGTGCCTCTTGTTATGCCATGCCGTCATGAAAACCTACCACCCGAGTCGAAGTCGTCTAGAGACGGGAATCGGTCCGCCATATCGAGATCGGGAATTGGCGAGTGTCACAATAGGCGGGTGAAGGAGAAGACAAAGAGCGTCGGCGATATGTAGACCTCTAGTGTTCGCGTCGCAATGGACCTCGTAGGCGGGTGTGAGTTGGAAGAATCGGTAATAGTCGAATTTGATGATTATTTGATAATTGGGAAGACCAACGTCCCAATGGATGCATTTGACCAGTAGGTACCTAGGTAGGTTCTATGTTTTACCAAATGCCAAGCATTCAGCGAACTAGGCTTAGCGCAATTGCCGCTTTTTCTCAGGCTCGGCTCAGCCAGCTATTAGTTAGGTGACTGTGAAACGGTTACTGTGTATTTATGCATGTTTTCTGCAGACAAATAAATTTCAAAACGGTTTGAGCTTTTAAAACGGTTTTAGCGTGTTTTAACCGTTAACTAAAGCAACTGAATGCGCGTGTGGGAAGGTACGAAGGACCGTGTGGATATATTACCCCTTACAGTGGATTCTTTGTACTTTTAGAACTTTTACTTTACAACATCGATATGCTATACAAACTCCTACACGCGTGCTATTTCTTTCCGTCCTGTTTACTAATGTTTTCCGCATTTTCTGTAACTATATTTTCATGTTTATCTCCTCGGTGGATATATACTGCAAAAGATTTACACTTAAAATTGCCGTTTTGTCGAGGCAACTTATAGCTTATTTGATGCTACTCACACCACCTTGGTCACTGCCCAAGTATTTTCTCCTAGCACCTTTCTGTCCTCTTTTTTCCCATATCTTCCTATTTGCTATCCTAAACGTTGTATTCAACATGTTTACTATCAACAGTTCAATCTGCCAGGTTGATGACCAATCTTGGCTAATAGAAGGCAGCCTGTTGCTTTGCCGCCAGCAAATACCATCTTCTGATCTTGCTTCCTGGAGCGATGGTAATGGCGGCTTCTATGTTCTATCCAGCTCTTCCAAACCCCCCTCGGAAACGCAACCGCTCCGCGACGCCAGCGAGATTCAAAAGGTCTATGATGCAGGAGCTGTCTCAGCGGTCTGGCGTGTTGGCGAGGCTTTCATCAAGCTGAAAAAGTTAATTACCCCAAATGCAACGAGGGAGCATACCACCTTGCAGTACCTCCGAAACAAGCAGCCGCTTGACTTCCATATCCCGGATGTCTACTACCACAGCGACCTCGGTGATCGCTATTTGATTGTTCTGGGTAGAGTTCCCGGTCGCACTCTGAATGAAATATGGTATGAACTGGGCGAGACAAAGCAACAAGAGTGTGTCCGCTGCATCGCCAAGATTTGCATGGAATTGTCGACTTGGGAGGGCGAAACTATTAGTGGGGTCGACGGTAAACGGCTGACCGATCAGTTCCTGGAAAAGTCTACGGATGAAATGAGTTTCGACCCCGGTCGCCTTCTCGAGAATTGCAAAAAAATTGGGATGGATTGCTCGTCTTCTGTTTTCTACCATGCCGATTTAGGACCAGGAAATATCCTGCTGGATGGAATGGATGGGTCGATTAGTATCATTGACTGGGAAACGGTTGGATATGTTCCGAAAGATTGGATCCGTACCAAGTTTCACTGCTCAAGTGGTATGGATTTGCCGGAAAGAGCTGGAGATATTTTGCCTACGGATTGGAGGGTTCGCGTTGCCCGGGAGTTGGCGAGATTGGGATTCCGTGAAGTCGTCGATGAGTGGGCGGCTTGGTATGGTCTTTAGCGATCGGTCGATCCCCCCGGGGGGGAGCGACTGCATCCTTGGGAAAATAATAACAGTTTAGTGTAAGCCTTAATTGATAACTCTATTCAGAAATAATCTATTAGGGATGATATGATCCGCTAGCTTTTTCATTCAGAAGGCTTCTAGGCCCTTGGTGGCAGTGAGGCTATGCATACCAAATTCCATTCTACGATTTTTTATCAACTAAGACAATAACCCAGATGGCATCCCGCAATTCTACGTCAACATAAAAGTTGCTAGTTTTAGTTAGGCCAGTGTAAGATTTACTTGATTGGTAACAGTCACATGGTGGAAGTTTACGTACAGCGTGAGAAATACGCAACCTTGGACTTTGCCTTCGTTTTTAACGAACGTTAGTGAGTGAAACGAAGGTTTGTAACACGTAGATTTTAAGGTCCCCGTGTGACAGACTTTGAGGTATTCTGTGCAGGTGGTGAGTTAATATGATGCTTGTTATTGCGCAAAGACTTCCGGAGCCCTTGCGGACTAGCTTTAACTACATATAAGAGTCCCCTTGTATGAGAGCTATTCGGTGAACCAAGCTATGATTGTTGCCATCTCCCCATTTTATAATAAACTAAACCCCACTCTCCCTGCAGCCAGCTGCCATCCAGCACCCAGTGCTTACCATATGATGACACTAAAAGACATCTATATTTTATAGTTGACAATCGAACCGCCAGCCTATATTGTTTGGATGCCTGAGCTATAAGATAACTACCCCCCTCACGGGCCACACCCTCGCGGGCCACCTGCACTGTACGGGTTTTACATATAAACTAAAATATAAGCTAGTAGGGTTTATAAATCGGGGAAAAATCGGAAAATTAAGGCACTAGTGTTAAAAATTATAAAAAAATCAAAATAATAACATATATTTTTTCCATTTTTATACTAGCTTAATTGATTTTTTAAAAATTTATATTTAATTTTTCAAAAATAGCTAATAATATAATTATATGTAAATTACTAGTAAAATTGTTGCACACTGTGCAAAAAACGAGAAGCCTACCAAGTTTACTAATTTTTAAAAGTGGGTATAAGTAAGGTTATAAAATTGAAAAAAATACTAGTATTTAAAAAATTACATAATATTTTATAAACTAGTTAGTTATTATTTTTATAATTTTTATTCGAATTGTTATTAATAAAATAGCTTAAAATCTATAAATAATTTTAAATAATTTTATATTAAATTTTACATATAAAATGTACAGTCTATAGTTACATTGTATAATTTGGTGTAAAAATTTATATAAAATTATTTAAAATTATTTATAGATTTTAAGCTATTTTATTAATAACAATTCGAATAAAAATCATAAAAATAATAACTAACTAGTTTATAAAATATTATGTAATTTTTTAAATACTAGTATTTTTTTCAATTTTATAACTTCACTTATACCCACTTTTAAAAATTAGTAAACTTGGTAGGCTTCTCGTTTTTTGTACAGTGTGCAACAATTTTACTAGTAATTTACATATAATTATATTATTAGCTATTTTTGAAAAATTAAATATAAATTTTTAAAAAATCAATTAAGCTAGTATAAAAATGGAAAAAATATATGTTATTATTTTGATTTTTTTATAATTTTTAACACTAGTGCTTTAATTTTCCGATTTTTCCCCGATTTATAAACTCTACTAGCTTATATTTTAGTTTATATGTAAAACCCGTACAGTGCAGGTGGCCCGCGAGGGTGTGGCCCGTGAGGGGGGTAGTTATCTTATTAATGAAATTTCGACGGTAAGAAACTGTATTGAAGCTTAATATGAGAGGGGAGTTCAGTTATAAACTTTTGCAAAATTGGTGTTTTTATTTGGCAACTACTGCTAGAGAAGCTCTACAGTTATTGCTAGCACACTTGGTGGCACCGGACACATTATTGTAGCTGCACTTGCTGCAGTTGACTTTGTTGACGAGAGGACTGTGGTCAGAAATGGCCATTTTGGTTGATTTGTTGTCTAGATTATCGAAGTTAGTCGTCAGAAGGGGTCTAGATAATAATTGGCTTTACTGTACTGTAGTGATTGATAGTCGAGATGAATCTGGTGTGTGTAGAAACGAGCTGGAGGAAGAGAGAAAGAGCTTGTGAATTCTATGATGGTTAAGAACAAAAGACAAGTAGCAAGACTGGGCTATGGGTGTGTTTTTATAGACGAAGGGGCCCCAAACGAGGCATGTGTTTTGTTGGAGTATTCATAAGTTCTATGTTGATAGTTTACAAGGTGCACAGGCGCTACCAACATTCGCTCGTTTTGACGATGTATTTACAACAGGGTTAATTGCACTCATCATTGGTCAAATGGCCACTTCCAGTTGCCCGGGACTGCTGCGACTACTAACAGTTGTGATTTACCCAACGAATTATGACCATACGGCCCCGGAATGCCGAGCCTTTCGAGACGTTGAGTGGCCGGCTTGTTTTCGATTTTGCGCGAGATGGGCTGAACAACCAGCTGAATGTAGTCTGGAATTTTGTATTTCAAAGGAGTATTTTGACTTGTTGGCTTGAGTGTTTGCTATGATCCCGCTCCTATGACTAAACGATCGTATACTCTATCTTTGCGCTTCCGTTTTGTTGCTTGTTGAGCGACTTCTTAGGAAGTCGCTCGTACGGATTTTACAATAAACGGTTTTTGTTTTTGTGCAATCACAGTAATATGTGCATTGGACATTGTGCAAGTTTTGCTTATAAGGTATGCTATGAAAAGTGGGGTCTTGCTCCCTTTCCGATTCGGGATGGTAAAACCTATCTCTGAGGTACCTAGACTAGATACCTGGGAGGTCAATGTAATGCACAGTGTTTATATCACAAACACAGTGAGGATGCCAGGGAAACGCAGCCAAACTACCTCCCCTGTATGCTGCGTCGTGTTACTTAGGTACAATACCTAGCTAATCATCACGTGCACCCATTAGCTTTAACGTCTCTAAACTTCAGCAGCTGGTTGTTTACTATTCATTTTCCCAAAGCATCACATAAACATCTACCACTATCAGTAGGCTACCACCTATTACAACAGCCTCCTCCTAACATTGTCCAGATAAATCGGATGCGAACCACCAACTCGCTAATAAGGGGATTTTGCTATTATTCTAGACACCAAAACCTTAGTCCCCTTTCACTAGACAATAGGTTCATGAGCTGTTTGGAGGATCATCACACACCAACATCAACCTTGTCTCTTCGTATACAGTACTTTGGAGGACACCTTAGTGGAGAGGGCAATTCACAGTAGCTAGAGTCAGCCACCAATCAGCCATCTGCTTCGCGCTGCCTGGTTCAACTTGATTGAGCATCTGCGATCCCACTCGTAGATTGTTGTTGATTGTCTGAAATATAAACCCTCCCGCCTAAACAAACAAGCTCAGTACCCAAACTGCTGAAGAGCGGTGCAGGCAACGGTATACGGCCTCTTTACATCAAGAGGACAGGACAGTCGATTTTTTTTTCAGCAACTCCAACACCCATCATTCGCCATGGCGTATAACGATGATGCGGTGCTTGCCAAGCTCTCATCTCTATCCGAGACGCAAGACAGCATCGTTAGCGTAGCCCAATGGATTATGTTTCATAGGTATAGCAATCCCAGCGTGCTCTCGGCTGTAGCTACAATCTGCTTTGTCCTGTTCATCGTTTGTCCTAGCGTGCTGACTGTTTGTTACTAGGCGTCATGCAGACCGTACTGTTCAACTCTGGCTGCAGAAACTAAAGGATTCAACAAGTCACAAGCGCTTGAACCTCATCTACCTCGCAAATGGTAAGCCTCAAAAGCAACTTAGACCCACGTGCAAGTAACCGTTACTCACACCTCATTGCAGAAGTAGCGCAGCAATCCAAGGCCCGTCGTAAGGGCGAGTTTCTTGTCTCGTTTTCGCCTGCTGTCGCCGAGGCTGTCGCCGTCGCTTACAAGGGCGCACCTCAAGATGTCCAACAGCGAATCCGTAGGGTGGTCGATGTTTGGAGGGAACGTGGTGTCTTCGAAGGACCCATCCAGCAAGCCGTTGAAGGCCGAATTCATGGTGAGCGATGCCGCAAAGTCGTCCCTTAAAGATGACTTATATTGACATTGTACAGATCTTGACAAGGCTCGTGGTACCACGAAGGCTGGACTTGGCGGTTCCATATTCGGCTCGGCTTCGTCACTTCCAGCAGAATTAACGCCTCTCGTCACGCCCCACCAAAATGTCTCTAAGGTGCTCTTGACTACCAAGACCGCCGTGAAATCGGCCAATACAGACTACGACAGTCTCATGGCACCAGGCAGCACCGTCCCTTCAGCCCCTGTCTACGCTGCCCGACTCAGTGGTCTGCTGAAGACGTTGGCCCAAGCAGAGGGCGCTGTAGAACAATGTGTCAAGGCACGAAGAGTGTTGGTAAACGAGCTCCAGAAGCTTTTGGACACGAACAGGAATGCACTCATAGAAGACGAAAACGAGCTTGAAAATGTCATGCAAAAGAAGATCAAGGTCGAGGACAAGAAAACGGAAGTGGAGAGGGCTATCATGGCCGGGCTCCCGAATGACGAGCCCTACCCAACCGGTAACGGTCAAGATGACCAGCCCATCGCGGAGATAGATAGACCCGAGGTCGAGGCCCTGACGCCGCCGTCTAACGATGAGGATGAATTCGAGCCAGAACCCAACCCGGAACCCAACCCGGTACCCGAATGGTCACCTGAATTCCCCCCAGAGACCGCTTTGCCCGCCCATGCTGCGCCAACCACACAGACGCTCCACACCGTGGATTCGTCTTACAAATCTGTAGCTGCATCATCCAACGGGACCAAGAGGCGGCGCTTAGATGATACGAGCGATTTCCCAGATCTCGGAGGTGACGATGGCATCGATGCTGATGTGGCCGAGATGCTTCGCACGGATAGCGGCAGCAACTAAGAGGATACGAGGAGCACGAAAGGGATGGCAATCCGGAAAAAAATATCGAGAATCAATTGCGCTGCTTTCTTACTAGATATACATCTGTCTAGTACAACTAGGAGGGGATGATTTTCACGCGCGCTGTATGGCAGCCATGATACTTCTTACTTGAGCGGTTTAGGGCAGGCAACGTGAAGGGAAAATGTGCAACTGGAGGGCCAGTGGTTATGCTTCATACTATGTCCTTGGTTTCTTAGACAAGTTATGACAATATATAGTTTTTCATCACCTATCCCGAATTAGCAAGTTCTTATGATACTGTGAGACCGTTATAGATTAAGTCATTCATATGAGCATGTATAGGTATGGTAAGGGGTATCTGTGTAGTGTATTATGCTCTTTGCTGTATTGCTTTGTGCCCACGAAGCACGTCTACCTCTTGAATAAAGCTAATCATGGAACGCCGGTTCTATCCCGGGAGCATTATCCGCTACAATGCCCTCTCAGAGCTCACAAAGGGAAGATGCCAAAGATTCTTCAGGCGCAGTGCAGGTTAGGTATCTCATGTTTATCCTCCATATCTCGTATAGCCCGGAATGCCCCAAAAAAGCTCTTCATGGTCACGCAGTACCGTCGAGCTTCAACAGCACTCCGATCATCATCATCATTATCAAATGCAAACGCTTATGATCTCTTCTCTAGCCTTAGCTAGCCTCATCATGCCGACTCGGCTTGGGCTAGCAGCCGTGCTCTCCAGCCGTTGCAGACCTCCTCAAACCCACCAACGACATCCCGGCAGACGCCGGCGCATTCGCGATTCTGTAGCCGTTCCCCCCAGTTACCCCTATCCAACCACCTCTCACCTTCGTCCTTGAGCTCCTGTTCGCGCCTCATTTCTGACACCATCTCCTTTGCTGTCCTGAGTCTTCTTGTAGCCGTTGTGGTTGTCTGCCGTGACATATGTAGGGTGTCAGATAAGTAGTTGAGTGTCTGTACTAGGTCTGAGGTGACTGAGTGTAACGCCGCTAGCGAGTCAAAGGCTGAAGTGGCAGGCCGTGGCATGTCGTTAGACACGGCTGTAAGTATTGGAAGTAAGGCGTCAATGGTCTCCGGATCAGGAGGAGCAACCAGCGGGGAGAGTAGAGGGAAAGTGAGGTTGTGGAGTTGTCTCGTCTGATGTGTTAGGTGGGTTGCTAAAGCTGAGTGGGCTGTAATCAACCTGTGTTGTAATTTGTTAGTATGACTTTCATAGGACTATTATTATCAAAAGGAAATCCAGGGACTGACCTTGTTGTACTCCCCTCGACTCCGGACTGAGAGCCGAGGTCTCTTAAGCCGTCTGTCACGCGTGCAAACACACCATCCATTGGGCTCCCCGTGTTCTCGGTGCCCCTCCGAGCAAGCGACTCAACTGCGTCCATCTTGGCGACCAGGCTAGGCGGCATGCCAGGCGAGTCGAGATCGGAGTCCGAACCATATTCGCTACCGTCATAGGCACTCTCTGTCCGCCGATGGCCGCGGGGGTTTGGTGAAGGCACACCTAGGCTGGCGCTCTTTGTCCTGTTTGGTAGGTCTGTCTGGCTAGCAACATCAACACCGCTATCCCTCACGCCGTCGACCGGCTCGTGTCCATCCTCCTGCGCCTCATAGTCGTCCCCGTAGTACTCGTCCTCGTCGCCAGAGCCAGATAAGGCATCAGCTAGCTCGTCGGCTAGATTCCCGAGGCCGTTGTCTTGACCTCCGCCCCCGCCACTCCCAACCCCGAAGTCGTGAAACTCGGCTTCGTTCATACTTTGGCGGAGGGGTGTTAGAGGTTCGTGCAGAGAAGATTTGGACTGGCGTCGGGCACTCGGCGACATGTTGGGGCTAGTGCTGGAGTATGTCGGGTCGAAGGCGGATGAGTGCCGCGAATGACGCGGCGTGTGCGGTGATCGGGACATGGCTTGTTCTTGGGTTTTTCTTGATTTGAAGTCGGAATTGCTAGCTTGCGCAAGCACAGGGCGATGATGACCGGACCGAAAGCGCACAGCGGTGCACAAGCTACAGTGTCTCACGGAGCAGGAACCGGCTCTTTATGCCTTGTATTTCTTGTTGCACACGTCTAGATGGGATACGCGTTTGGGTATGATTCAGTCGCGGGAATGGGCAAGCTTGTGAGATTGGTCAAAGGGTCCGTGAGGAGTACCCGGTATAAGTCAACGGCTGCAGCTATATTGGAGAAGGAGAACTGTATAACTGGTGAGTTGGCAAGCGCATGGCCTGTATGTTGGTCGCAAGTCGCCAGAGAGGACACGGGTTAGGTGGCTTTGTATGGACGAAGAGTATCGAGGATTGTGGTTTAGGTAAGTAGTTGAGTGAGTGTTGCTTTTACTTTGACCCTGACAATCCTTGGTGTGTTATCCCAAGATGATATTGGTACCTATCAGCGACAGAGGGAATCATATGTAATCAGTGACAAGGATAGGTACATAGGTAGGTACCTGATAGGTGTAGGCAGGCTGACAGCGCAGAGCAGAATACCTACAGTAGGTCAGGCACTCTGGTGGGGTGCGACAGATTGGGCTTAGCCAGCATATTGCTTCGCCCAGTCACACACATATCAGGTGACTAAAGAATTAACTAATATAACTAACTACCTAGATGACATTTCATATATATATCTCTTCTTTAATGATCTCCTGCTAGATAGTCTAAATAATCATATGTACTATCTTATCTTTAATAGCCATAGTGCCTACAAGTATGAGAAGGATGTTAGTTGCATTTATTACTGGAGAGCGTGGAGTGTTGGTGTTTCCATTCCGAAGAAGATCTCTTATTTACTTTTTAGAGAATCGAAAGATCTAAAGGATCCAGCTCTGTTCTACAGTATAATTTCTCTATTGCATTTGAAGTCAACAAGCATTCACGTACAGAGTAGGACCTTGTTGTCACTTATTACGAAATTATGTAAGTTCTGCCTTAGGTAACATGTAACTAGAATCATTTAAGCAATTAGAAGTTTAGGGTTTAGATAACAGCTGGAGAACCCACCCACCAGCAAGGAAGGGTGGGTCCTGTAGATAGTACCTTGCCTTATGCGCTATGCGCTACTGAAATCTATAAGTAGAATAGTAGAATGCCTCAACTGCTTGAAACCTCCCCCACCATGTTTGGGAAGGGTGTGCCAGGAAACTTAAGCTCCCGAGGTCGCACCCGTTTTTAGTGATAATTCTATGCGCTTCGAACATTCACCAGTCAACAGAACGCCGTCACATTTTATCGTGTTTCTCTCACCATGACTTCGTTCCGCGCCTTTACCCCAGCTGATTTAAACCGCTTCGCGAAATGCAATCTCGATCCCTTGACCGAGACCTATGATATAGGTTTCTACTTACAATACTATGCCAAATGGCCCTCGCTGTTTCAAGTTGCTGTCGACGACAAGGGGAACATACTCGGTTACAGTAAGTCTTCATAGTGCGCCTCCCCATACCATACCATTACCCCTTCTAACCGCTTTCTCTCAGTCATGGGCAAAACGGAGAGTTCCCCTGATTACTTCAGGCGCTCTGAGCATTACCTACCGTGGCATGCCCACATCACTGCCCTCACTGTGGCACCCGAGGCCCGCCGTCTGGGCATTGGCAAGATTCTTACTGAGAAGCTCGAGGCTGGCGCCGAGGCCGCTGACACCTGGTTCATCGACCTATTTGTCCGCAAGAGCAACGAGAATGCCATTAAATTTTATGAGGGTATGGGATATAGTGTCTATCGTGTTGTTAAAGACTACTATGGTGACAACGTCAACGACCCTACCGCCAGCGGCGAAGACGCTTATGATATGCGGAAGCCTACAAAGCGAGACAAGTCCCTTAAGCACATTCGAAACGATGGGAGAAGCCACGAGGTTCATCCAGAGGACGTGTTCTGAGCCGCCCAACTCATCAGCCATTCCGTGTCTCGTACCCCTCTATTGCTAATTACATGCCTCCATCGACGGACTGGACAGTTCCCGTCATATACTTGCTATCTGGTCCCAATAAAAAGGCGATTGCCAACCCAACCTCTTCAGATGTGCCTTGGCGCCCAAAGGCGGCTTCGTCTTCAGGAGGCGCTCCTCTAACGAGTTTCGCGGGCGTGTAGTCGTGAAGCTTCCATGCCCTCTCCATCAGCGGTGTGAAGATAGCCCCAGGAGCTACCGCGTTCACTCGGACCTCTCGATGACCGTTCTCCTTGGCAGCAGTTTTGGTCAACCCGATGATGCCATGTTTGCTAGCACTGGAGGAATTACCGGTGAGTAATGGCATTCCACGCGACGAATATCAGAAATTCCCCGAACCAAAAGTATACCCTCGGGAGTACCGATCCTCAATCAATATTGATATCCTTGGCAACGGGTAGACTTATTAAGGAATAAAGAACTCAGGGAATTACATACTCATATGCGCCGTACTTCGCGAAACCTATGCTGATAATTAGCGTCGCCTGCGAATGATAGAACATTCATTCAATACCTTTGAATCCATGGATTGAAGAAACGTTGACAATGGAGCCTCCATCGACAATTTTTTGAAGCTGGGCCCTTAGACAATACCTGCCAGCGGTTATTCGATCTGCACCTCATCTCGGAAACGACAGCTTGACTAACATGGTCCCGGTCAGGTTGACAGCGATAATCCTATTCCATTCATCGTCATCCAAGTCTTTGATCTCTCTAAGACCATGGTGTTTCCCGATAATCCCGGCGACGTTTGCGGCTCCATCGAGCTTCCCAAACTGCTCTACAATGCCGTTGATCCATGACTCGACCTCATCCCTTTTTGATATGTCTACCTTGGTGATACTGAAGGGGACGTTGAGAGGTTGGAAATAGCTCTCAGCCCGTTCCATCGCATCGGGGTCAACATCAGCGATGCAGACGGTGGCGCCTCGCTTCGAGAGAATTTGGGCCGTAGCAAATCCAATTCCACTAGCGCCACCAGTGACGGCAAAGACCAGTCCCGCGAGAGCCATTCTGAAAGATTATGAGACTATGAGATATGTTCTAGCGAAGTTGATTTGATTGGAATGTGCTGAAGATGGGCCTGCCGCCAACAAGTAGATTCGACGGAGCAAGATGTAAGTAAAGAGCAGAGATGTAAACCGACGCGTAAAAACCCAAGATATGTCGGCCGTCTTAACTCCCAACTCGTTCTCGCCCCGCGATCCCGTCAAACCCCTCTCGCTCGGGATAGCTAGTGCATTTTGTAGGAGTACGGCCCGGCAGTGGAGATGGAACGCCCAAACGAGCAAAGAGGGTGAAATGATTGGCGCGGAATAATTGACACTTCTAGTCCCCAGACCATGGCCGCACAAGGCTCGGTATTCCTCGCCGAGACAAAACGGGAAAGTATTCACCCCATCGCGTGCGTTTGGTGATATACCCGCGACTGCACAAGCGAAGAAGAAGCCCGCGTCGCAATTTGTCGTGCATGAATCATATGCTGAGGATGGTTGATGCTATATGGTGCATTTGGGGTTTCCCTGTTTCGTTATAGCACCAAGTCTAGTACCATTCTAGTTGATCCAGTTGGTCGGTTTGGGGACTGGTTTGGGGTTACAGTTATTGCTACGTACTTTGGATGCGAGAAGTAGGCAGATCTTGCTGGATGGTACCTCAGGAAAGCCTCCGGTCCCCACTTGCAGGTGGCTTTAGATAGATCGAGTCTGGACAAGTTGGGAGCCTGGAATCTGCATCTCGAGTGGACCGAGTTTGAGGATAGTTAGGTTACCTTGACTAATTATATATGAGTATATAATTACCTATATACATACATATCAAAGTGGATATCCTGTACAGCTTCCACTTACCTACATCCTACCTACATCCTACCTACTGCGTACCACATGTAATTTAGTTACCTACCTCACGGTACTTCCTATGGTACCCTAGCGCGCTAGTGCCTATCTGTCTACTTGTAGTCTACCTAGTGTCTACTAGTCACTAGTGGCGCAACACGGGGGGGCTGAGCCCCACGGGGAAAGGTGATGTCACACACTCCCCCTAAGCCCTTTCTCAAACCTAGCTCCCTCAGCTTCCTGCCAGCCAGTTAATTGATTGGCTGTCTCCTGTTACGTCGTCTTACCAACCTGTAGCCTTATTCTCCTCACCTCTAGCTTAACTTCAACCCAAACATCCCATCGTCTGTAGACCCTATCGGTCTTTGCTACTCTATATATATAGTATATTGTACAGATTAAAACCACCACTGCCGTATATACATCGCCTCGACACCGTGACCTCCCGTTCGCTTCCGTTTTTAAACCAGATGAGGAACAACAAATTGGTATCCTCTAGTTTCCGGCCATGAAGTTGTGTCTCTGGCCCGCTGTCGCGGCTCTGGCTGCTACCTTGGCCGATGCCTCGGTCCTAACCCCCCCTGTGCTGCCGTTGATTGTGCGTAATCCTTATTTGAGTATCTGGCTGCCACGCGCTCGAGATGCCCCTTGGAAGAATTGGCCTATGTTCTGGAGGGGGGAAAGCGTCGGCTTTGCCGTCATGGCCTCGGTCCCGCAGTCTCAGACTGTATATCCTTTGCTTGGTCGGCCCCAAGATTTCCTCGACTGGCAGAGCTCAAGGTGTGTATAGGCGACTCTACCTAGCTAGTATCATCACGCGCGGAACTAACCCATTGCCTCTCCCACAGCTACAACATCTCGTTTCCCCAATATGACGGTGCGGCTTTTGATGCTTCCACAACCAATCTGACTTATACGATACCAGGGTCCGACATCAAAATTACCTTGTCGTTCCTTTCGCCGATCACGCCCACATCGACGCTTAGACAGGCATTACCCGCCAGTTACCTCACTTGCTTCGTTGAGGGCTCTACCGATGTGAGCCTCTATATAGATGTGAATGGGGAGTGGGTGAGTGGTAGCAGTCGGAGCAAGATCCAATGGAAATTTCACGAACCGCCACGCGCGCGCCAGTCGGAAACACAGCTGAAAACCTGGCGCATCACGCGGGCTCAGGAACAACACTTCACTGAGATTGCCGATCGTGCCGAATGGGGCATCCTCCACATTTCAGCGCCCAGTGACGTGAAATATCAATCTGGAGAGTCTCGACACATACGACGGCTGTTTGCGAAGTCGAATTCGCTGAAAGATGAGGTTGATGACTCGTACAGAGGCATCTTCGAGGATGAGCCTATTTTTGCATTCTCCAAGACATTCAAGCTGAGCAAGAACTCGACTTCTTCTACGCATCTTCGCCATGACAGTATCGTGTTCACTTTTGCCCTTACGCAGGACCCGGTTGTCCAGTTCGCCTCCGCACGAGGACTAACTCTTATGCGACCCCTCTGGGCCTCGTGTTTCTTCACCGCTGAAGACATGATTCAATATCACTACAATGACTACGACACAGCGGTCTATCTTGCGCGGGATTACTCTGACCAGTTGGCAAGGGATGCGTATGCTTCTGGCTCGAGGGACTATCAAGATATTGCGGCCTTGTCTGCTCGCCAAGTGCTAGGCGCCACGCAATTCTCTGGAACTCCCGATTCTCCGATTATATTTCTCAAAGAGATCTCATCGAACGGTAATTTTCAAACCGTTGATGTCATATTTCCCGCCTTCCCGTTCTTCCTATACACTAATCCGCAATGGCTATCTTACCTCCTTGAGCCCCTTCTCGAGCATCAGTTAAGCGGCCAGTATCCTAATAATTACAGCATGCATGATCTCGGGGCGCATTTCCCCAATGCTACGGGTCACAGCGACGGCAACGACGAGTACATGCCTGTCGAAGAGTGCGGTAATATGTTGATCATGGGTCTTGCCTTAGCAAATGCTTTGAGAGATAATACACAACCTGCGTTTACTCCCAAAGCTCTTCCGCGCACGGGGACTCTCGGGCTAGGTCCTGAAAAGAGCCTATTGATTATGGATGCCTACGGCATGGATAAAACACACGAAGACATGGGAACTACGGGTGAAGAAATCGCTGCGAAATGGCTACGCCGCTCGTACAAGCTATGGACGAAGTGGACGGGTTACCTTGTCAGAGAGTCTCTGATTCCGGCTAATCAGCTCTGCACTGATGATTTTGCTGGCTGGCTGGCAAATCAAACCAACCTAGCTTTGAAAGGGATTGTTGGCATCAAGGCAATGAGCACCATCGCTGAAATGGTGGGCGAGGAGTCTGATGCCAAATATTTTGGAAGAAAAGCGGATGAATATATCGAGAAGTGGCAGGAACATGGGCTATCTAGAGACAAGAGCCATGCTAAACTTGCCTACAACTGGTATGGCTCTTGGACAACGCTATACAAGTGAGTAGTCCTCGAGCGCTTTTTCTTGTTTTGTTGATCACTCCGAGAGTATAAGTACTCTTTTTCGCGTTATAATAATGCGGCTGAAACCTTGGGCGCTGCCAAGAGACTTCCAAGTCGTGATCAGAATGATAATAGCTAACCAGGGGCGTTGCAGCATCTTTGCCGACGCTCTTTTATGTTTTCACTTGCCGGACGAGAATTCGACGACAGGAGGGCAGAGTACATCCTGGGACTCACATCAGACACCACTTAGCAATACACACACGGCCAAGTCCAAGTCGAAGAAATTTATTCCCGACAAAATTTACCAGATGCAGAGCGACTGGTACCATAACGTGCTTCAGCGGTACGGGTTACCGCTCGATAGCCGCCACCTATACACGAAGAGTGACTGGGAATTCTTCGCAGCAGCTGTAGCCAGCAAGAAAGTGCGGACGGAGATCTTACAGCATGTGGCAGGATGGGTGAACGAGACGGTTACGGGTGAGTCTAAACTTCGGCAGACAGCATTTTAGCATAGCAAATTGACGCCTACTAACGACTGAGCAACTATAGACCGACCGTTCACAGATCTATACGACACGGAAGGCGAAGGAGGATTTCCGGGAATCAACTTCATGGCCCGACCTGTGGTAGGGGGTCATTTTGCTTTCCTAGCATTAGAGAGAGCATGCCAAGGCAAAGCAACAGAGGGACTTCTGTTCCTCGATTCCACAAACCCAGCTAAGATTGATGTGCAGCAAGCATTGGCAGCAGATGTCGCCGAAAATCAACCAGAAGTGGGAGAGCTGTAATACCTAACAAGCACTGGAGAGCAAGCTTTTGACCTACCTAGATAAGAGTACACAGATTACAGACTCGATACACTAGAGGGATTGAAGCTTCGAAGATGGTGTACATATGATGTCTTACTTGTCACTTGTCTCACTTTTGAATATGATAAGTTGTTACATATAGGAGTCAGTCAGTTGATGTCTCACAGTGCTATCTTCAAGGAGCCTACAACGGGATGTAATGCAGGCACCTAAGCCAGTTACACAGTGCATTTTATAATATCCATGGCTAAGATTTAGGCAACCAGCTGCCAACAGGCTACTGCCTACCTACATAATACATAGATCGGGAGTATAAGTAGGGAGGTACACAGTACACATACAGTCTCGAAATACAGTGTGACTTGCGTCTACCTAGGTACCTGAAATTTGCCTCCCCCAGTTTTTTCTTCTTTTCCCTTCACTAATGCGTCTCGAGCAATCTTGACGCTCTCGCCCAGCATTCCACCCGTTTCCCATCTTTTTTTTCTACGACCTAGGTATTCTGCACCAAACCCAAACCTACTACTGCGCGTTGTGCATGAACAGTAGGCTCGACATCACACATCACACATCCGCCACATATACTGCACTTCCTCTTCTTTGAACTCCTAATTCCTTATCAGCCCTTTAAATTGACTCCCTAAAACATAGCAAAGGCAAAGGTGACAGGAAAGGCATAGCAAGCAGGTGAGTCGAGAGTTTTTTTCGTCGTCGGCTTTTGTCACGTTGGCTTTCCCGTCGCAAGCACGCGCATACCTACATGCATAATACACATAGGTACTGTACCTACCTACTCTGGATACATATACTACACACTGTGGTCCCCTGGTTCTCTCTTTCTTCGTTCATTGTTTTTTTCGTGCAACCACTCAGAACAAAAACAAGAGCAAGTACCAACCCAACCCCAGAGCCTCGTCTCGCCTCATCTCTCCCCTTCTCCCTCCCTCTCCCTCTCTCCCGTTCCCCATCCTCTCTTCCCTCCTTCCTTCTCATCCCTATCATACAATCAACCAAGTCACCACGCATCATTCCAACTACAAGCTTCATCCTGGCAATTTGGTTAGGTACTTGCTTGTCCTAATCCACGTGATACCTTGTTTGCCTCATCGTCTCCCCACAATTCACAACCTTCCACTAATTTCCCACTACAACGCTACACACTACGCGCGTCTGACCTAAAAAGCTCCCCCAAACCTACGCGCAATTGACTTGCCCATTGACTTACCATCACCACGACCTAGATAGTGCACACTACCCTATTTGATCATGGCGACCACTGCGATGGACTACGAAACCGCTAACGGAGACCGTTACGATGGTAAGCTTACCTTCCCTGCCGTGCGCCTGCGCACGCGTACATTGTAAGAGACTCCCTTCAACTAATTACCTGCCTTGCTCGTGAAATAGATGACGGTCCCCGCTACGAGCGTGATCAGCGCAGCGCATCTCCCCGAGCATCTCGCGACGACGGCATTGACAGCTCCCGACGCCGATCTGCTTCCCCTGGCAATGTCCAGGCTAGCCGGTAAGCAACTCCCGCCCAAATCTTGAATGGCCCGCCTCCCCTTCCTGTCTCCCCGGCATTCCCTATGAGGACGGCATCGAGTCCGACCATCACCTAACCGTCTACGTCAACAGGGCTCCCAAGGATAACAATGACAAAGATGAGGATGGCTCTGTGAACCCGGGATCTAACCTCTTCGTCACTGGAATTCATCCACGTCTTACTGAGGCCGAGGTCACTCGTCTCTTCGAGAAGTATGGCGAAGTAGAGAAGTGCCAGATCATGAAAGACCCCCACACCAAGGAGTCCCGAGGCTTTGGCTTCGTGAAGATGGTCACATCTGACCAGGCAGATGCTGCCAAAGAGGGTCTCCAGGATGAAGAGATAGAGGGTCGATCTCTTAGCATTGAGAAGGCTCGCCGTGCCCGACCCCGAACCCCTACTCCCGGAAAATACTTCGGCCCACCTAAGCGAGGTTAGTGTTGCTCTCAGCTTCTCACATACAGTATTAACATACATATATAGAACATGGGGGTCGTCCGCGCTTCGAGGACCGCCGTCGTGGGGGCGGTTACGGTGGTGGCTACGGCGGCGGAGGTCATTATGGTGGCGGCTACGGCGGTCGTGAAGACCCTTACCGCTATCGTGGAGGTGGAGGTGGAGGTCATGATCGCCCTCGTTATGAGGATCGTGGTGATCGAGGCTATCGTGAGGACCGAGGGTATGACCGCAACTATCGTGATGACCGAGGCGGATACAGTGGCGGTGCCGGTGCTGGTGCCGGTGCTGGTGGTGCTGGTGCTGGCAGAGAGGAACGTCACGACCGTGGATACGAGCGCCGTGAACGCAATGACGACAGCTACAGTCGCGTTGATCGTTATGGCGGGCCCCGTGAGGATCGTGAGCGATACGCTCCTCGCGGTGGGGATGAGCGACGTGCCCCTGGTTATGATAGAGGAGATCGTTACGATCGCCCTGATCGGGAGGGTCAACGAGCTCGTGACCCGGCTGCCTCTGGATATGGTGAATCTGCCCCCCGAAACGAGGCCCGTGAACCTTACGCTAGTGCCCCCTAATCCATTCCCAATAAGAGTTCTGGAGTCTGCTCAATGCTGCTAGTTGATTACTGGAGAGGTTTTGTCATCCCCTATAGGATGTCGAACTTACTCCGGCGGCGACGAGCAGCTTGAGCCCCACTGACCTTGTGTGCCCTATGGGCACGCTAATTCAGCGGATACCTTAAAAAACCGCGACCTTAGGAGTTTGTTTTCGGCAGGTATACATGGATGGAAAAGGCTTCGAGTAGCTCTGCTGTATTTCTTTTTCTTTTCCTTTCCAATTTTTTCCTTTCTCGTTTTGTTGTGCTATCAACTTCGGATATGTTGTTTCTACGAAAGGGGCGAAAATGCTAGGATGCTACGAAGGTTGCATTAGGCTTCTTGTGCTATTCACACCTTTGCTATTTGTCACAGGAATCCGTCAGGGGCATTGTTGGAGGGAGTGTTTAGGTCAACTTGCCCACCCACGCACACACCCAACACGTCCATCAACCTCTTGGCCCCGCCTCCGCCATAACCCTTTGCCCCGTGGGATCGGAATCGGCCTTTCAGCCTATCACGTGTATCATTATTTTTTCCGGGGTTCTTTTCCAGCATGACGAGCATGACGACTGAGCCAGCTTTCAGCAACATTTTGCCGGTGCAGATATTCGAGACAGCTCTGCATTGGTGGTCCTGCAGAATGCAACACATAATTGATCGCAAATTCCCAAAGGTGCAACATTGAATCGACTCGACTCTAATACCGTAAACTCCCCTTGCTTATTCGCCATAAATTCGCTACACTCAGCACATACAAAAATTCAATTCACCCATCAGCTTGCTGAATTGTATGACGAAATTTAGCCACTGTAACACCTTGGCCCTCTACTTCTAGTGGTACTGCGCTCTCAGATTACATCAGTCCCTAGGGCCTCATGGCCTGGCACCTGCGTCTAGTCCTTAATATCTGTCACTGGTTCGATTTTGACCAAGCAATCGAACTTGATTACTGATAGGTAAAGTATTTCCCTCCCCACCACTCTGCTAATAGAGCTTTCTTTGCGTGTCCTAGAAGCCAGGGGAGACAATGGGCCGGAATTGACATGTGTTGTATTGGGCCACGAAGCCCGTACATGCATAATGGGAGAGTATTCCCGGAAAATACCTACTACTTGTTTTGCTGGTTCCCCTGCTTTTTCTCGTCTTTTCGAGTAGACCTCGAGAGAGGGAAGGCATGTATAAGAATTTTTAATAAAGGTTTGTGAATATACATTGAGATAGTGAATTGAAGTCCCAATAAAATCAATGGCAATCCAACATTCAGAGTTCCAAAATTATATTCAGCCTGAACGCGAGTAATAGTTGCTAGAATCACCATAGAACTTCCAGTTTAAGCATGCACAAGACTACCCGGAAAAACTGGCGGTTTTGATAGACTGATTTTTTTTTTCCGGTTTCGTCATTCAAGCAAGCTCCAGCTGGGTTGAGAGCATCTGAGCGCCTTCTTTGTCCGAGAAAGATAAAACGTTAGTTTCCGGAAGCGTCCCCTAATATGATAGTCACCTCCTGAAAAGGGGAACAAAAGAACAAAGCGTCAGGCTATAGAGAGCTTAAGCATAGAAACAACTCTAAGTGCTTTGTTTGCCAAGTTTCCTTCCACTCCCTTGTTCACCTCCCCAAATCTATAGAGTTCACGGGCAGCTCACTAAGCTAACTTATACAAGATACACAAATATTGAGTGATATTCTACTCATATCAAGAGAATAGGTGATTGATTCTAAGGGATTTCGAGGTTAAGGAAAAATCAGGATGGCGAGCTCGTCAGCGCCCGTCGGCGAAGCGCCCGTCGGCGAAGCGCCGACGGCTGAAGTGCTGGAGTTACGGGCGGAGGTGGACCGTCTCAGGGCATACCAGGCCTTAGCAGAATACAATCTGACCCTTATGGGCTATACGTTGGAAGGTACGTCAGAAGTCAGTTATATGACATAGACTGTCAATTTCATGGGTTGGGATGAGATGGGATGAGCCATGCCGGACATCAGTTCACCCCCCTTGTTTCCTATCGTGCTGCTTTGTTTCCCTCTCCATTTTCCAATACTCTTCTTCCCTGGCTATGAATTATACTCTTATGCACACAGACAGAGGCGTGCCACTAACAGGTGATGTTCGCGATTTACAGAAGCCCAGGAACAAGGCTGGGTGAGCAAGCGGGCCGACATCCGCCGAAAGCGAAGGGAGAGAAAGAAGGCCGCCGAGGACGCGAAATGGGCACAAATCAATGACGATCGCAGGTGGATTCGCGAACAACGCAAAAAGGTCGGCTTGCCCATCGACGACCCAACGCCGTCGCCGTCTGAGGCAGCCTACAGGGACCGCGTTGCGCAGGCGGCGAGGGAGGAGACGGAACAGCGTCTCCAGAATCAAGTCCGGCGCTTGTCGCACCAACTGCTCATCGCCGCCGCGATCGGCAAACAGTACCGCGAGGTTACCGCGGCTGACCACTCGGGCCACTTCGTCCCCGGCGCCGAGCCGTCCGTGCCGCTGCGACACAGGCAGTTTGACGCCCGTACGGAGTCGAGCATGGCTACCAGTGACGCCATGGCGCGCTCCTTTCGCAACTGGGCGAATCGCGAGAAGGCGATGCGGTTCCGCAAACGCTCGCAGAGCCCCGAGACAGTCGTCCTGGGCAGTCGGACCACCGGACCAGAGGATACGCCCAGCGGGACCCGTGAGGACAGTCCGTTTACCGACGACGAGGACGCCCCTGTTGGTGGCGCTAATATTAGAGGGGCCAAGGCACTCCGCGCCCTTGCACAAGACCCTGCGTTTACGGAGGAATACGACAGCGAGATCGACGTGGATGAGGAGTTCGGGCTTACCAACCTCGGCCCCGATGACGTCTCGGACGAGGTCATACGCACGGCCTACGGCATGTTGAGTGCGGCTCAGGCTCTCGATGACGGAAAGGGGGATTGGGCGAACACGCTCGCTAATGACATCCTCGGCTTGCTTCTCTACAACAAGCCAACCCCACCGCCGTCCTCGATAAGTTCAGATTCGGATTCGGAGTCAGACGTCGACGAGTTAAATACCAAGAACGAGCCCTCGGCCGACATGAAGGCGGCCCTCAAGTACTACAATATGACCTGGAGCCCGGAGCCGGCGGGGGCCGGGAATGTCAATAAGAAGACAAAGGCTAAACGCCCTTATGCAGAATATAGGGAAGCTAAGAGATATACTAGGGACATGGAACGCGCAGAAAAGAAAACGAAACTCAAAAAGACTGTAAAGTCTCAGAAGAACCAAGGAGAAGCAGCCATCGAGTTCCCCAAGACCGCGCTCAAAGCCGCCCACGAACATAACAAGGCGGACAAGGGCGAAGGCAAGGACAAAGGCCCGTCGCGCCGAAAGCCCAACAAGCCCGCGGCGCCGTGCCGGAGCGTCTACGACCCGACATGGTGGCGGCGCAACACCACGGACGCGAACGACGGCGCATGGGCCTGCAAGCCCACAGGGCACACGCAGCCGCAGCTGGCGAAGGAGATGGAGACGGGCTTCGTCCCGTGGGCGGAGCAGGAGAGGCGCTTCCCCCACCTCGACGCGCGCCTGCGCCTGCACGACGTCAGCGCTGGCGGCGGCGGCCACCACGCCATCTTCGACCGCGAGACGGCCGAGACGCAGGTCTGGGACCCGCTGAGCCGCAGCGTCGCGGAGCCGCGCACGGGCCGGCGCGAGCCGCTGCGCCTCGGCCCCGTCACGGCGCTCTCGCTGGCGCGCTGGATGCCCGACATCGCCGACGCCAGGCTCGACCCGGTGCGCATGCCCGCCAACCCGCCGGACGCGGCCAAGAAGCGGCCCCTGCCCGCCCCGGCGCCGAAGCGCGGCGCGATGGTGAGCGGGCGGAAATCCGGGATCGGACGCGGCGCTGCTGGCGGACGGCGGGGGACGGCGGCGGGGACGAAGAAGGTGTCGTTCGACCCCTCGGCGGCAGCGGCGACGGCCACGCCCACGCAGGACACGCCAGCGGATTCCACGAACGAGGGGGAGCCGGCCGTCGCGTCCGTGCACTACCCCCTAAGGTCGCCCTCCGCGACCTCCATCTCCAGGTCTCCCGCCGCTGCCGGGTTCAGGACCATCAGGGCGAGCCCGCCCGGGCCGCCGACGCCGTACCCGCGCATCGTGTCCACGCCGGACACGCCCAGCGTCGCGCTGTACGAGGACGGCGGGATCGAGGGCATCAAGGAGGAGATCAAGGCCGAGCTCAGGGCCGAGCTGGAGGAGGGGGAACAGGAGAGACTGGCTGCTATCCTCGAGGGCCTGCATGTCTCCAGTGCTGGCGGGGATAATAGCGGGAAGAGAGCCGCTGCTCCCGAGCTAGGGCCCGCGACTCCGACTGCGGCGGGCGGATACGCGGGCAGCGACTCGGAGAAGGAGAACGCGACGACGGCGGCGGAGGGAGGGCTGCAGGAGCTGGAGCAGCAGCTGGAGCAAGAGCTGGAGGCGGAGCAGCAAGCCCAGACCCCGCAGTCCGCGAGGTCCGTCAATAGCCAGCGGAGCCGACTCACGGCCCCTCGGTCGGGTTCCCGCGCCGGCGAGAAGAAAGCCGTGCGCTTCCAGCTTGCGGCTGGCCCGAGCCCTGGTATGAGGTATGGTGCGCGGCGCGCGGTTGGACGTCTTGGGCTCACGTCTGAGCGTCGGGGCCCGCTGGGGCCGTATAGGTGAGGTGGGCAGTTGTGTCTGGGTGTGGGCAGACTTTGGGTGGGTGGGTGAGTGAGTGAGTGGGTTTCTTGCGGATTGGGAGGAGGGTTAGATGGCGGAGAATCGGATATGAGGATGCATTTGGTTATTTACTGTGTAGTTGGTTGGTTGGATAGAGATCAGCTAGATTGCTCAGAGTAAACATGTTCTCGTTTCGTAATCAAGAGATTTATTTTAGCTCGTAGTTGTCTCATGTTAATCTGAACCTGTTTTGTATCTATGGCAATCCTTTGTTAGTATTGATAACGGGTGATAGTTGCTAGCTGCGTTGTTAATGGCCATGTAGAAGACAGCAATATCACATATAACATAACCTTCATGACTTTAACAGTATTGTTGAATTCGTAGTCATCCCTTCCAGTACAGGATGCTGTAGGATACGTCCTCATTGCACTTTAGCTTCATGCCTCATTCTCTTTCCTGGCTCCTATCAACAGGCTGGGCCCCAATCAACCAGCCGACGCCCGATGCTAGCGTACCAACAGCCGCCTCTCGTAGCTGATCCCTCTTCCTAGCCCTTGGCTGCCCAGGCGCACCGTCTAATCCTTGTTCTGCATTACCCGCTCTCGACTGGTCACTGCGTTGCAGACTCGACAAGGCAGAGAGGTTGTGCTGCGCCCTGGCCATGCTGGCTCTGGACAGATCAAAGAGCGACATGGGCGCCTCTTCAACATGTCGTGACGACCGTATAGCGTTCCCAGCCACGCCTGCGGGTACAGTGCTGCTAAATGCGCCAGGCATCGCTTGTACATCGCCCTGATCATCCCACGCTGATTCTTGTGCTTCTTCAGCTTTGATGGCAGCGTTGAGTTCTTCCTCGCATTTCCGAAAGACATTTAGGATCTCCTGTAAGGTTGCAGGTGGAGCAATACGCACTGCCGCGGAAAGACACTCGATCCGTTGCTCCAAGTGTCTTATGTCTAAATTCCCACTACCTGTTCCGATATGTGTCGGCTTTACCGTCCGAGCTGTCCGGCGATACTTGCCCGCCTGCAGCGCAGCTTTCCATGAATACTCGTCCGTTACTTGAGGGTCGGCATCCACGGCGACGCGGTTGACCACATAAGAATAAGCTGTTTCAAAGTCGTCTTCCGTCAATGCCGCATCGACACACATTGCCGTGATTCGTCTCCGGGTAGCCATGTGAGGGCCCTCGGATGGTGTTGGACTGATCCTCAATTGACCCTGTTTGCCACTGTCAAGGAGACCAGCATCAACCATATTAGATCCAATATCTAGTAAGTCTTGAATATTGGTATAACTGTTATGATTCTGTTCCAATACCTTCTCCAAGATTGATACCGGGTCCGTGCGAACCCTCAATACTACGGGAGTAAATGGCTCTCCCTTCTTCAAGACAAGGCGATACTCAGAAAGAGCATGGGTTGCTCTTAGTAGTGCTTCGATTCGCTTTGCTGCGGGGTGAGTTTCTGGTAGAGTTCTAGGAAATGCATGTATACTATAAACTGCATTAGAATGGATTCTGTGCTGGGACGAGAATAGAGGCTCACATGTCATCGCATTTTAGAAGGCCTCCACGCCCTCGGTGAGGGTTGGAGGCATTGTCATATGCCTCCATCGCTGCCGCTACAGCAGTGTCTCGCAACACATCCTCGCTTAGAGGTTTGTCAGGCGAGTCTTCGTAGATTGACCTCGCTAGTGAATAACCTGACTGCGCGTAAGTTCACTTCAGAGGCACCCATTTTTTTAAACGTACGTGTATTTGCCAAAAACGCCTTGAGGCACTCAACCTCGAGGAAGTCTTTCTTGAGTTGACTAAAAATACCGTGAATACGGGTATCCGTAGAGCCGAATGCTTCTTCGGCGCCCCAATCACGAAGCCAAAGGAGTTCGTTTCTGGCACGAATCCAATACTTATCGTCATTTTTGGGCCCATTGGCACTAAATGAGTGAATCAACTTTATAGCTGTAGCTCTCTGTTCTCGTTCATCTCGTAGAAAAGCCAACTCTCCGGCTCGTCGCACGCTGCAAGGGGCCCCGGCTTTTGTGAGCATGAAAGCGCTCAACGTTAGAACATGGAGGAGCTGGGTAGACGATTGGCTGGGTGTGGTAAGATAGTTTGATTCCTCGAGTAGATCATTTCGCATTAATGAAGCACTTTTTGCAGAAATGAGCTTTTCGCTTTCTAGGTCCGTGAACGGCGAGAGCAGAGAAGAGGCCACTTGTAACGTCGGGCATGGATCTTGATCCAAGAGGGACATTATTTTTGTGATGATACCGTTTACTCCTGAAAGCGCTTCTACGGATGCCTCCGGTATCAAGTAAGCCGAGGCCAGTGCTGCGCGAGCAAACCCTCGTTCCAGGAGTCCCTGCTCTTCGTCACCTAGCCATCCAGAACCATACGCTCCCAAGTCAACATCACTCGGTCCATCCCATTGGTCGAAGGCTTTCACAGCCACTTTCCACGATACGGATGCTTGAGTAGTGAGCCATTCGAGGACGTATTCCCAAGCGGGACAAGCTACGTGGCCGGCTCTGTTATTTTCGGCGGGACTCTGGTTTTCTATTGACCTGTCCCACCTCGCATCATTGTGCAGCCAAGGCCCTATCAACCCGCGGAGATCCCTCCCCACATGTGGTAGATCTTCTTCGCGAGCACCGGTTTGCGATAGCAGTAGAGCCACTGCTATCCTACCATCTAAGCGCTCAAAGGATTCGAGTGTCTGTGTAATGGGCTCGCGTGGATAGTATTCGTAGTTACGGCGCAGCAATGGCAGCAGAGCCGAGACCATCCAGGTACGAATGCACGGCGCATGTTGGAGAAATGGCACAATCAGGTCAGGCAGCTGGGTGAGAAGACCGGCCTCTTGGTCAACGCGATGAGCACGATGGATCAGGAATAGCGACACGGGGTCTTGCAGAGCATCCTCGGGAGCATGGTCCCATGCAAGAGGCAGTAGATGTAGGCGCCTGGTCTTTTTCGCGGCCTCGGCGTCGGTGATATCTTGAACGGAAGAGGAGTCGAATTGGATAGATAGATCGGGTTCGGCGTATAAGTCACCCGACTCGATGCGCTCTATGAGCTCGACATACTCGGCCGATCGGAGAGTCTCGGGTAGACATGTGAGAAGAACTCTCAGGATCAATTCAGGCCGCAAGACGTTGGGGTGGTGGGCTACAAGGGCTGTCAAGCTCTGGACGTCGGACTTGGTAGCGAAGTGGACGGCGAGCAGGAGGACTCTCGGCGGAGACAGGGAAGCTGTCATTTTCAGGAAAATCTTAGAGGCATGCTTTCTGCCTTATGACTTATTATATTGATTGAGTGGCGGGGTCGATAGCAGACAGGAGGTCGGTGGGAAGCTTTTTATTGAGAGTTACCAGGCCAATAAAAACTGGTTGCGTTGTCGCAGGTTGGCGGAGCTTGTATCTAGATAATAGTTCATTCATAAATGATGGCATCACCCTCTTTTTGTCCAGATTGCAATTGCGGGCATGTGACTTTCGGGTATTTTGCATAAGTTTAAGTGTATATTGCATATTGCATATCTTCCAACTGTGGTAATGAACGGAAAGTAGGTACCTGGCGTCTAGCTACATTTTCATTAAACAATATTTGTTGCTCACAATCAACTTTCTAGAGCAACTCAGCAGCTCACAGGAGCAACAATGACTCGACAGTTGCCAATCCAAGTTTAAGCATTAGGTACCCTTTAGGTATACCTAATCAATGAACCCTTGAAATCTTACTCGGCTGGTACCGACTTACTTTATTACTATTCGTCTACATTTATGGTCCTCTCTCTAGCGCCTTGAGACCATAAACCCCCTATCTAGGTGGTACGGAACAAACCTTCTAACTGTACTACATCTATCTTCCACGCTCAGAAGCAATGGCCATTTTGAACGCGCGAATTATTCCATCGTAGAGATTGTCCACAGCCTCAGGCGAGCTGTCCATCTCCGTCTAAATTACGCCAGTCCGTAGGGGAAATAGAATTTGGCGTAGATGTTCAGCGAGCGGCTTACGGGGGTGGAATTCGTGAGTAAATTTCTCCAAAATCATACGAAAAGTCACTCGGATCCATGTCAAGAGACTTTCGTACCGTGAGTTCGTCCCAATCACCAATACGTCATTGCCGAAGCTTGCTTGTCTTTGGAGGATTCTCCATGTGATTCGTTATGATTGTCCAGAGGAAAATGTAAAGGAAAGACTCCAGATCGTGACGATAAGTATGACATTCACTCTTCAAACCCCCAATAGCCATAAATGGTCTAGTGCCGATAATGTTATGGTGTGTTTCCAATCCTTCGGCAAGCTTTATTGCGGAATCGAGGTCTATCAAGAGCCCCTGGGGCTTTCCCTCCTCTTGGCCATCTAGAATGATCATGTTCCCCGGAGACATATCTTAGTGAAGAATCTCGGCATCATAGTAAAGTGACCGATGACACTTGATGGTATCACGGAATACGAGAAGCAACTCCGAAAGAGACTGAAAGGTATGGAGAAGTCTGCCGACAGGAGAAGTAACAATGCAAGCAAGGATATAATTTGGAAATCAGGCATCGGTTTCTTCCATACATTCGACATTTCCGTTGGTATTACAAGTAACGTCTTGTTCTTGCCCATTGATATTTTCATTCTTCTTGTGAACGGAGTTCCTTGTAAATTTTCTACGTGCCCTCATCCGAGACCTCGACGTAGATTTGCTGTACTTTCAACTTCTTCCTAATAATCAAGGGAGACGACACCCCCGTCGGGTTTCTCCTTGACTAGCTTTAAAGGCTCGTTCTCTGGACGATCCCTGGCCCAACGGCATTTAAACTTTAAGACGTAATTCCATCGAGTCGGATCAGGCATTCTAGCCCGGCAGCAAGTTGCCTCGGTTCCAACCAGGTCTTCATGAGTGGAAATTGGTTGACTTTCGAGATAAACCTTCCCTAAAGAGGGCATCACCTTACGATCACGGATAATAAAGCTACCACCCTCATCCCTCTGAATAATATTGATGTTTCCCGGGTCTTGGTCCGTCATCCTCTGGTAGCTCAGAATAACAGAGAGAAATTGAACGAAATCTTCCTGGACATCCAATACGTCGCTACAGTATAAGCCAGATCGATCAAAGACCCAAAGTTCGATGAGCGAGCCGCATATATAAAAGCCATGTAAGAAGAGCCGTGTCGCCTGGCTGGCGAAGACCCAGTGTGCAGACTGACAAATATACAATAGTCCATCCTAATAATTAGTGCACTCACGGCGGTAAAATGGCCAATAACTTGAACATGGTCCCATCTCGTCTGTACATCGGAGGCTGGCGAAGAGGGCATGACTAGGAGAAGACGTGCGCCGTCGTTATTACTCTCGTGCTTGGGCGCTATATTACCGCTGGATATATGCCACGAGCCTCGAGCGCCGTCCAGACCCCTAGACACATAGTTGGAAAACCATTACAGGAAACTGTCGGGCGACGGGGCAGCCGATGGAATGGTACAGCGGCTATTCACTCCTCTAGCTGCCTAGATTTCCAAAAAAGCATCTTGATGAGCATATTGAAAGTTGCTGAAGTGCTTTTTGATAAATCCGTTCATGGTGTGAATATCTTAGTCGTCTGTCTCGGAGACCGGAGCTAGCGGATGATTTACTGCCGGGGAATGATCCATGGCAAATGGAAGACTCTGCGTCAGGATTGCATAAAGCTATTTGTGTATCTGCAACATTGTTGTATGGGGGATTCTGGTCTAGCGCCTAGTGCCGGACAAATCTCACAGGTGTTACTAATTTATATTATAAGATCGGGTGTGTAGTACGAATAGAGGGTGGTCAAGATTGAAGTTGAGGACTTCTTAGCCTTCTTACACGGGAAAAGGACTGCTGCAGCGAAGAAAGGGACATAAAGCACTTAACCGATCTTCTCTATCTAGAGGGCCGGCTTTTTAGGGCGCGTTTCCCTAGATATATCGCAAACCGAAATACGTCTTCTACCTGACTCCATTGTCTTTTTCTGTTAGCTTTTTACCGGGACACGATTTACTAACCCTGACTGACCCGACCGTTTCGGTAGCTATGTCTAAACTCAGTGTCCATATAGATACTGTTGAAGCGATAGAAAGCATGAGAAGGAAATACGCTAAATTCAATTTATCTACGTCACGGAAAGTTGTAAAACGGGCTGTCCCCATGAGCCTTGATTCTAGCAATTAGCATACCTAACTGTGGGGTACCTATTGGGTACCTAAAGTAGACTAGAGAAATGACAGGTGTGGTTACAGCACGCCCCAGTGGAAGCGCTAATGAGATACGACCCAATCAAACATCGGATTCCCACGCTTTAGTGCACCCCCGTGGTGCGTATATGCTATTAGAGGTCCCCACCTTACTCAAGCAGCCAACTGCGTTCATTGAATTCCAAACCTCAGCGTAGACATTCTGGTATTCAACGACACCGAACCGCACAGCTCCAATTGAGCACCCACCGACTCTCGAGCCTATTCAACCCGTCGTGTGTCCTCTACACATCGCCCCCCATGGCCTCCGGATATGGCTTGCAGGGAGGTCTGTCTCTAGCCTCACAGAACCCCCCCATCGACCGCCGAAGCAACAACCACTAACACGCGCAATTGAGAATCACAGGCCCCAGCCGATGCTTTCCCTTCTGGCAGGAGGTCCTCGCCTGCTACGTCGTCAACACATCGTCCGAGGATGACTCGGGAAAGAAGAAGTGTGGTCCCATACTAGAGGACTACTACGAGTGTCTGCACCACAAGAAGGAGGTTAGTCTTGTCTCGTCTCGCCCCCAACAGTTTGCGGAAGCCCACGGCGGCTAACCGGCCGGGAACCCCGTTACAGGCTGCGAGAGTCAGGCAGCTACAGGCCGCATACAGAAAAGCCGAAGCCTCAACACCGCGAGATAATGCCCCGAGCGCTGGCCAGATAAGGAATCTGGGCTTACTCGACAAGGAGGAGGATACGAAAAAGGTGCTCGGAGGGTGATGAACTCCATCGGTCGTTGCATACCACTTTTCCCTCGGTCGATACGTGTACATAGTAGGTGGACCCTGGGTAGGATCCGATGGCCATCCGTTCTATTAGAAATAAATCAATGCACCGATATCACGCCAGTGTGTTACCTCCGTCCAAGGTGTTCGTCGATGGCCCCGCGGCCATATAGAGGGCAAAGATGGCGGGATTCAAACGGACGATAGGAGCTAGCCTATACTATGAGTTTCTTTACTCGGGCCTCTCGGGAATCTATGCTAAGATCTAGGAATATGGGTTCTGGTGGTCTGGTGTGAGCTCAATGCCTAATTTCTCTATGCTAGTATTGAGGATACGGTATCAAGTGACTTAAGTTAGTATCAAATCTTAGCTCAGACCTTTCTTTTTGAGTACTAAGTATGTTCCTAGGAATTACATAATAACAGGAGATAGGAGGAGATGGGGTATTTTCCACATGGTGTATAAATATATCGTTCGGCTGCTAAGGGTCTAATACGGTATTCGTTCAACGGTATATTATCGTAATGTTTGCAGTAACCAAGTTCGTCGCTTTTTTTGCATTTTTGCATATGCGTATCTCCATTGTACCCCTTTCTATCTACGAGTACTGTCATAGTTAGGTGGGAAAGAGGTTGCAATAGTGACACTCGCAGTTTCCGTTGCCTTACAGGCGAGATAGGGTGGTGATAGGAAGGCAGCGAGGTGTGCTCAAGTGGGTAGTAAGAGCACGAAGCAATTGAGCACATGGATTATCTTAAGCTTTAGGTAGGGGAGATATGTTTATACGACACGGATGGACTATTACACGTCCTATCTTGGTTTATACCTACCTGGATAAGGTACCACCGTTATTTAGTACTTTAGGTACACTCGATTTATCGAATTTTCTGCGGAAGCCGCTACTTACTCCCTATTCACCGAGGCAACTTCCTAAGGTTGTTTGTTTATGGCCTCCGAGCATACCTGCCTATATGTTTATACTGGTAGGCAGGAGGTGATCCTCTTCCTCTCTCTTTCTACCTACCTCAACTTTCGCCTTTCCCCTCGACGTATCCTCCTCGCCAATCTTTCATACCCTCAATCTCGTTTCTTTTCAATCTCCCTCAATGACTCCCTTCTTGCATTTCTCTTCCTTGTGGCACCTACCAAGGATTTCCTAGTCAGCCCGAGGAACTAGCGTTAGTCTCCCTTCGTTGTACTTTCACTATTCACCAACTGCGCGGTCCGTCGTCTTTAGCTTGTGTGTTGACCTGCATCAAGATCAAAATGCCCTATTTCAGAGGAATCGAGATCTCGATTCACGCAAGCCTCGAAGCAAAGCAAATAACCGAATATCCTCATCCTGATGGCTCATCTGTCTGTCTGATGAGAACAGCGGCGCCCCCGGCTATCTGTAATACTCACATAGGGATAGGCGGGGAATCGCAACCGAATACCCCATCAATAGCTGGGGATGTTGACCCAACACGCCTGAGGAAAGTAAACCCGCGCATATCTGTTTACATTCCATCATTGCCTGGTAGGCTGCCATCACCTTCTACTACTGTCACAAGTATGTTGATAAAAACTATCTCTAGGCGAGCAGTTTTGGCTGCGCTATTTCATCACCCAGTCCCCACCCCCCTCAAAATGTATCTTCTTCAAGATGACCATGAACGGACGCCATATCTCGTCCTGGGGGATTAACACCACCACCCATTCTACGGGAATTGTCATTAGGGCTCTTTATCGGCCAGAGGACAGGTTGGGAGATGTGTGTGGCTATGATGAGGGCAGATTCCCTGGCATCGAGACACGATATTTCCATTTTATGCCTTATCTGGACAATAAATCCGTGGCTGAAGATGGGGGTATCATTGAAGTACAGGTCTTTCGTTGTAACGGGCGGAAGCGTATTGCTGTTGAGCTTGATACCTATCGAAATCAAGAGCGTTATGGGATCACGTATGTACCCCTCCTTCTCTTACGATGCTTGTAGTACTTGGTTATCTATCCCTCACCAATGATCGAGCTAATATCTTGCCCCTTGCGTTTATTAGCTCTCCCAGCGGCGGTCTAGTCGATAATCCCGAGGATGCGACGTATTATAACTATTACTTAATTGATGCAAAAGACGCCCCTTACGCCACGTTTCGTTTCCACTATAGGTCCATGAAGTATCTCAAACAGCTCAATCTCGTTCCACAGCTCGGGCTCGACGAGTCACCAGCCCCCAAGGGCTCCTTCGATACCCAACAAGAACCACCTACCTCGCCAGTTGCTGGACGGTTTAATTTTGATGCTACGTCCCCAGAGTCTCAGGTTTTCGACAATGATGTTGCTATCACAGAAAAAGATGCGGAGGAAATAGCAGAAACTTACCCCCAGGGGGAATACTTTCTTAAAAGCCCCCCTGAGCTTTCGTCATCTTCGTTAAGAGGGGCCGTTTCTGATGACTCTGTCAGGGCTTCTGAGGTAAACCTCTCGGGTGAAGCGCAGCGACGGCCGCTACCAGAAGTTCCTAATGTTCAAACAAGGCCTGCGTCGGCATCATCAAGCATATCATTGACACCCTCGTTGAGACAATATGTTGATAGCGACGATTTCGAAAACGAGGAGATCAGATTAAGTACAGCCCAGCCCATGCTGATATCTTTAGAGTCGATGCAGTCGTTGGGACTAGTTGATACTGGAGCCGACGAAGGTATGTCCGTGTCGGACTACGCAAGTTCACCGACTTCCACTGAAGCCTCTCATTCGCCTAAGCTTCCTTCCCCAGCAGGATATATTCCTACTACCGGTAGCGTCCTGGAGAGACATCTCAACCAATATGATTCCCCTGCTGCGAGGGGTTCCCCAACCAAAACTCAAAATGTTGCTTCTGGCGGGACAGACAGTGACCAACCTGAGTCCCAGACTAGTGTTCTTAACCTAACCGAGGCAGAATGGCTTCGGCATACCCCCTCACCCCTACAAGGGAAGGATGAACAAGCAGAACGTCTGCAAAGTCCTCACCCCGAATCAAGCATCCGAGGAACTATGGGGGTTTCAAGTGACGGGCCTCAGAGCGAATCTCTGCACAACCATACCATACAAGACCACGTACATGTAGATGAGATTGAACAAGCTCCCACGGGCAACTGGATATGAGATTGAAGACTCGGGCGATTGATCCGGCTTGACTGGTACATGTTGAACTCATTTCGTACAACTCATGTTAGTTAATGTTTCAGACGCTCTAAGGTTCTTGTGGGAAATCATTCGGATTAATTACTACGAGAGAAGGTAGCTTGTGGCTGGCTGGCTGTTGTTTGCCGTATAATAAGACTAATAGACAAGATTTTGTGAATTTGGGTTGCCTTCGTTATCCTCCCCCATTAGTAGAGAGCAGCCGCCCGGTGCATAGCAACTTCAAGCCTCACATAATTGAGTCAATTCCGTTAATATAGCCGTCGATATCTTAATCTTGGTCGTAAATAAAGTCTGTTACTCTCAGTTGAATTTGCATCGTGCTCTTCTGTGTTCTCGTTCTTAACCCCGTCAGTGTCTACTTCCGTTTCTCTCCTCTTCATCAAAGCCGCACGACGTGCTTTCTCTTTGCAATAGGCGATGAGCTGTTCAACGAAATTGTGCTTGTTGACTCTGAATTCTTCGACCAACCGTGTCTTGAGAGCCTTCATCTCATCCGATGGACTATTAAACTAAGCAGTCAAATTAGCACAAGCAGGTTATTAAGCAGTGCTCTACGGGCGCTTATAGCCCATTTTACATCCACTTACCAGCCCTTCCTTCAGAGCCCACATGGCGACGCCTCGCATGTCATCCCCATCCTTGAATGAAATACCGTAGAGCCTAAACTGAGCCTCCCACCACCAGTCTGGCTTCTTATGTCTTGCATTGTTATCAGACATGCTACGGATGGTGTTGATTGACCTTCGACGACATCTAATGCGACCATATTTCAGGGCATATCCGTCGTAATGAAACCCATTTGATCGAGCTATTTTAAGGCGAGGAAACTTCATATCCGGGTAGTTTACTCTGGACGGGAGGAGCCGTTTCACTCGGGATATAGAAAGGCGTCCTTCCTTGTAACGTTGGATAATACCAAGGTCATATCTCGGCGCATCAAGTTGTGAATCCATTTCCCTCGGAGGCGTGGTTACGTATGTCCTTTCTAGCTTCTTTCCGGGGAAGAGTGATGATATGAGCTCTATGAGGCTTTCGAGTAGCTGGTGGTTATCCGTTCCCGCGTGCCAAGTGCACACCTAACCGACTTAAGTATGATTATTGGGAGTTTGGCAAGAGCTATCTTTAGTGCATGAGATATAAAATTGAAGTAGTATTTTGCCTGCGAGACTACGTCTGGCCACTCTGTGTTTAGAGACAGTGATATATGAGAGCCTTGAGGAGTTGATGCTGGCGAGCCGTTGGATGTAGCTTGGATGAGTGAGTGGCTAGGGGAAGTAGGAATGGGAGTAGAAGAATGCCATATGGTTCCCTTAAAGTTGTTTTAGATTGGAGGCTTTGAAAATTTTTACACGCGCACGAGGGCTAGGCGGCTGAGGGTATGTAGGTAAGTTGGTGGGTGATATAGGAGAGGCAGGAGGGGGGGAGTGAGAAGGAGAGCGAGCAGGTGAGTGAGTGAGTGAGTAACTACCTAGGCATGTACACAGGTTTTGATGGAATTAATGCTAGAGTAACTTGATGGATGTAAGTAAGATCATATTGATATGATGAACTTGCTTTGTCGTGGCTTAGGTTCATAGTAGCTGAAGTAATGTGTGGTAGATTCTAGTTTAATACCTGCAAGATATACAACGGAAGGCTGGGGTGCCTTCCATTAAACTACCGATGAGAAAATCACCTTGGCATACATGCTAATAAGAGTACTATGATTTTATATATACGAGGGTTAGCAAGATGAATAACATGCCTTCATGGTATATACACCCGTACATTACTTGAGCAGTACAGATAAATTTCGAGACTCCCAATGAAACATATTTTCATGATGAAATTAACATAAACCCTTTTAAAAATCGATCATATCCTCAATTATAATTGTATGGTAATACGTATTGCCTAGTAGTAGATGTGAAGGATGTAGATGAAGTTACCTAGGGTGAAGGTGAGAGTAGTGTGAGTAGTAGGTATATCATTACAACCCCGCCAACATTTAACGTTGGAGATGAAGGCTAAGATACTCAACCTTCCAATCACATAACAAACAGAGAGGGAACTGCAAAGACAGAAACTTACAATAGTCAGGCTCTGCCTTTTAAGGCGTATAATTTAAAAATTTAGAACTACTATACTGTACTTCCACGCGAGCTGCCTGCACCTCGATGTATGTAATACGAGGTACCTATCTATCTTTCACGATTGAGTGCTGTCTGAGCGTCTGAGCAAACAAACATGACGTCCAAACCGGATCACCTGGAAAGGACAGCGGCAGAACCGCGAGACAAAGTAAGCGTGTACTATACAATACACATATGTGAAAGATGGGACACAGAATAAATAATCGCTAATATGTATGCAGTCTCTCAACACCGTCGTCCTCGAGCACATCGACGAGGTCAATGACACGACGCGCATCTTCCGCCTAGGCATCCCGCGCGGCTCTCCTCCCTTTCGCGTATGTTCCTCTCGCTCAAGTATCAGGTGTAGTTTCCATTTACCTACTTGAAGATTCATCTACCAAATTCAGTTGGATTTGTTGCACGTAGTACTGACCATGCGCGCTCTTGGCGCACAAGAGTCCCAATCATCAACCCATCTCATCTCATCCCAGCATTCTCATTCCCCACGGCCATGAACTGTGCAGTCCGACTAACACCAAATACCTAGTTCCTACCAGGCCAATGGCTAGACGTGTACCTCCCCGGCATCGAGGAAGCCGGCGGCTTCACCATCACGTCGGCGCCCCGAGACGCGCGCACAGCCCACCCCCCTCTCCCTCCCCCCACGTCTGAATCCGAAGGCAACGACACCGCTGCCACACCACAAGACAACGGCAAGGGCAACGAGCCACAAGGCCCGTACGTCGAGCTCGCGGTCCAGAAATCCGACAACCCCCCAGCCGCCTGGCTCTGGCGCACCCCGGCGCCCCCCTCCTCGGCGCCGCCCTCCGCGTGCGCGTGGGCGGCAGCTTCGTCTGGCCGCCCCCGGGCACCAACGCGCGCGCCCTGCGCCGCGCCGTCTTCGTCGCCGGCGGCGTCGGCGTGAACCCGCTGATGGCCATGCTGAGCAGCCTCGCCGCCGCCGCCGCTCCTCCCTCCTCTGGCGGGGACCTCGAGGTGCGCTTCCTGTACTCGCTGCGGGACCCCGGGGTCCCTGCCGCCGGGGGATATAGGCAGGCGGGCAAGATGTTGTTTCTGGAGAGGATCGCGCGCGTGTTTCGCGAGGGGAGGGTGAGGGGGCGCTTGGAGGTTTTCTTGACGGGGGGGAATGCGGACGGGGATGGGGAAGGGGTTAAGGAGGGTGGGGAGGGAGAGGGGAAGGGGGGGGATTTAATTAGCTGTGGTGAAGATGAGGATGGGAAGGAGCTCACTATCCCCTTCCACGCCCGTAGATGTACCGTCGAAGACGACGTCGCGAAGGCCGTGGGCGACACCCCGGCCGAGAGACGCTTCGCCGTCGTCTACGTCTGCGGCGTGCCGACCATGACGGACGGGTTCGTCGCGAAGCTCACGGATCGAAGGGGCGGGCTGGGTATGGAGCCTCATCGGGTTCTGTGCGAGAAGTGGTGGTAGGGAGGGAGGATGGGCGAGAATGTACAGAGTAGGTGGAAGAAGGGTTGCGAAACGCATTCATAGTATCTTATAAGTACATCTTCTCATAGTATTTACGACCACGGAGTGAGGTAAGATGGAACATGTGAAGACAGAAACCCGTAAAATACGAATAGATAACTTGTCGAAGCACCCTCTACATAACCATAGGGACTGACCTTTAGATGCGTATCTGTAATGCCCCCAATATGGAACGGTATATGTGCGCCACATGGTAGTGCCCTTGGCCACGAAGTTCGTACATAAAACCACAGGCATTGTAGAGCAAGTCGAGCAAACGAATTCCCAAAATTATTATATGGCAAGTCACAACAGCTATTTATGAGATCCGAATGCTCTCAGCTGAGGCCTAGGTCCAGTTTCATTCGAGTTTCTATTGAGTATCTTTTGAGCTCTCAGGCCATACTATATCCTGCTTTTTGCTAGATTAACACGGAATAATAGACATGTAAGAAAACTGCTAATATCGTTCAAGCCTATCTCACAGTGTCTACGGCTACTACAACGGCGTCCCTTCTCCAAGTCTCATAACCCGGCCCTTCAGTGCTTGCGGCAGAAGCTGTCTGTTACACGGTAGACAATGATGTAAAAGGCTCGCGCGCTCACTGCTTTTTCGTTTATCAAGCGCTTAAGAGGGTTCCGTCCATTTTACCTGATCCATAACTTGACCGGCCGATGAATGTCTGTACCCAACCCGTAACATTAAGCGCAGAGGCTGTAAATTTACATACAAGGGTTAGCGCACTTATCATAAAAAAGCAAGGGCCTGAAAAGGATAGCTATTGTAGAGAGCTGGAAGAGATGTGATTTCACTTACCCCTTTGCTTCCCATAATTCTCATCATCTGGGTCGCATCGGCGCCAGGGGCGATGTTTGGGTTAGAGATACTCATGAGCTGTAGTTTCTGCGTCTTTGGCACAGCGGCCTGCAGACCGACATCGGATAATTGAGAGCCTGAGGCATTTGAGAAACGCGCTGTCACCTGCACCGCGCCCTCGGCATTACGCTGTAATTGGAGAACCACTTTCAGGCCATTTGCATCGTAACACGGTAGCCCTGCCGGGGGGGAGGCGGCCGCAGCTGGCTGTTGGGGAGGAGGTGAGCCGAATACATCCAATCCGGAACTGGGTGGAGCGGGACTTGGGGTTGAAGCCGTTGGGCCTTGAGAGAAGAGGTCCATTATCGACGCAGTAGTGGCGGATTGTGGGGGTGGAGAGCTTGTTGTTAATGTACTTCCGCCGAGTATGTCGGCCAGAAGATCGGTGTTGCTTTGTGTCCCGTTTGTGGGTGAGGCGAGGGGCGCTGAGGTACTGTCGCCCATGAGATCTAGTAGGTCTTGGTCCGTCGTGGGTTTGGCAATGAGCCTCGATTTGCGGTTGGCACCCTTCTTGGCCTTCTTAGTGGCTTCGCCAAGAACTCGGGATTCCTCTTTGATTTGAGGTGGCGGCATCTTCTCGAAAACGCCTTGACGAATTGCGTCATACGCGAAAAGGTTGCCATATTCCACGGCTCTTTGTTGAACCTCGACATCTAGGCTAGTCTGGTATACCTGTAGGAGGTGCTCCGCTCGCCGGACTTGGGCACCGTCAGATAGTCGGGTGCTGAGTTTGATGAGAGCCGTGACAATGTACTGGGTAGTAATCTGAGTCGCATAACTGCTGTTAAGAATGGTTGTGAGCAGGTCAATGATTTCGTGTTCCTTTACTTCTTGCACCAACTCTTCCTCCTCGTATTGACCTCCTCTGAGTAAAGAGTCCCCGTACTCTCCAATGCACCAGGCGGCGGCCTGCGTCAGACTCTCTTGGGTAATATCCTTCTTTAAACCGATATATAATTTCTGTACAGCGTAGGTCTGTAGTTCCGGTGTGGTTGCCACAAGCCGGACAAACGAGGCTAGGATGGGCTCCTTGACGAAGTTTCCCGCAAGTGTTAGCACTCGCAGCATTGTATCTACATGCCACCGTTTATTTGGAGAGTATCGATCGGCAGCGATTCCGATCTGACTTGTCATGCTAGGCTTAAATTCGTTATCGGCGACTTCTAAAAAGGCGAGTAGCTCGCGAATGAGTACACGCACGTTGCTCTCGTTAATCAGCGTAAAACTGAGCTCAAGAGCTCGCCTCCTTATACTAATATCTGGGTCCCGCAAGCACTCAAGGATCGTGTTGCGATGCCGTTGTACGGCATTGGGCTCGATGGCGACAACTTTAATTAGTGTGTTTAGAGCCACATATCTTATGTTGTTGTCCCTGTTCGACAGGAACTTGCCAAGAATATTGACGCCAAGCACCCTCAGACCCGAGTCGGCCTCAATATCGAGAATAGTGCGTACAGCTTCGTAGAGAATCGAATTGCCCACATTCTTCGACGAATCTGTGTTGGTGGCTACCTGTGCCAAAATATCGTTGATTTGTTCGGTACCCTCAGCATCGCCACGAACGAGCACACGCAGGAGGCGAAGAATCTTAACCTGAAGGAACGGATCGGTAATACCCATGACATCATGCTCCGGGGCATAGCCAGATGTCGCCAGTCCTTTGAGCGTCCTTACAAGTAATGGAACGAATTGTTTGAACTTTTCGATGATGCCTTCGTCGGTGCCCTCTTCCTCCTCGGCTTCACACATGCTCGTGATCAGGGTTAAACCGCAAAGGAGTACGCCGTGGTTTCGATCGGATAGTAGCTGAGAGGCCTTCTCGACAAAGTGCTCTTGTAGTTCGGGCACTTTCCCGCATATTCGCATAGCACAAAGCGCGGCCTTCCGTCGGATGTAAGGGTTGGCGGTGGATATCAAAGTCTCGATTTCGGGGAACAGATCTCGAGACATGTCGATAGAGGCAATGTTACCTAGTGTGCAGAGGGCAAGCCCAACAACATACTGATTCGAGTGCCCCAGATCGCTGTATAGAGAGGGTGGAGGGTCAGCTTTGGGACATATGTATAGGGGTTTAGTGGAGCGGAATATACCTTTTGAGGGAGTTGGTGACCAGCGTGAGGACGCTCTGCTTCTCGTCTAGTAGCAGACTGGTGGCTAGGTGTCCAAGGCGCTTGTCGGCGAAACGTGAGGAGGCGAGTAATGTTATACATTCTATCTGGCCGAAATGGGTCTTCTCGCCCAGCGTGAAGAGATAGAGTAGCTTAGCGACATTGTTCCGCCTAGGAAGACGAGTTAGACATCATCTCAAGGCAATCACAAATTTCGAGTCTCGGGGATTCGGCGATGATGCTGATGCTACTGATGAAGATGGTGAAGAAGGGGGAGGAAGAGGAAGAGGCATATCTAGTTCGTTCGTACCTCACGTCGTGGTCGTGACTGTCTTCGCGAAAGCTGGCTCTAATCGCAGCGCTTTCCTTTTGGATGACGGCACGTTCGTCGGCGATAGTCTTTGCGGCGCGCACATTACGGATGAACTGTTTTACTGGATCGAATTACAGTTAGCTGGATGGGAGACAGACAATACGTAAGAAGGACAGGAGGGTAATGGATCAAGGGTGATAAGGGGGACACGGGGAGGCGGTAGAGCAACAGTCTCGGCATCAACTTAGACAGATGGCTTACAAGAACTCATGGTGGTGACAGAGTACGGGCCCCCAAACGGGCCGTCTACGGGTGTATGGCCAGAACCAAGGCAAATTCAATTGGAAGATAGTAGATAGATGGTTAGTGTGTGGTGTTGTGGCTCTGAATTATGTTGTTCTGTTTCTACCTATCGAAGCAGTCTAGGTAGGTAGGTAGGTATCAAGGTGTCGTGGGGCTTTCTCATGTCGGTGTTGGTGGCCTTGTACGCATAGAGACAATGGGCTGGAGCGAACGTAAGCCACAGAGGTAGGCAGCCTCAGCTAAGCCCCATGTATACTTAGATATGTACATAGTAGCATACGCATTAACTACCCAATGTACCTAAGGCAGCTCCAGCCAATCCCGTCACTGCTTTGACCGGTAAGCGTACCTTTTAGTAGGTATTAGGTTAGGTAATCTCAACCTATATCGGTAGATATCCACATGGCGCTCATTTGGAAACAATTCCAATAGACCACATATGTAAATCCAGACCCGGGACAAATTAACCATCCACCAGGGCATTGGATACCTAGGTCATGGTAGGCACCTATTCTGCATGCCATCTTTATATCCCTAATCTTGCCGTAAACCTTCGAAGCGGCGTCTGTGATGCTATACCCACTATAGAGGATTAAGAGTGCTTATCCCTAAGCTATATAGCTGTTTTGAAAAGAATGGAAATTGTTGTCTACATATTACCTACCTATATCAGTAAGTGACAATGAAAAAAACAACATCAGTTGAACGATGACTTACTTATACTTAAAGTTATAAATAAGGAAGCACTACGTACCTACACCAATGAACGAGATGTTGCAATCCTTGTAAACTACCTAATTGACTATCTAGGTGCAGACACCTGGCATCTATTCTAGTCTAAGCGCATCTAGGCTGCAACACGCGGCGTAATTCATTCGGGAACTTTTTGAACAATTTGCAAGGTAGTTTCGTAGTGCCCCCTATCGTACGGGACCGCAATTTGGCCGCTGCTGTCCCCCCTGCGGAGTTCCTATGGATTTAAGCGCTTCTACGCGGAGTTCCTGTCATTCTTTCATCCGACTGCTTGGGTTGACGGGAGCTTGAAGTGCCTGGATTAATAAGTTCGGTCGCATGAAGCTGACAACCCTGGTCACTCTAAGTTGGTCTATTCCGATTATAGGTAATCGGTAGTTTTAATATGGTCTCGTTTCTAAACGTGGACGAAACACTTATTCCCCATATAAAGGTGGGAGGGCTGAAGGGGAAAAGTTGTCTCTAGCTCACTTTAGCTTGCAGTTTAAGTTCGGAACAGCAATCTGTATAACTAGATCCGAATACCTACCTGCCTACCTATTTGCCTATTTATCTATTTACCTACTTACTCTTAACTCAGCTTACCTCTGCTATAAGTTATTTATATCTATATATACTTCCGCTTATATAATCCACAATGTCTTTCGTTTTCGAAATTCCCAAGGAGTACGGGTAAGTGAGACAATTTATTTTCTACCTACGTACCTAGTATGTACGCATACCTGAGGCACCGTACTACATATGTAGATAAGTGCCGCTGTGTCATCACAAAATCTTCAACTCGACACATCGCGACTCCATTTTCAACTCGCAGTCTTCCGAACAACACACTAACTCACAGAACAACAGCTACGTCCTCGCCGTGGCGACCTCGACCATCTTCGTCAACACCTACCACAAGATCCTCACAGCCATCGCGCGCAAGGCCAGCGGGATCCAGTACCCGACGCCCTACGCGAGCCAGGAGCTGGCCGCCAAGGACCCCAAGGCCTACAGCTTCAACCTCGCGCAGCGCGCGCACTCCAACTTCACGGAGAACCACGCGCCTTTCGTCCTCGTGCTGCTCGTCGCCGGCCTGAGCTACCCCACCCAGGCCGCCTACGCTGGCGCTGCCTGGACCACCGGCCGCTTCGCCTACGCCTACTTCTACACTAAGTACGGCCCCAAGGCCCGCGCCGGCGGCTACGTCGTCGGCCAGGTCGCCAAGGTCGCCTGCACCGTTATGGCCGTCTTGACTTGTTACAATTTGGTACAGGCTGCTTAGACGGGATGCGCGGTGGGCCTGGGGTTTGGGGGAGGTGGACATGTGTATAGATAGATATAATAAAAAGTACAAAGAATGTAACATATTGTATCCCTTGTATTCTGACCCCGGTTGCGAGGGGAATTCCCTGCGACCATTAGTAATACTCGTGTCATAAAGAGGGCTGTCTAAACTTCTATCAGGCTGCGTAGCTGCTCGTTTAGATTGTATACCTAGGTACGTGCGAATACAGCACACGGCAAATACATATAATATCAGCAAACTAAATGGATCGATTTTATTTGGGTGCTTTGCTCTACTCTAATTGTTATGAATATTCGGTAAGAAAGCAGTGATATATATGAGGCTTTGAAAATAGCCAAAGACGTATTGATCCTGACACTCAATCCCACCATGTACAGTCCAAACCAACCAACGCCCTAGAATGCTTCAACTATTATTGTACAGCTTAAAATACGATCCAGCTATTTTGACACCTCACATGGATTCATCGGTATTGAGGTCTCTTCGTTAGAGCTTCCGCAGTTCTATTATCGTTTCGTTATCGTTCTCGACAAGCGCCTCCTGCGTCGCTTGTTCGTTATCTAAGGGGGTTTCCTGCGCCCACTCATGGCCATTATTTCCAAGCACTTGGTGTATGAAGTCAGTAATTAGCTAACAAAGTTATGAGGGGGGCTGGCGTATTGGTAGATGTGGGGGACTAGAGGATTGAAACTATAAATATAACTCACAATAGTCGCCCAAGTATCTCATGGCGTGGAAAATCTCCTCGCCCGCTGGTATGATATGGTCGTTTGGGAGAAGAAAACCGTAACTCCCGGTGTCTCTGAGCTTGATTTGATAGCTATAATGTGCTCCAAACTCATGGTAAAAATAGTCTATAGCAGAACCTCCTCTGGATTCGATTGGTGGCCCGGCCGAATTTGCGACGGCACCTTCGCATGCCGATGCCACTGTATAAGCCTCCCCGTTTGATAGCCTCATGTGTTTGGCTAGGTTCATGGCAACCTCTTGAAGGTTCTCGGCATTGGGAGGCTGAACATTGCAAGAAAAAGAGTATGGAACGAGGACTTGCTGGGAATAAGAGTGCAGATCAAGGTACCCTATGAATTTGGAGCCGTTCTCTGTCTCATTCCTGGCCCAATCTGCTAATCGAGCAGCCTCGACAGCTTGAAGCGGCTCATCACCGCCATAGCTCTCGGAACAAGGCTCATTCTGACGGTCCACCAAGTTCCATTGATATGGAAATGAATGGTCGAGGTCGAATCCCTGACAGTATGACATCTTGGTCCGTTGCCGAGATTTGCGGTAGAGTCTATCGACTTCCCATGTATACTCATACCCATCGGGATTTAGAACTGGGACGAAGACTAAATCGAAGCGCTCGAGTATCTTTTTAACTATTGGGTCACTATCGGCGGACTGAATAAAGGACCAAGCGACGTAGTTGACAGAGCTCGTAGAAATCCATTCTCGCGCATGAAAGCCACCAGTGACCAAGATAATCTCACGGCCTTGACTGGGCGTGTCTTCGCTAGGTCGTAGGCCGACTCGCAAAGCTGGAATATCACGGCCCTCGTAAGATTTCCCAATATTAATCATCTGAACGAGGCCGCGGCCCCGAAACATGGAGTCGAGCAGGCGCATCCAGGCCACCATGACGGAATATGGCTGGTAGTCTTGAAAATAAACATCGGCGACGTCGGACTTGCCTGGTAGAGAATGCGACACGGAAGCAGTCCCGCGGTCGTATAGTTGATAGGTATGGGTGAGGTCCCGGCGAGAGGGGTAAGTGGCGGCGGCCGCGCGAGCGAGGTCTGGGATGAGGATAGCGTGATGTAGAGACGAAGGCAGGGCGCGGGTTAGGAAGCGGACACGGCGGCTGGGAATTCGAATGTCTACATGATTGTCGGTGAAGTCCCAGACATCAAGCAACATGCGGTCCACCACGGTGCGCAAGGCAGCTTCATGCTGGGCATGAGAAATGTTGAAGCGGATGACGACTTGCTCTTCGTAGTTCTTCAAGCTCTCGATGAGCCTCGGGCGGTCGTCGACCCACCGAGTCAGGCTGCCGCTTGCCGAGGCATGCGAGGACGAGGTCGAGGAGATATGGTCGAAGAGGCGGCGGAGAAAGGAGCGGGGAGTAGAGGTGGGCGTGGACGCAGAGGCAGAGCTAGAACCAGACGTATGTGGCGCTTGGTGGGGAGGCGTTGAGATCCGATTCGGGCTTTCACCTCGAAGCGGAGGAAGGCCGGGGATGCGCCATGCGTTTGTATATTCGATACTCCCCAAGCATAGCAAGAGGAAGGCTATGAATAGGGGGGAATACGGACGATGGTAGATCAGGCGCATGTTGACAACGACAGCTGTGGTCGCATCGCCACCCGCACGGCGATCACCACAAATTCTAGATGAACGAGGTGTTAGTTGTAAGTCGGAGGACCGCAAGATCCTCTCTACCTAACCCAGGTAATTCCCTATTTACTTGGGATGATATACCTAGCAGACCAGAGGCGGAAACGGTCTACAGTAGATAAACAGGCCCTTAAGGTGAGAAAGAAGGATGCCTGATTTCGCTTGCCCGTGCCATCTAATTCTAGCCTCAGAGACCGGTACCTGCCTAAGTGTCGCCTATCTAAGTGCCGCCTAGCCTGCGTAGAGGACGCATGCTTTGGTGGGGTTGAGTGAGGCGATTGGACGTTGGGCGGAGCGGGTCTCCCTCGCCTCTCGCGCTGTGGGCTACTGTACCTATACATAGCTGCCCACTCACCTGCCGCTAGGGCTGCTATTAATGTTATTTTCTTTATACCTACATATGAAGATAAATTGCCTACCTCATCTAGGTACCTACGTAGGTAGGAGGCAGTTAAGCATAATCGTGACATCGATATTGACTTTGCGTAACAGGTGGTAAAGAATACCATATCTAAGTAAGTAGGTATATCAATCATGGAGACAGACTTACACCAATTCTCATCAATGAATTAGGTACCTTATGTATTCCCGGTCCACCCCCCAAAGCTTCCAAGCTTGTTTCTTGCTTATTTGTGACGCCAAAGAAACCGTTGTACTTGTCTGACCTGATCTAGCTTATTGGAATGGGGTGCACTTGAAACACAGCCCGGACGTTCTAACAACCGAGAAATGGAAACCGAGAACCTGGAAACACTGACATAGATGCATCGGCAGCTCTGGGAATGACACAATGATGTTCGGATTACGCAATGGCTCGTTTGACTGTTGAAGTCTCTGCTGTGGCGGTACGGGTAGTGCAGCATGTGGAGTTACCTAGACCGGTAATCCAGCTTCGGGTTGCAGGTTTGCAGGTTTACAGGTTACCTAGGGTTGCAGGCGGCAGCTTGGAGGCGGCCTCAGGTTTCATTCGATACGTAGGTAACATATCTATCGGAAGACTCTGCGGTATGTTCAACGACGCATGTAGATGTCTGCTTAGAGGCCAACGTTCAAAGGTTTAAATTGACCGATACCTTGTGGTGTATTCAGATCTGCGTGTAGAATTAAAACGTCGATTCACTACTAAGGTACCTACCAGGTATGTTGACGTTGATTAAAATATGCATAATTAATTAGGTGAAGTTGTACCTACCTCATACCTGATGTACACTAGCCACATGCACCCGTGGATATGGGACATCATCTTTACTCGACGCGCGTGTACATCATCTTTACACGATGGTACGCTACGTATGCTGGGCTAGGATAGAGGAAAATAGGTAGGTAAAGTACGTGTAAGGTACCGTCTAGACTCCAGAGAGGTCCAAAGCTGCGCGCCGCAATAAATTACTTACATGTGTACCTAATTACCTGCGTGTTACCTACCACATACCTGTGACAGTACCTATAGCCTTAGGTACACTCGAGCTGAGAACCCTGAGCCCCCCCCATAATTGTTGTCCCATGGGCTGCCATGGGCATGTAATACCTGAATACCTGGTATGTAGGCTTGTACTTCTTTTGTAAGTGAGGCAGTGCCTCCTCTCTCTCTCTCTCCAATCCAGCAATCAACAAACTGCCCACTTCCTCAACTCGTCATTCTGTCTGTCCTTCGTCAATTGCTTTAATTTCTCGGTTCAGCATCTGTCGTCGTTCGCCCGACAGCCCATTGTATCCTGCCAGCAGCCATCTCCCATCTCCCACCTCGAAACCCGAAACACCCCAGCCCAGTTAATCCTTGATACCTCTCACATTCCACCCAACCATAACCACACCCCCTTTCGACCTCTTGAACCTGGCCTGCCCTTCCCGCCCGTCGTCTCGTGTCGTGCCTAGCTTGCGGTGCGGTGTTGTGGCCCCGACGAGACAACACATGACAATGGGTCGCCGCCACTGTAGGACTTGACGACATCGTGCTGCCTCGAGCATCGCCTGTGCGTGATTCCTGCTACGTTCACTACACACCCCGCGCCTCCAGCCTCCAGCCTCCAGCATCCAGCCGGCCAGCCCGCTCATTATGCCCTTCTTACGCCGTCGCGGCGTCATGGCTAGTGAGTCCGACATGCGCCGCTACACCACCTTTCTCGATCCCAAACCTCCAGCCGACACATTCCTCAATCCCGACTCTGCGAGCCACCGCCTGCAGAATGGCGCCATTTCCCACGATTCCGACAGCAGTCGATTGTCTACCGATCCGAACGCGGATGGAGCCCGACTGAGCCAGGACTCGTATGACCGCCCAGAATCCCCCCCCATCCAGGACGAAACCCCGAGACACCGCCGCTTCAGCATGCTCAGGTTCCGGAACGCCTCCGACTCTCAGTTGTCTACTAGATGGAGACAGCAGCAACAAGCTACCGAGACGCCGCCGCCCATGCCCGAACGTATAGTACCTCTTGCCTTTTATCTTCTTCCTGCTCACCAGAACGTCATCTACTGACACGCCGGTTTGGCTCTAGCTCCTGCCATTATCACAACAGCTCCTACCGTGAACTCCCTCGCGGGCAGCACGTCTAACAAGAAGTCTGGCGTTCGGCTTCCGCTGCGAATGCGCCGCTCAATGGATGTTCCGGGTAATCAGCAAGACCTCATGCCTCGAGTCAAGCTCTTATCGGGCACCAAAAAGGAGAAAAAGTCTACGATGAGTCGACGCACCGACTCTCCAGCAAGTAAACACACTGTGACCTTCGAGGAACCGTCCAAGTCCACGCCCGTCTCTGCCGCTTCAGTCATCCCCGAGGACAATGGCGCTACTCTGGCCATGCCGCCTCACCGTCTATCCGAGTCGTCAAGGTCTGAGAGTGGTTCAACCGACCACACTGGCCATCTTCAACATGGCACTGGGTCCTCTGGCCTGTTCCGCTTTGGTCGCCGGAGGCAAAAACAGCCAGAGCCCCTGTTCCCTATGGGACACCTTCCCCAGAGATCAAAAACACCCATATTGTCAGTGACAGGCTCAAGCGCGCCATCGCTTCCCCGTAATTCCACTTCTACTACGTTTAATGCAGACGCACCTCGCCCATCAACTGGCCACGATAGGTCGACACCTTTAGGTTCTCCAAGTCATGGTCTAAGTGGCTTAGCTAATAAGATGACTGGCTCTCCGGCAACTGCACTGTTTCGAACCAGCTCTCGAAACTCGGGTCAATCGTCACCAACCCGGGCGAGCTTAGGGCTTAGAGGTCGTTCCTCGACGATGAGCTCTCTTGGTGAGAGTTTTGCTGACCCTCAGCAGCCAGGACTCCCTCGCACGTCATCCTCTACAGGCCGTAAAAGCTTCGGCGATCTCTTAGGGCTTGGTCGTATGCGGCAAAATACCGAGCTTTCCAGGCACGGTACTCTGACTCCCGCCACACCAGGATCGGGTACCTCTAAAAACAACTCTTTACAGCTAGCGAGAGAAGCAGTAACTCTGCCTGAGCGGTGTGAAGATGAGACGGCTGCTAAATATCTCGCTCGCGTTGAAGGCATGTTCACCCGCGGCGTGATTGCAAGTTCGCTTTCGAAACACACCGATCCCTTCCATGCCGCCGTACTTCGTAGCTATATGCGATCGTTTAGCTTTTTTGAGGAGCCTATGGACATGGCAATCCGGAAGCTTCTCATGGAGGCCGAGCTCCCAAAGGAAACCCAACAGATCGATAGATGCTTGCAAGCGTTTGCGAACCGATACCATGAGTGCAATCCGGGCATTTATACTACACCAGATCAAGCCTATTTTATTGCCTTCTCTCTACTCATATTACACACGGATGTGTTCAACAAAAACAACAAGTATAAAATGCAAAAGGCAGATTATCTCAAAAACACCCGCGGCGAGGGTATCTTTGATGATGTATTGGAGTGCTTTTATGACAATATTAGCTATACGCCCTTTATCCACCTAGAAGATGATGTTCACATCAACGGCGATCGTACCGCGAGTCTCAGGTTAAAGAAAAAGTCTTCTGTGTTTCCCGCAGCCATCGCAGAACCAACCAGGAGATCCAAGGATCTACTTGATCCTTATACACTAATATTAGACGGCAAGCTAGATATACTGCGGCCGCCGCTCAAAGATCAGATACCCCTAGATGAACATTATAGCTACATGGGCACTGCCAATCGCCTCAGTTTGAAAGAGCTCCAGAAAACATTCTTTAAGACAGGTATACTTCAAATTATATCAGCTCGCTCGCGCCCGGATGCATTCATGACAGTCAAAACGCAAAACAACCCCGATGCAGCGCATCCTGGAATAGTTGATATCAAAGTTACTAAAGTAGGGCTACTCTGGAGGAAAGATGTCACCAAAAAGAGGACTCGGTCACCATGGCAAGAGTGGGGTGCCATCTTAACCGGCGCTCAGTTATACTTCTTCCGCAATGCGGGCTGGGTCAAGAACCTACTCCATCAGCATGAAGTTCATGTGAGATCTGGTCATGATGGCGTTCCCCTTATATTCAAGCCGCCTCTAGAGAATTTCAAACCAGATGCGTTAATGTCAACGGATGGAGCAGTAGCCCTTTGGGATAGCAATTACAAAAGACACAAAAATGCTTTTGTTTATGTTAGGCACGGAGGCCTCGAAGAGATTTTGCTAGCGCAGAGTGAGGAAGATAGAAATGACTGGCTTGCGAAGCTCAACTACGCAGCTGCATTCAAGACATCGGGCGTTCGGATGCGTGGCGTTGTTGGTGGCAACTACGAGGGTCAGAACCGCCGAGCGATTCGCAGGTTGGACAGTGCCGGCGTGACACAACTCATCCAAACCCCGACCGGGGAGGTGGCCATTAACCGGAGCAAGATCGATCATCAAATGGCTCGGGACATACTCCTTGCTCGGCGAACCATGCTACGCGAGAAAATTGAAGAAGCCGAAGAAAAGCTCGAGATCGCACAGAAACATCTTGAGACGCACCTGAGGAACGCACGACATTTACTCGTCCTAGCTCCAATTCAAGAGAAAACTCGAGAACAGGTCTGCAATGGTGCAGCCAAAATCATAGCTCAGCTCAGATGGTCACGCATTGACTTTTGGAAGTTGAAGTGCCATCGTGATATACTAGCGATGGATCTGGCTGAGGATAGGGAAATGAACGGCGACATTAGGGCAACCTCCCCTACCCCTCTCCTTGCACCTGTAGACACCAAGGAAAGTAACAACGTCACGGCACAGCCAGCCCAAAGTTCTCCCACTTTCGTATCACCGCCCCAATCACCTAAGTTCAAACAGCAGCCAGACGCTGAATCGCCAAGTCAGGAGGTATTCCATACACCGCCATCCAGCGCTACAGCCCCAGCCTTTGAAGACAGACCGCATTCACATTTAGGCCATTCTAGTGCTAGGAAAGCATCTCTTTCGAGTGTCGCTTCGTCTTCCAACCGTACCACCGCATCGCACCTACAAGGCACGTCAGCTTCTCCTCATCGACCTGGTTCTAATCTCATTGGTGAAGATTCGGTGGAAGATGAGCATGAAAGACATGTCCTTGAACAGGCGGGACTTCTTGAAATTGAGTCTGCCTCCACCTTCGACCGCCGTCCTAGCTCAGCCTACACGACTGATGATACACCGGACCATGGCAAGCGAGGTAGCATCGGAGGGACCGACAAGGACCAGCTCGATAGAGGCAGGGTCCGGCGAAGCCTACAGCGTACCCTTCGAGATGGTGCTGGTCATCTGTCGCATCACCGAAGCAAGAAGGGTAAGGATTCTACGTCAATTGGAGGTGTGTCCGACGATAGCACGCGCGATGAAGTGCTCTTTCGTGGAAACGGCAGTTTCACGGTCCATGGGAAAAAGGCGTCGGTAATCAACTTTGGCAACGAACTACAAGGTATCGCGACAGATGAACACTTGAAACATCGGAAGCAAGCCCAACAAGGCGACGAACCGGAATCTAGATCGCCCGATCACGTTGATGATGATTTCCAATCTCTTCTTGGCCGCCTTCCTGAACATTCGGCCCGACGTGGATCGGCTACAAGCGCTAGTACGGCGACGGCTCGGTCTTTTCGAGACCTCCATCGCAAATATTCGTCGCGAGCAACTAAGAGTGTAGCTGGCGGGAATCTTGTCGTACCGTCAGACGAAGACAGCGACGCAGCTCTGAGCTTCTCAGATGGCCGCCGATCTCCTCTCCCTCCACTTGATGATGAGGAAGACGAAAGCCACGCGTTAGAGACGCCACTACAAACTCGGTTCTATACACCAGACCCTCCAAGCTCCCCAGCCCAGAAAAGCAACACGCTAGATGCGGATGAGGAATCGGAAGAGGCCGGTCGTTTTCATTCTTCAACAGTCCAAGAAGTAAGCGCCTAATAATTGTCATTTTTCATCCATAGGAATGGAATTAGCGGCTGGAGGCCGCACCATCGTTCCGGAGCACCACAAAAGTGTTCTCACTGCAGGTCATGGCGTTTTTCAAAGCTATGGGAAACAAATGAAAATAGAAAGGTTTCCTAGGGCTTAGGGTCAGATTTGTTCGTCCTCGGCCTATTTATCGATCATGTAACGATGGGGAAAGAAGCGAGTAGAGCAAGTGAGCAGTCAGTCGTCGCTCGTTGCCAGCCGAGCTTATCAGCCAGCTAGCCTGGCTTTGTAATGGGTAATAGGTTTGCCATGAAATTCCCACACAATAGGGCGCCGGTAGAACATGCCGCTGCACACTTGTACAGATCTAGAGAGGAGCATAGAAGGATCGTATTGACGAGGAAACGAACGCATTGGCAAAAAATATCGTACTGTAATATCTAATTGTTTGTTACTTTGTCTATACGCATAGATACACGTGCAGCCTCCTGTTACATGAGATACGATCAGCGATCTTGTCTCGCACAACTAGACTAATGAGATGGTCTCATTTTATACCATTGTTACTTATCGTGATCTCATGTCCATTATTGTCCTGACCTTCCTTACATATAAAAGTTAAGTCTATACAGCTAAGACGATGAGATATTTCATCCTACCTTCAAATTGTTTCGTATCGTGCTTATTAGGTATTGCTTGTCATGTATGGATGCTTTTACGTAAGATGGTAAATACAAACTTACCTACTTACCAGTGTCATTTTTACAGCAAGACACAGCCTTATAGGTCTAAGCATTACACAAGCTACGATAAGAATCAAAATAACTCTAGGCACGGCCGCTTGCGGTGATGTAACCCACGTGGGATCAACGGGTTATGAAGGCATATGGTATATATACAACATAATCCATCGGTGTTTCGGGTTGATTTATTTCTTTCCCTTCTTTTTCTTTTTGCCACCGGTTGCCTTTTCCACCTTGACGGCCCCGGCGCCGCCGACGAGCTCGAGGGTCTCTTCCTCCTTGACGACGCCGCCCTGGGTGGCCTCTTGCGCCCGTTTCTTCCCCTTCTTCCCCTTAGGGCGATAGGTGCTGCGATCACGCAGGGGGAGCCAGCGCTCCGGGTCTGGTAGTTTGCCTTCTTCGTAGTCCTTGGGCAGCCGCTTCTTCCTGGGGCGCTTCGCGGCCGTGTCTTTCTCGGGTCCGTCTCCCGCTGCTCTTTTCCTACTCGTGGGCGTCAGGGTTGCAACAGAACATACACCGGCCTCTACTAAGGCTTGGACGTTCACGCCGGCGGTCAGTCTCTCCACGGGGGTTAGCTTCTGGAGATAAGGCTCAACCTTGGCATAATCGCGAGTGGCAAAAGATGCCACGAGGCCGGCGGCTGCGGTGTTATCCTGGCCTGGTTGCGCGACTAATTTTTCAAATGCAGCGCCTGCCGCTGCTATATCCTCTGGGTTGGACGAGCGAAGCAGTTCCACGCCGGCCGCTCGTAGGAGAGAGGTGGGTGAGGATTCTGGTTTTGACCGCCAGTGGGCAGAGGCTCTGGAGAGCTCTGCGCGGATCGAATTCTGCCGGCCTTGGAGTCGGTAGAGCGCTACAGTCGCGGCCACAAGTCCCGGGGAAAATCGCACATCCGCGTAATCAGCATTGGTTACGGTCTCTAAACGTTTTAAGAATGTCTCTAGTATGGCTAGAGCTGGACCGGGGTTCCGCATTTGGACGTATAGTTGGATGATGGTTAGAAGAAGCCCTACGTCGTTAGGGCGTTTCTCTAATACTGGTAAGATCTTTCGGATGGCAGCTTTACCCGACCCCATCTCGGTCCGAGCAGCGGCGCTGATAACGCCAAGGGGGGCAGCATCGAGCAACGCTGTCGGCGTGGACGCACTAAGAATATGCTTGTTGCTAGCTGAGTCGGCACCCTGGAACTTCTGCATCTGCAGGTCTAACGCATACTTATTACGCCTTAGGACGGACTGCTGATATTCAAATAGTTTGTCGTTACCAGATAGTTTCCCTGCAAGCTCAGCGACGCGGTGGGTTAAATAAGGATTACCCTCTGTCCCAGCCAGGGCGATCTGGTTATTCTGAGCGACTGCCCTTGTAGGCGCCTCTAGTATGCTAGGGGGATGGTGAGTCGATGATTTGGTCAAAGGGGCAACATTGATACATACTCGGATTGTACGACCAGCTTCTGTAGGGCTACGGCGTCCGCATGCTTTCCTAGCTGGGAGAGTACATAAATATGCTGAATGATGATGGGGAGCAACTCGGTTTTCTTCTCGTCGGGTGAGAGGTCTTCGCTAGCCTCGCAGAGGTCTCGAGCGCGTTTAAGGAATACAGAGGCCTTGACAAGCTCGGCTCGTGCAATGTGGGCGCACGCGGCATTGTAGGCGGTTTCAAAGGATTCGAGGTCAGCACGAGAAGCTTGCCTCTCGCTGTCATCTATCTGGTGGCCGAGGCCAGCCCACTCCAGTTGTGCATTAGTAGCCAGGAGATTGATCTTAATGTCGTTCTCGTCGCCTTGCGGGCTGGCGTTCTCGCTGGCGAGGCTGTGGTAGATGGAGGCAGCGTCTGAGAAGTTCTCGGCGCGGTATGCGATCTGGGCGCGCAGGTGACGGAAGGGGCGGGAGGCAGCTTGGGCCGACGGCGCATTCTCGGCGGCGTCCCGGGCTTCCTGGAGGTTGCCGGTCTTATATAGAGCATAGGCCTTCTCGAGGATGCACTCGGCCTCTAGTGCGTGGCCACCTTCGGCGATGGCTCGCAGGGCGTCGTCGAAGCGGTCGAGTTTGAGGAGGGCAATGACCCGGGTATGGTGAGCATCTTTGTCGCTCTTCGATGCCCTAATGGCAGCATTGGCGAGCTTAAGGACCTCGTCGTGGTCCTGGATGGTGGCTGCCCGCAGAAGGGAGGCCAGAGCAGCCGCGGGGTTCGACGACATGGTATATATATCCTCGCTTATGTGGGTTGTAGTGATATACTTGGCTGGTATTACGTCGGCATGGTTATATCAGACCGGCCCGTTTCGCTTTTCGCAGGCGTCGGTATCACTGCTGTTTGCAAGCAGCTCTGTTAGTCGTAAATGCACGCTATCGTGGTAGCAGTGGCGAGAGTTGGTGCAGGCCGTCGTCGTGCGCGATGTGTGGATGGAAGATGTGGGTTCCAATGGTTGGTGTAAGCGGGCACCATGTTCACTTCAAGTTTCAATTAATCGCGATAAGATAAACGTAGGCAGGTACCTTACACTGTGTCCAGGGCCTGCCCTAGGTATGTTATACCTGTAATGGTCCGTATGTAGATACACGATATTACTATAACGCATATAATTAAATGGCGCTTATGCATATATCTGGATATATTCATATGTATAACGCAACGCGACCTTGGAAGCGAGGTCCCGAATCGTGGCTCGAGTTGCTTGTAGCTAGTGATCATATATATCTGCACTACCTAATTTACCTAATTTACTTAAGGTAGGTTACCTTACATATTGTAAGACTGCTATTTCTAGTCTTCGCATTCTTTCTATCTCTCTCCCTGTGGTCTTCCTCTCCTACCTATTTCCTATAGATAGATGCCTAACCAGTGCTAGAAAGCTTCTAACTTTTCATTAAATAGATATCAACGGGGTCGGGCATGATTTCAAATATTGGGTCTTACGGACAAAGTGGCAGACTTGTTAGTCAACCCGGCACATCGGGCATTATTAAACCCCCATTTTACAGGTTATAACATAGCGCTGCTGGCCGCCCGTTAACTCTCCCGGTCTTCGAAGAGTCATCCCAGTAGATAGTGCTAACTTAGAGAACGGACCGATCTTGCACTTGGTTTGTGATAAGAGTCGAAAGCAGTATATCGATAACCTTCGTATAATTCCAGGTTATTGTTGTCTAATCCCCTATCTTATACAGCATGAAAAAAAAGGAAAGCTCCAAACCAGGGGGCAAGCAAGCATATGTAAGAAAGGAAACAGCCACTGACGCGCATGTGACAGCATTACGCCATTGTCCGTGATCATTGGTCTATGTAGGCGGCCGGTATCGTCAATTGCATTGCAGCTAGGTAGAGGTAGATACCGAATGTAGTAAAATCCTGCTCTGGCTGCTGTAGTACTGTAGTATACTAGGCAGGTAGCTTGGAGGTTAGACCGTTAGATCTAGGGCGGGCGGGCTGTTGCGGGCTGTTGCAGGCTGTTGCGGGCCGATTCGGGCAAGGTTGGGTATTCTTGGTCATGGGAAAAGGAACCTCCGGGTGCTTCTCCGGAACCGCTAAAGCGAAACGATCTAGTTAAGCTAAAGTATGTATCTAAACTTCTAAAGTAAGTAGGTCAAGTCCGGCCAGTTCCCTCTCTATCTAAGGCCTCACAACCAACACTCCAGCCAAATTCAAATACTTACCTCTCTGCTCGTTACCACCGAGAAGGGAGTGAGGCGATTACACCGTGTGCAGCATCCTCCAGCATCCTCGTCATGGTGATTATTCTCATCACCTATCCATACTACTAATAGACATTACTATGTGAAAATGCCCTCGACAATGCGCAACCTATGTGTGTCTACGGCGGTCGCTCAATGCAGTCTGCAGTCGGCGGTATTCATCACGTCGGGTTGATAAGCGATACAGTAGCCACAATGTAAGACGTGCTTGGCATTTGGCTATTATTATCATCGATCTTTTTTCTCCTGAACCTGGCAGCCAGTGCTCGAGCGGCAAACGCGCTCAACTCCACCTAAAATTAATTCAACTAGGTAGCTGCCTGCCTACCTACTTACCCAGACGCATACCGCACAGTCTACGCACGCACGCGTACGGCTGTACCCAGACAGGTACCTTAGGTAAGCTCGTCCAACGCTCCAACGTTGCGACGGGACATGCGGGTGCCTAGGGTAGCAGCTAAGGTACGGGCCGAAGAATACACATCTACCTAGGGCTATATGTAGGTAGGCAGGTCTGGGTAGGAGGTGTTCAGCCTTTACGGTACTGGCAGGTACTTGGTAGATCGGAATGGCGATGATTGCAGTCGCGCGCGCACAATATAAATGGCATCGACAATGCCATGGCTCCATTCGGAACATAACTGATACTTCCAAGTGCCAAACCGCGGCCAGACTTGGTGGCATGATGGCGTGCGTGGGGGGCACTCGCCGGGGAGGCGTCGTACGCTTGGCCGGGATTTGCAACACGTACATCCCACACAGGCGCCCACACAGGTAGCAGCAGGCATCCCACCCCACCTTGCAAATACCTGTCTCCATGTGTTTACACTACATCGTGCGCAGTCATGGTGGGTGGATTGGTGGATTGGCGGATTGGTGGGCTGGTGGACTGGGTGGACTGGTGGACTGGTGGATGGGTGGATGGGGTGGATGATGGGCGGATGGATGGTGGATGGACGGATTCATGCTACAACTCAGGGTAATGTATCGCCTACAGTACATTCCGCTCCTTTGCCGCTTTTCCACGCATGAACAAGAGAGACCAGGAGGAGGGAAAAGTGGAAGTGCTACCTATATGTAGCAGGAGGCGAATGAATGAATGAACAGATGAATGACAACAAATGGACGAATCAAGATCCAGATACCTACCGACTCACTTGAGCCTCCAAATCACTCGAACGGCACGACGTTGCGCTGCTTACCTACAGCACATAGGTATGTAGTCAGTCTACTTGATGTGTTGAGGAAAAAAGGTTTCGGGGAAAAAAGCCACAGGTCACACAGCCTTATCCGGCGGCCCACGAGCTGCAGTTGTACATACATACATACCTACATATATACGTACATACATCATACTTATACATAGATAGTCAGACAGCAGCAGTGTAACAGAAGACCTTCATCTGGCATAGCGTAGGCAGGGCGAAAGCACGTATGTAAGTACCGTGGCACATAATGTACGCAGTCTCGGTACGCAGAATGTACGTACAGTAGTAGTAGTAGGTCTGCCTGTGTTGGCGCAGCCCGTTATTCCCGTTCCTATGACATATGACGACTGATATGAGTCCTGTATTATTGAACCATGATGCGGCGGCGGCGGCGGCGACGGCCTGGATTCCGGGCGCCCATGTGCTGGCAGGCCAGAAAGGTGCCGTCGGTATAATGGCTCGAGCGAGCGAGCGTGCATTGCGGGTCAATCAATCTCTTATCTTTGCGCCATCCGATGGACCAGGAGCTGCTGATCTCGCCATCGCCCGTGATTCGTCCCGTACCTGCAGTGTGTGTATCAGGACCCCCGAAAGACAAGATACGGAATTTTCGGAGAGATGGGCAAAGACGAGGTTCAGCCTGAGTTGAGTTGAATGACTGAGTGAGTGAGTCGAGTCGATTCCTTTCGTCATCGGCGCGCGCCTCGGATCCACGAAAGACGACGACGACGACGACGACATACAATAAGGTAGCGCATAGAGAGCGAGAGCGCGAACTCTTCCTCTACCCTCCCCTCTACATAAACCCTTCGCGCCGGCACTCTGTAGATATAGAAATTCGACATTCACATGTCCAAACAGGGTTGGCCGAGAGGCTGGAAGTGCCTTTGCTGAACCAGGATAGGTAGTGTAACTAGATACTACATGTAGGCGGGCCACTTGGCGTATGTACGTATATGCGTAGGTACGTGTGTATGCGTACCTAAGGCATAGCTCCAGGATCGTTCAGGGCGAGAGGCGAATCAGGTGCTAGTGATGTTCCGCTGGGAATTCGACAGATAGGCATATGTAGTTCTATAGGTAGGTAGACACCTAGGTACCATCTATCTTTATTTGTAAATGCTGTACTACACTACGGCATGTCTTACCGTACCTAGAGGTACCTCTTATCATGGACCCCCACAAGCCGGCTTGACTTGGTACCTTAAATTTCAGACGTCCATGGCGTTGTCTAAGATTCCCCTATCCCCCCGTGCTACAGAGTACGTATATGTAGAAAATCAGACTTACATATGGTCGTGAGCCAGCACATGTCACGGATTAGAGGCTCTCTTTTTCCGTTATCCCTACACTGCCAGGTAGGCAACTATCTAACATCACCTACCTAGGCACGTATCTGTCCTAGCCCTCTAGCTACAAGTACATAGATAGGTAGTCAACTCCACTTAAAAAAATCCGCCGAAACTGAGGTGATCTGGGCCGTGGATGATGTGGCTAGCATCGCGAGCGAGCACTCGTTCGTCAGTTCGCGCGCTACCTAAGTGACTTATGATTACATACGGAGGTACCTCTTACAAGTACCTGCCACACTACTCCGTACCACACTGCCACCCCCAACTTGATACAGATACTTACTTACATACTTGCAAGGTAATAAGATGCTAACCAAGGTATCTAAAACCCCATCGATGAACGGCCGCTCGCGCCAGGGGATAGCGGGTCATCACCATCCATGTCCCCTCCCTCCAACAACCTCATCATAGGTAGCGTTCGTCGCGCAATGCGCCATCGCCATCAATCACTATCTGTCTATCTCTCTCGTGTATCATTTTCCACCTCCTACTCCCTCCATCTCACCACCCCGTAGCTGTAATAATTCTCTGACCGCTATTCCGCCTATCGCCCTCTCTATTTACAGCATAGGGGAAAGGCGCCTCGTCCTTAGCAGGCGCGATAAGTAGGTAGATCGTCGCGGACTGCCACTACATGTGCTATTGTGCGCGTGAGGAGGCCACGCGCATACTTATACAAGTACCTACACACACACACACATATATATATACATATTTACGGATTACTGCGACGCGGAAACCAGGGGTGGGGGAGCTAGCTACCTTGACGTAGCCCATAGCTGATAATAAGAATAAGGTCGGGGTCAGAGTTAGAGCTAGAGTCAGAGTGAGCGAGCAAGTGAGCGAGTGAGTGAGTGTGAGCGCAAGCGAGAGAAGCGAAGGACACCCAACAATAAAGAAAAAGAGAGAGAGAGAGAGAGCGCGCGCACACATGCACACACACACATACACAAGAGATATACGGCTGGCCAACTATTGATCGAATGCGAGTTGGGGCCGAAACTCCCTCGTCGCTACAATACCTACATTCTTACTACTGCTGCTGCTGCCACTACAACCCCCCTGGCTGGCTCGGTACACTCGTACGCTCGTCCAGCACCTCATTATCTCTAGATCATCTCTAGATACAAAGTACCGCCGTCGCTTCTGGCCTATCGGTTTTATCTGCAGCATATCCCTCCCTTGCCCATGGAACCCGGCTACCTACCAAGGACCTAGATACGTATCTACCTACATACCTAACTACCTACATACATACATACATACACACATACATACACACACACATACAAGTAGATACCTGCGCTGCGCTCTCTGGCCTCTCTACCTATCTATCTACTCTGTATCCTCTATCAACTCCCCTCCCACCTTTTTACTTATACCTGCCTACCAACCTACCTACCTGATAGGTACGTCCAGAGCATCGCCTACCAGTTGACCCGCATGAACATCCTCCCTTAAACAGCCTCAGCAGCCCGGGCCCGGGAAATCCTCCTTGACCTTACACACATTCTCTCAGGAACACTACCTCGCACACGCGCGCGCATCTGCCCATCTCTCTCCCGTTTATCTATCCTGTGCTTTTCCCTCTCTTACGGGTCTTATCAGCTATCATCACCCGACATCTGCACGTCACATTTTGTGCAGCCTTTCCAAGTCCTGTACCGGCATCCCACGCTCGCTTTTTTCAAAGCCCTGGTCGCTCGGTATCAGACCTATACAACCGCACCCTGAACCCATCCAGTAGTGCCACTCGGCATCCCTAAATCTCGCCCCCCCCTCCTCCATCCATATCCGCCTGGCTTTTATATCATCTTTACTACTCCTCCTCTTACTTACTCTACAGTCTCCTCTCGACTCTAGTTTTGCTTGCTTGCTTGATTGTTACTGGTGGTCGCGCGGCAGTAGCAATACTCTGTAACCAGGAACCCCCCCGGTACAAAGTGCCGTAGGACACATTCCATGGACCAAGTATTCCCCACGAACCCATTGCCTGTTCGCTGGCCTCGTGTTCGATAATACGAGTTGGGCTGCAAGCTCTAACTACACCTCGTCAACTCTTCACTTACCTGAGAAGGAAAGCACTCACTCATATCCGCCATCTATCATCGTCGGCGTGGGAGGGCTCGTGAGACCAGAGGCGGCCATGTCGACACGGTCGTCGCTGTCGTCTAGGGCAGAATCTCCGACTATCGTCAAACCTGGAGTTGACGAGGAGGTTTTGCCAAGTGGACGGTGTCGATACATTCTCCTGAACCCGGAAATCAAGGGCCAGCGCTGCGCATGTGTTGGCTTTACACTCAACCGCTCCCAACCTGGCGTATCGTGCTTATGTGGCCACTTGTCTTGCTACCACGTTAAATCTATGGAACCACCTCCGGATAAGAACGAGATGGAGGATCTTCGGCGACGTGTCCAGATGCTGGAAGGGCAGTTGGGCCAAGAAAACCAAATGGTGCAACGCCTCAGCAACCTAGAAGAACAGTTCGAGATGAGCAAGGGAGATATAAGTCAGGATATGAAGGACTGCTACGGCAATGTAAACCGCATGTGGATAGCTCATGATCAACTTGACAAGAGACAGACGACGTACGAAAATCGATTCGTCTCCTACGACGAGCGACTAGACAGTTGTGTCGATAATGTGCAGCGGCTAAGTGATAGGATGATCGATGCGGACGAGGCCTCGATGGCCCTAGAAGAGCGCATCGATGTGCTAGAGGATAGAACATTTTCCTCCCGTTCACAACGTCCTCCTCCTCCGCGACAACAGTCAACATCCGAACAAGAGCGGACCAGACAATGGCTGTTGCAGTATGGCGGCACCTTGCGAACGCAGCCCTTCTCCAGCTCTACCCACGCGGCTACACAAATCCCCCAAGGTAGTGCGGGTTTTGCTCAGACGAGAGTTCCATGGACCGTGCATGTGTCCCTCCTACCCACAGCAGCACAGCCGTTCCCGTTTGAGAAGGATACCAACGCTTATAAGCGTTGCTTGTCTCGTGGGCTTCATCAAATGGTTCCCGTAAATGGTACAGATAGCGCGTCGTTCAACGCGGCCATCAACAAGGCTTTCGGTAGTCTCCTTTGCGGGAGGGCATGGATGCCGCTCCAAGCACGCCTATGCGATGCGGTGACGCTCGAAGGTTTGCCCATGCTACGACCTCTAGACGCGAGCTTGCTCGGCAAACCGTACGACTTGGAGTTTCTAAAGAATTTTTGCGCCGTCTGTCATCCTACGGGGAAGGTGGAGTCGCTTTATATTGCCATGGTTCACGATACGTTCTCGTGGCATTTCCTCCGACGGTCCCCTTGCCATCTGGACGGGCTGGAATCTAGCTGGGAATATGATCATCTTTTAGATCATGACGACAATTTGGATGACGACACGGCGGGGGAAGACGATAGGCCACCGGCGGGCGACATTATGCCGCCGATACAATCGCTTAAGCGTACGGCATCGGAAATATCGAGGGCGCCTAGCTTTAGTGCAGCGGAGGGGGACGGGTCACGTCCTAAGTTAGCACGCATGCAGGTTGAAGTGTGTAGACGCGGAGTAGAGACAATATAGACGCCTCCTATGTCGGTAGCCTAAATAGCAATAGACCCCCCAGAAACGCAGGTAGACAAGATACGGCGTTCTGAGAATGGCCAAGATAGGCGAGGGATGTATCATATATCATCTCTAAGATTAATCCTGGGCGGTTAGGGTCACTTTACCTATTATTATGCCAATTTTTTTTTCCAGTCAAATTTGTTCAATACCTTGCCCATCTACAGAGCTAGCTCTTAGTATTACAATGAGTATTTCAATAATGCTAGGGCTCACATAGGACAGGTATTGCAGCTTATTTTTGCAGGAGATAGTAACAGATGGGACGAGGAAGACGTTTCGGTCTTGATGACGGAGAGCTCAGTAGTAAGTGCTTGCCATAGGGATGGTCATGACAGAAATATAGGAATTCTGGCATTACGTCAATACTAGATACCTATACTTAGGTACGTACATGTAATAGAAGGCTAACAGCATGAGCTTACTGCATGTAAGTCAGTCGAGAGCCATATATGTAGCTAGACGTAAGACTCGATTTGAAGTTGTCAATACTCCCTACCGAATGAATGCCCAATTACCTCGTACGTCTAACACGGGCGGTGTGTTCAGCTGCACGGAACTTCACATGCAGCTAATAGGATGTACTGAGGTACCTACTTCACAGTGCGTATAGCGAGCAAGGAGTGTACTTTTATGTAACTTGATGGGTAGGTCCCAGCCAATCAACTCGCACCCGCATTCCTCAACACCGACATTTAGTCTAGAGTAGGTGCCTACTTACTGCATACATTAACAATAAGGTAGGTAGGCAGGCAGGCAGCCTACACCTACAGAATACAACAAGATCGATCCGCATAGCATCATTCCTATCATTTCTACAAGTATACAACTAGCACTCCATTAGTCCAAGGTCATTCTGCGCATCATCCACTGAGTAACAGGTTGTAGTCTACCTTAGGTAGTCTACATAGAGACCTGAAAGGTATTATACATACTTCAGCCTTTCCGCCGAGCCTTGTCCCTTTTTACCATACCTTATTATCTGCTTAAGGTGCTCTGCTCGCCACAATCTACACGAGCCCAGCACCTCCTACTACATACGACATATATAAATCGTACGGCAACTAATTCGGCAACTAGCAACCTGCTTCCTCGATCACTCTCCATCTCCCACCTGCGCCCTCCTCCGTCTATTATATTGCTTGGCGCCCCGCGTGCGCCCACCAGTTTGCGCCATGGATTCGATGGACCTCGACCACGACATGGACATTGACGTCGACCTTGTCGCCGACGAGCCCATTGTTCCCGAGCCCGATCCGGTTTGTTTTCCCCAGCTTCGCGCACTGCATACCACGCTGATTGCTGTCTACCACAGGGCAATCGCTCCCCGGGCGAGATCGACGACGACGACGATGCAGATGCCCGTTGTCCCTCCAAGGTCTACCTCAAGGGCCTAGATGTGCTGAATCCCAACGAAGTCAAGGCTTATGTTGCGCAACACTACTCCGACAGCTCCCTGAACCTCGAAAGGATAGAGTGGATCGACGACAACTCTGCCAATCTCCTGTTCGCTTCCGAAAGCGCGGCGTTACAGGCCCTTGTTGCTCTCGCCGCCGAACCCGTCTTAGAGGTGTCGCAGTTGCCTGCTCGGCACCTCCTCCACGCCAAGCCTTTCCTGACAAGGCCAGAGATCGATCTACGGGTGCGGCCCGCCCTCGAGAGCGACAAGAAACAGGCCGGGGCCGCCTCGCGCAGCCGCTTCTATCTCCTCAACCCAGAATATGATCCCGAGGAACGGCGGCGAAGGAACGAGGCAAGAAGGTATCGCGACCGGAATGGCGACGGATTCAACCGGAGACACGGCCGGCAAGCCCGAGCCGAGGAAAGCGAGGAACCCTTCGATGTGAATCTCTACGATGACAGCCCCTCCGCTATAGTCGCCCCTTCCACTAGAGCACGGCCCCGACGCAGGCGTTCGCTTACTCCCGATGACGAACTAGATGAGCCAAGAACGGAATCATACCGATCGTCAAACCGCGGCAGGGAGCTGTTTCCAGACAGCATAGGCTCGAGACGCGGGGCTTCAAGAGACCGCTCAGCCTCGCCGGCCCGTGATCGGGATGGTGATCGGAGCATGGACGATCTGGCGGGTGACAGGTCATCCGTAGCGCGGGAACGGAATCGCCATAAAGCTCATGCTATTAAGAGTCACCTCTCACGTCAGAACCGGGTCAAAGAACTCTTCCCGATGGAGCCAGCATCAGAAAGCGGGCGCCTCGATGACAGGGTCGAAGATGCGGCGACTCTGCTCGCTAAGGGCATCACGCTCCCTCTGATGGATGGCAGTAGCGATGCACCAGCCCCGACTCTCTCGAGCCGCAGATTAGAAGATCGCATCACAATCCCTGGCAAGACCAGGTTGGCTGACAGGATCACCGCCCCAGAGGCCATGGTGACCTCGGCTTTTAGTATCCGCGGCGCGGCAGCCCCGACAAGGGGCTCTAACACGGGCTTCGCTATCAAGGGTTCCGCTGGGAAGTCGGTTAAAGAGCTTTTCCCCGATAAGTTCGGCAGCAACACGGGGAAGGAGTTATTCGGGGATGGGTCCGGAGGCAGATCCAGACAACGACAAAAGGCCGGTGATCTATTTGATTGACCGTAGCTATACCCTACGATACCCGGCCAGGGTACAGGCGACCCCAGCTATCATAGTATATACCGTTGGCCCCGACGGTGGCAGATGGGCCAGAAGGGAGGAGCAGGAAACGTGCTCCATATCAACGCCGCTCTTTAACGAACGCAGTGTTTAGGCGTTGGGACGGCAATCAAATAGCTCTCTGATGGCGGACACTTATGATAGATGTGTTCCCCTCAGCGACGATGATGACAGCGCGGAGAGTATTTCAGAACATGCGACCAGGTCATCTGCATCTACAAACGACCTAGCAAGGGCGGGCAGGGAAATGTTGAAATATATAGATCCCCCTCGAAAATGCAAGGCATCTCGGCACGAAATTCATACGATTTCCCCTTCCAAACGAAATGTACCCAGCAATGGGTAATGCATATAGTCGTTATTGAGCTCATAGTCAGTCACCGGTAGTGATTACATGAAGGTGCTCGAATTATCGCCAGGCCCCTTTACCTACCCAATCGTCCTTCCAGCCTACTTTCCATGTATCGTGAGTAACGACTAGCAAGGCCAGTGGTAGAAATACCGCGTATGTACGTAATCTATAGAAGTAAGTACCGTAGCAAATGAATGTGTACCATACATGTGTGTATGTATAAGGTGCAGTCTACTGGTTTCTAGCTTTGGGTAGGTGTACCTACTTACAACGTAACCTGGGAGGTCGCCATCCCAAACGTGCTAATATTCACCAGGAGCAGCCGCATGGCCTCTACTTACACATACACGCGAGAACTCTTTTTGTTTTCCTCCTCACCCCATTGCTTCAGCGTACGTTCAAATACAAGGTAGATTGCAGAAATATCAATACTATCACGACGACCATCACTACTACGGCTACTTTTACGACTTCTGCAACTACTACGTTATATTACACCCTATCCTTACTAACGCCTTTGCTTTATGGCAGACCTTCGGAACCGGTTGAAGTTTGGGTCACGCTCCCGGACACCCACGACCCCTCCTCGAACCAAGTCAGTGGAACACAAGGTGTCTGGCGAGCATCAGCCACCCGATTCTCGACCACGTAGTTCGTCTCGAATGTCAAGTCATGCTAGCCCATCGAAGCCAATGTATGAGTCCTTACCTAAAGACGACGATGATGATAATGCCAGCCCTTTCGTCCGCGACCAAGACCAGATTTGGTATAACCCAGTGAGTAGCACCCAGAGCCACGCCTGGGGTATATAGGAAGATGGGTTACAGGGAAGTGAAGCAAACAATATCTAATGACAATATCGATCAGTCCCTAATCCAGATGGTTGAGGCACTTCAAGTACAACTTATGACCCATGGCGTGTTTCACCCTCTTCCAGTCGAATTCAACGCACATGTACTACATCTGTTAGAAGGTTTTGCTGCAACACGAAAAAGCATCCGTGAATCACAAGCATCGTGTCAAGAGGCGGCACAATTGATAAAGCAAAATCTTGAACAGTTCCGACGGGTGGCCGACGACTGGGTCGAGCGAGAGTCTCGATATCAAGCCGAATTGAAGAGACTTGAGTTCCTCTTAGTAAGTAGCGAACGCTTCAAACTCGTCAACTTCCTAGCCCATCATGTCTGAGTTACACAGTCTAGTCTATAAACTACTCTGTGCATAAAGCACCTGCTGCAAGATTTCTAATTCACAGTTGTCTTAGCTATCCAAACCCGCCCAAGATGGTCTCGAGGCTAGTACCTCAGGGACAACAAATTCTATGGTCGACCGCAGTCTTTTCGAACGCCCAGGGTTGCTCTCGAGGCTTAACAGTTTTAGAGTGGAACCTAGCGCTCGTACGTGAAAGCAAAAATAACTCGTTTTTTCGGTCGTGTTTAATTTCACTAGAACTAATATCCCTAACACGATGCTCTAGATTCAGCTTCGTTGTCGAAATTATTCTCGACAGCGGATCAGGTGTCCCAGACAGCGACCCGAACAATCCAAGCTAGCGAGAGCGGCAGCGTTGGGAAAGGGAAAGGTCCCGAACGAGGTATTCTACGGCACAATCTCCTAGCAAATAACATAAATAACATAAATGCTAAGCAAATATCTTCTCAGCCCGACCAGCCAGAATTCTTGATGACAAGCACGATTTCATGATAAGCGAAAAGTTCCGCCAGCAGGACGCGATCGCCAAGGCCCATGCCGTCCCCGGAGGCAGGCGAGCGCAATGGCGTAGTGAAGCACTAATGCCTCCGCTGAATGAGATTAAGGGGTCTCTTGCTGGGTTTCGTAACCCTTTTACGGCTCCCCCAAAGAACCCAGTAACGTTGAGTAGGCCACGGCCTAGTTATCGGGAGGCGTCATTGCCAACCACAGCAGGTGTAAGAGATAACGCTTCGACGGATCTGTCGAGCTCAAAACCTGCTCATTCCCAAGACGATATCTCATGTATGCCTACTGTTCCGGCTTCCAACGTCTCAAACCAAGCCTACGAGGCGGACACGACTAAGGCAGCGCCTGGAAACGAACCGGGCTACTCAAAGCTCTCCTTTGAACGTAGAGAAGATCTTAATTTGTTGCCCGATAACCAAGTGATAGATAGGCGGGAAGGCGAAAGACGCCAAAGCCAACACGACGCCGAAAACACTACTGCCTCGCCTACCGGCTCCGCGTCCAGCCAGGAACGAAGGTCGTCGATAGGCAAGGATAACTTCTTTGTTCGTCGTATCCCTAGTGGCCGCAGTACCGCATCTGGCCAGCCAAGACAGGCACGCCGAGGGTCTAGTTCCAGTAGGCAAACTATTATAAGACGCTCACGAAGTCAGAGCCGCCAACGCCGTGATTCTCCGGTGGCTACATCCGTCGCAACACAAGATACCCCACAGAAACAGCAGGCCGAGATGGATGCGCAGATTGCAGCAACACTTGCCCTAGCCAACACTCTAGACGGTTCGAATCAGGCAGAATAATCTACCTCCCCCCGCCAACCACGATTCTTATGCTCAGGCGATGATTCCATAACATGTAGGACTAGCAAGTACTGCGTAGGTGAACTCAGCACGGCTACTAGAGTTATAAAAAGATGACCTAGCAAATGCAAAGAGGGCGTATTCAATCGGTCGACTTCCAGGCAACAGCGAAGTCAGCTGGATCCCAAGGCCGATGATTGGCCAAGTGTACGTTAGTTTGAATAAATAAGTGTTTGTAGCATTGTCTATCGAACGATTATCATGCCATCTTATAACACATCCTTCAGCCTTGATACAGTTGCTGAAAGCCATGATCACCTCAGATCCAAAGCTAGGCTGGATTACGCTCCCCCTGCGGCCGTTTGTAGGGCGGCATATCATGGTCTGCATGCACCAAGGGGGGAGAACCAGTAAATGCCGGGGGTCAGGGGTCGAGGGGAAGGAGACCAGGGCTAGTTCAGAGATCACTCATCATAAATTGAAGCATAGAGACTCTGGGATGCATCTACTTAGGGGCTCGGCTGCTCGGCCTAATGATCTCCATATATTATTCCTGCAGGGAGTGCTAGCGATAAATATTGTCGTCCGTGGCGTGGTTGAGGGCTTGCGGTAAATGCCGCGGCAGAGAGAGTCGGGCAGAAGGCTTTCATAAACTGAACCGCGACAAGGCCGTATTTGGTTTCACTCGACGAGTTTATAATCGAGACCAACTCATGAAGCGTACAGCAAGCTACCAAACTCTGGAACACTAGACGGCAACAAGTCAAGATGGGAGTTTTGGCGTTGCGGTGCTTGAGCGATCCTTAAATCGATGAAGTCATTCTCCTGCCCGGGCCAGGTTTTGCGCACGAGAGGCTCGTGACCTCTACCTACAAAGCCTTATGCGGCCACGGGGGGGATCTGGAACGGGCGCTGCTGCTGTGAAGCGTAGGCGTTACCTCGGAAGAAGAGTAAGCCAACGGCAAGCTGGAAATGCGTGAGATGCCTATTCTACGCATACTGCGACTCGGTTCCAATTCTGCAATTCACGAGGCTCACCGGTTGCCGAACAGGCGCCCCAGTAGGGTCTAGAACGCAGACAGGGAATTAGGCGAGCGGGCGGCGCTTCGACTGAAGTGTTCGTGCCGTTTCTTCCCGTCAAGAGATAGATGAGATAGCCTGGGCTACAATCAGAAAGCCCCTCCGGTGGATATGTGTATCTACATACTCCTGGATTGAGATGGTGTTGGTGGTGGTGGTGATGGTGGTTCGTACAGTGACAACACAGTGTCGTCGTGTTGGGGGCCGGCATGGAATGGACCAAGGCGGCCGATCCTCGATAGCCGACAGTTGAACCAGATCGCTGGGCCTGGGAACCACACGATTGGGCGGCTGCTGCGGCGGCGGCAGCGGCGGCGGCGGACGGGTGTGGGAAAAAGGCAGGCTTGATGCCGGGTATATGAATGACGAGACGTTTATTGTTTCTCACTTACCGCTATTTCAGCTGTCACGACAGGCCCCCCGTCATCGTCATCGTCATCGTCATCATCACACTGCAGGCAGACTCTGGGTTACCGGTGTACGCGTACAGTAGGCACCTCATGTAGGGAGGTCGGTATACTGCGTACTGGCTGATACGGCGGGGGAGGGGAACGGAGAACGGGGAGGGGGGAAGAGAAGAAGGGAAGGGAAGTACATCTCTATCTGCCTCGTGTCTTAGAGCGAGTGTTGCCCGACTCACATTCGCAGGTATATGCGCTCGCCACTTACTGATAGAACTGGACTCTGTATGCGTAAGTAGGTAACTGGGTAGGGTGGCACCACAGGCCGTCCACTATCACCGCAACGCGCTGCAACCAAGGCACATATATCTGCAGCGCGCCGACTATGGGCGCACGAGTAATGGTGCGCTAAACGGTCGCTCGGATGGTCCCGTCGCTCGAGGCTTGGTGTCGGCGGTGAGCGGACGATCAAGCCCAATCCTGCTGCGTTTGACCTGCGTTTTACACTAAGTCGGCCGATACTATACTCTAGTAGGTATGCGCTATACTAGAACAGGTACATAGCCTATTAGATGGGTCTCGATGTTTCCTCTTTCCTCTCCGCAGTACAGAATAGGTACGCATATGCGTACCTGGTTATTATGTAGTATGTACTAGGTAACTGGTAGCAGAGGTAGGTACGCTTGACTAGACTACCTACCTAAACTACCGTATCTACTAAGAAGTAGGTATGCGCTGTTTATGTAGTGGTTAGGTAGGTTCCTTCGTCATCTTCTCCACAACCTGTCATACCTACCTACTATACGTCTAAGTCGGCGGTTATACTGCGTAGGTAGAGATATTCATCTTTCCCTGCCTCTTTTTCTTTCTTAGCTGAGCAACACTACCTGCACTACCTACTGCATACCTACCTACCTACCTACATACACCACACCACACCACACCACACTATACTACACTACGCACATACGTATAGTAGGTAGGTAGGCGGTACTGTAGAATAGATAGGTACTGTATTCTGCACACTACGCATACTTGCTTGCTCCCCTGTCCTTTCGGAGAGCCGACGGGCACAAATCTCGTGGCGGATCTTGCATAGAACAAACATATGACTGATTGCTAACGACGACTTCGGCGGGCGCGCCTTGGTTTGATTGTTCCGCTGCATGTACAGGCCACACTACGCGTACTATATGCATGCGAAGCCATAACCTGCCTTGGCCTCGTCCACAGCCAGACAGGCAGAGAGATAAGACGGATGGACGATGACGAGCTGGAGTAAGTACTGTAGCGGCAGTACGCTAACTACGCTACATACAGTATCTACTGTACCACCTACCTTACTTCCAGTACAGTACTGGTATTCGGGTTGGACAGCAGCGTAGCATCGCAGCTCGAGGTCGGCGACCATATTTGAACAACGGCGCTATTGATTCGCACGAACCGGGATATACCCCGGCTCCATCGGGGGTCCCTCGACACGATCGGCAGCGCTAGGGCTCAACGATGCGCAGACGTGCTCGGCCATGTTCAACGATGTCAGCCAACGGGATTGCGATCCGCACCACACTTGCCGTGTGCAACGGTATTCCTTGCGCGAGTCATCCCAGTCTGTCGGGACGCTACCCAAGCAAATCCCCAGCCGTCCCGGTACCTGGGCATACACAGTATCCACGCTTCGTCCTGCGCGCCCGCGAGGCGTGGCTGAGTACCGGTACTGATGCCCACGACCCCTGCCTAGCTCCAGCCCTTGATAGACGCACCCCGATCATCCATACGCCCGAATATCCTCTATACGCACGTATGTGTAATACATAGGTACCATACCTACACTACCTACCTACCTATTCTACAGCGTTGTCATACCTACTGCTCAGAGTATGAAGCTAAAGACGTATGTCTCATCGGGATCTATGCGTAGGTATACAGAATTGATGCTATAGACTAACTAAGACCTTACCGTACACACAAAATAAGAGCTGCGACAGAATATAAAGTCGTCTGTCTAAATGGGACGTCTTGCTTTCTAATGAAACGAGGCTGTATGCGCCCCTCCCCCCCTCCCCTTCCCCCCCTTCTCGGTCGCTTATCCTGTAGGTATCATGTTCAATACATACATAGTACGTGCACTACTCATCCATCTTAGTCTAGATGGCAATGTGCTGTCATGAGTCCTTGGCCTTGGCTAAGATATGACGACTGACAAGCTGGCAAGCTCGCAAGTTCGCAATCTCCTTCTTTTTAGGCAAAATATGAGCCATGCGCCATGCCGCATCTGGGGACGCTATTTTAGTCGATTTCCCGGTGTGGAAGCATCATGTCGCCGCCGCCGTTGGAATTGGGGCACGGTTGGGTCATAACGGCGCCTAATCAGAGACAAGCTGCAAATCTTAACCACGAGCTTCGTCTTCATGGGGCTAGCCACCGCGCGCACGGTGCGCACGGTGCGCCAGTGTGGTGTGTTTTGTGTTAGGTATGTGCTATGTACTGCGTCTCGTTCCGTTCCCATCCCACGGCCTTGCGTTTCAAGTACAGTAGCAATCGTCGGGGCCAGATAGTCAGATGCTTAGGCTGTGCTATATCGTTCGTGGGGTAATACGCAATGGGTATCAGATACGGTTACCGATGCGCTCGCTTTCAACGGCATCTCTTCCTCACCTTGCTCTCGCCCCCTCCATCCCATAGCCCCAACAAACGGTGAACCGTGGGCTAAACTTTGGAACCCTTCCCCCCCCCTTCGCCCTTCCCCGGCGGGCCTCCATGAGGTTCGGATTCCACGGAGTTGTGGCCGAGGGTCTTTGCGGGTCTGCGCCAAGCCCGTGGCAATCAGCGAAGATCGCCCGTCAAGTCAGCAGTTCAGCTGCCTACTTGAAGAAAAAGCGCCATGATCGACCTAGACCATGCCGTGTTTCGACAAGAGGTATGTCTCGGGCGGCCTGAAGCCGACGATTGGAGCATTCCTCTCCTCCGAGAGGCCCTATTTTCTGTACACTATCTACACTATCTACACTCCATGCGAGCCCCAGGCGATATCAGTCATAGTGTTGTGGCAGCTTCATTTCCCTTCCAAGCTCAACATGTGCCATCGTCAACGCTGAATGGCCACCGTGATATTTCGATGGCCTCAGCCTTTCATGCCTACCCCAGGCGACCTCGCTCACCAACCTACCCCCACGGCACTGCCCTCGCCACACACATACCTACTTACAGTACTTGTACATGCTGCGTACATCCATCTAGTGTATTCACGGAGTGGAGGGTGTCATCTCGTAAGTATGCGTAAGATGGCCACGAAAGGTAGGCGAAGGAGCAAGCGTCGCCTATTTCGGATCGCTGGTCAATCACCAACGGCTCTATTGGGCGACGCTTAGTGCAGATTCGTTGCGTCATGCGTTAATGCCTCGACGTAAGCGGTAACACTCTCTAGATACGGAATACTTAGCATAGGTAGAGCGTAACGCCGAGTGTCCTCCTCCCGTAAGGGTCACTAGTGCTTTCTGCCATGCCGAACTTGTTGAGCTTGTCACCGTCTGTCACCGTCTATTTACATAAGTAGTATGTACGGCACTGGGAGGAGGCCCGTGGGTCAACGACGCTACGCATAGGTACCGTGCTGTAGATCCGAACCGTTTCCTCCCATCCTTGCCCATTTCATCTAGCCACGATAGTTCGTTTGCTGGATAGGACTTCTTTTTCTGAGGGGATTAAACCTTATTGCTACCTTACACATGAAAGTAGTCTACACTAGTCTAGACAACAGACTGATGATCTCCTGGTGTAGTCATACTCGACTAGAACAAAGATAGGTAAAGGAATCACTAGATTGAACACTGGCCCAGAGTGGTGTTGTGTGTGTAACTCTACCCGTCTCCCTCCTCGGCCACTACACACGAGGACCATGTGGCATACTTCCAATATGCAACGTTGAGAGACAGGCGTGAAAAACAGAAGAAGAAGAAGAAAAAAAAGGAATGCTCTTAGAATAGGTGGTGAAACACCAAGACTCGTAGCAGCAACACGCATATATCTGCCTACAGTAGGTGATGTGTTAATTAAGGCGAAGGGCCCGACGAGCAAGGACATCTGTAATGATCGACCGTGACGAACCCAGCTCCATGGGATGGGACGGGCGGGAGCTCAAACAACTGCCTAACGTAAGTACGGTATCAAGGCACCCCCCGTCTTCCATGTCTTGTCCAGACCGCAGACTACATACCTACCTAGACGCACACTACCTACGTAGCCATCTGCACGGTACCTACCGTAGGTATCGCGAGGACAGAACATTCTTGTCGCCATATTCCCTGCTGTTGATCACTTATCAATTTCCACCTTCGGTGCTACTTGTTTGGAGGACTTCAATGTCCCCCCCCCCCAGGTTTCCTCCGTCCGGGACTGACCTACCTGCCAGATCAACGACCCCTGAGCTGCGCAAGGATTCTCGGGGACCCATTCACGCACATCCCTACCACTCCATGGCAATATTGCACTATCTATCTAGGGGGAAAGGCTACCCTCATTAAACAAGTCGGCCTTATTCTATTTTTTTTATTGCAACTACACGCGCGCGCAGACGAACGAACTGAAGTCAAGGCCTACATCGGCGGGACTTTGATAGGAAAGTATGACGACGGCAGGGCAGGTGGTATTTTACTATACACACGGTATGAATATAAACCCAAGAAACAGAATATATTGGCATCTCACTGCAGTTCCTACCCCCCTCCCCTACCCTCCCCCCAGGATCTGGTTGCAACGCTACGGGGATATCTGTGTAATCTACTCGAAATAAAACCCTTGCTCGCGCGCGGTCCGATATCAAGCAAATAAATCGCCGGAAAGGCTGTGCCGCGTGGAATATGCGAGATTTCAATCTGTTCATGTATCGTGGTTACCGGCGAAACAGCCAACGCTGCCTGCGTAGATACTCGGCGGTTTTTTTTTTCTCCCCTGCAGGTATGTACGTTGTATGTATGTTTGTATGTATGTGTCTATGTACGTACATTTTGGTATTTATTTATTCATTTATTTCTCCGCGGCCTTGGGGATCGGTAGATAAATTACCGAAGGCGGACACGATACGACCACAATTGATTGGCCTCAGGATGCCATATGTTTGGCCTATTCTACCTGTACGTAGTAAGTACATCAGGTAGGTCAGTATGCTGCGTAGGCAGATGCTTCTATAGACCCGCCCGGCGGCCAAGGCCTACCAGCTACTCGTGAACGCCGATGCGGAATCGGCATGGGCCGCACGGGCATCATATCATAAACTAGGGGGGGCCCTCTGGGTCCAGGTTTGGGTCTGGGTCTAGGTCTATATAGATCTCGGTATACTTATGAGATCTACCAACCCATCTGTCTATTGTATAGGTATACCCAGCGTATGTCCGTGTAATATATTCCGTATCTACTCACTACGGGTATAACCATCTGTCTACCTATTCGAGAGGCAACTAGTACCCTTGCAGAGACGGTGGATGAACGATTTATCAGGTATCGAGATGGGTAGGTGGGTAGGTTGATCTTGCGTCACAACAGAAAAGTACAATACATGAAACTAGTCTTACCGGAGACTCCTACCGCTACCGTACGATATCACCTACCTACCCTAACCTCCTCCTGCTGGCGGTGCTGGCGGTGTTGATGGCGCTGATGGTGCTACCGCCGATATCCTGGAGGGGAAGAGCGTTTGAGAAAGGTAAGGCGGGCTCGGTGGGATCGACAGGTTGGTGATCTACCGGCAGGTGACAGACAGCCTGACCTTGGGTTGGTGTAGGCCCTGTAGAGAGTAACGGAAGGAGGTAACTCGTGCCTCTGTTGTGCTGTGTCGTATACCTCACTCAGTATACTGCTCTGGATGGAGGCTGGCATGTGGTGTATCTAGCAGGTAGCGTAGCTTAGGTACCCGATCCTTCTGCTCACGAACCGCGGTAACGTAACCTGGTCTTGTCTCGTTGTGCTCTAGGTAGGTTATGCTTCTGCCTTGTTCTTTCGAGGGCGCCCACGAACTTGCGATCTGTGGTTCGCCATTCCCAGTAGCCCGTCCTTGGCGTCTCTTCCCATGTTTTTTTTTTCTCTCCCTCCTCTCTTCCTTGTCTCTACATACTTACGCTCTCCATGCTCTCCATACTCTCCATACGTGGGTCCTCTCTTTTTTTTTCCCTTCTTTTCTTTTCTCAACCCGTTTTTGATGTACCCTAAGTGTCGATCCGTACGGGTCCACGCGTGACTTGCCGCCGCCGGGTATACTACTGCGTGGTGTAAGTATAGCATGTTACTGCACGCATATGTCGTAGCATGTATGGAGGTATGGGGGCTTGTAATGTAGTCTGTATGTAGTCTGTATGTAGGTATAAATGAACGAGTGACGGCATGACTGAGGCACTGAGGGACTGAATGAGTTGATGTGATGTGATGTGATGTACCTCGTAGTGGACGTGGGTCCTTTTCCTGTCTCTCTCCTCGCACCTCTTCTTCCTATGTATGCGTACATACTTACATACATGCGTACATACATGGACCATGATCCTCTATGCCGGCACTGCTAGTTTGGTCCGCTGGGTGGGTATATCTGGGTGCTCGGCGACCATTGACAGTGTAATACCTACACTACACTAGGTACGGCATAGGTTCCCTGTGCGTTTTATGTAGGTCACCTGTCGGTGGCTTATGGTCTTTGAGGCCTCGAGGTCTCTGAAGCGGGATGGCGGAGAGTGAAAAATGCAATTCGCGGACGTCATTATTCCGGTTGATCATGTCCTTTTGCTAAGCCTGCTTTGCCTACGCTGTCTACTCTACCTACTTGTTTGTACCTGCGTGCTTCGTGAGCGGGGACAGGAAAGAAAGAAGGCACAGGACGACGAGGGAGAAGGATGGCGGCTGGATGGCGGCTGGAGTATCGTGTCTCTGTGCTGTAGATACCTAGTGTATTACGTATGAGTAATCGTCAACATGGCATGGCTTGTCTCCATGTGGTCCGGAGTACCCTTTTACCTGCACCTGGGAAGCCGTCGACGCAGTTAGTTTCATTTGCTTGTTTTGTCTCATCCGCGGGCTCCTCCGCATTAGGCTGGCCACGATATCTCTACTCTAATGCATGCCCTTTTGGGATGGAGGCTATCGTATGCGGACAGTCTTGGCTCTGAGATTATCAGTTACTCGGTCGGTTTAGTATCTTCACGATGAACATGCCAAGCACTGTTCCTAGCACCGGGGATAGGATAGGTAGACACTTGCCCGGGTCGAAACAGCATCACGCCATTTGTGCGCTGTTTCTTCGCCGTAAGCCAGCCTGCGTACAGGAGGATGCAAGAGACATGCCACTCTAGACGCTTATGCAGGTTCCTGTGGTGAGAACGATATGGCGGCTTCGTCGACTCCGTTCCTGACTACCGAATACGCCGGGCGGGCTGCTGTTGTCACTGGGGCCTTGAGAATATAAACGCACTCTGACTGACTAGATCCCCGTGTCGAATTCTGAATGCTACTTTGGTAATACCTATATATATTACATGGCACCGACCCTCGGTCATGCTCCCAGCGCCGTACATAATAATGTAGTATAATGACATGATGATGATGATGGTTCCCGTCGAACGTAGTCTATACGGGGGGTATCCGTTCCGTTATTATTTCAATGCTCCCTTTCCCTTTTGCCGTGCCTGCCTGCCTGCCTGCCTGCCTGGTTCCCGGATCCGTAGTCCTCATTACGGGAACACCGTGTGCCCAAAACTCCCAACCCAGTTTATATTAGTATTAGTCTACCAGGTGGCTCACCCGCAACCTCGCATCCCCTTCCTCGTTCTGACTGCCTCTCCTCTGAGCCGAGCCGATGTGGCACCGGAAAAGGTGAGGGAGATCGTACTGTTGTGACTGCTGCTGCTGCTGCTGCTGCTGCCCGTGTACCGAGATCGAGACTGGTTCCAAAGGTGAGTTCGGTGCCGTTGGTAGTGGGTGGCGTTCGCTCGTCTCCCAGGTTTGTATAGGCGGCAACCGAAAGCTGGATCTCGCTCCTACGGGAGAGAGCAGTGAGTCTTGTCCCAAGACTAGTCTCGTGGTATCGTAGCTATTGCGCCGCAGAGGGGGGAGCGATATGGGATTATGAGGAGGCAAAGCGGGCGTGCCATCCCTGATGGTGCCCGGCACGGAATACAGCGACCCCCTATCCGAATTTGGCGAGGGGAGGCCCGATGGCGGCGGCGCATTGTGCATGGCGTGAGAGAAGGGCACTGCGCACGGAGAGACAGGCTCGTGGCGATGGCCTGCGGCCGGGAACATGTGCGTGCCTGTAGCCAGCCCCAGCTGCGGCCGTCGGGGATGATCGAGGGGCGCGGCTGCGTGCTGGTGCGCCTGGTGGCCGTCGTACCCGCAAGACGCCCTCCTCCGCTGCATCGTGCGTCTCCGGCGGTTCTGGTTGCCATTCCACCAGTTCTTGACGGCGTTGTCGCTCCGGTTGTTCAGCCTCCTCGCGATCTCGGCCCACCGCTTGCCCAGCTCGCTGACGAGCTTCTCGATGAGCTGGCCCTCCTCCGCGGATATGGGCTCGTGATTCAGCGACGGCTTCAGGTTCTGGTGGTACCGTTCCCGACACTGCTTGGGACTCCTCGAGCCAATCGTATCCGAGATCTTGACCCAGTTCAAGGGACCCTGCTGCTGGACGAGGCGTATAAGAGTGGCATCCTCGCGCTGGGACCACGGCCCTCGCCGCATCTTAGAAGACATTATTATCCCGACACGTCGCGTGTTTGTATTATGATATTATTATTGTCCCAGACGACTCGGATGGTAGCTGCTCACGGTGAGACCTCCTGGACAGATAGTACCGGTTCCCGTTAAGCCGTCGAATGACAGTCGAACCCGGGACCAGGCGACGACTCGATATGAAACTACCGTGGCCGCGAAGATAGGATGATGATATATGGTGCTAGTATACTATACGAGTACACGACGCACACAGTTTTTTATCTGTATGTATATTTTATATGGCAGACAATAGACGACGTTGCGGCGAATGATGCCAAGTTTGCGGTGAAGTGGCGAAGTGGTGATTGTTTCCGGATGAGCACTTTTTATGGGGAGTTACACGTCTGCCGGATGATCGTAGGTTGGCAGTGGGAAGAGGAGAGAGGGGGAGGGGGGGGGAAGCCTTCTTTATTAGAACCAGGATGACCGTGGGCTGAGATGAGATCGATATACACCAAGTTAGAGTAAGTGGTTGTAAGTGAATGGAGGCCCCCAACGGATGGATATGCTGTACTATGTAGTCCAGACTAGGTAGTCTGATGTACAGATCGGGGAAAAGGCCCTGGCTACTTTAGCTACCCGTCACGGTGTCAGATGGGACAAGACAGGTCAGATAAGTAGGTAGTGTAAGTAGGGTACGTACCGACAGTAGTATGTGGTAGTGGTGGTAGAGGTGGTGGTGGTGGTGGTGGTGTGCCCTACCCAGACAGTATGTATATAAGTAGGTAGGTAGTAGTAGCAATAGTAGAGTAGTATTAGAGTTTACGTACTAAAGGTAGTAGTAGTAGTAGTACGCATATACATAAGTAGAAGAAAAGAAGGACGAGTACTAGGAGTAAGTAGTAGCAGCAGCAGCTGTACTCTACTTACATACATACATACATACAATCCCTACGGTACCATGTAGAGAGCCAGGTTGGATCGCCAATTCGCCGCCTCTATGGCTGCCGTGGCGCCGTTAACTCAGTTCTTGGCCTCTACCCGGTACAATAATGCCGGTATTTCACTCTGCTGCTGCTGCTGCTGCTGCTGCACCTGTATAGTACAGTATACTTACATGCATATACACGTACATACACGTACAGAGACGTACGTACAGACAGACAGATGTATAAGTAGACAGACATTCATATGTACATACGATAGGCTTTACAACTCCACACTAACTAACTACCATGACCATGACTACGATCATGACAGGCTATGGGGCGGGCACCATGGTGTACATATGTACATACAAGTAAATAGTGTGTAAGTAGTTCGGCACAGCTTTTTACTAAAAAAGAGTTGACCAAGCTGGGAAAACGAGCATGGTTTGTACGAACCGGATGTGGATAAGAACAGGCAGGATAGCCCCAGGGAAGTCTAATTAATGGGTAGCGTGTTTATTCTGCATGTACATACATACTCGAGGCCTGGTCTTGGGTCTTCTTACGAACACACCCGCCGTGAATGTGACTAGGCGTGTGTATACTCAGTGACCGGTGGGTATTGCGTATATATATCTAATACCTCTTCCGTACGTATACTCTCCAAAAGGAGACTCTGTGTACTGCGTAGGTGTGTGGTGTATGGTGTATGGTATACAAGTATGCCGTATGCCATATGGTGTGTGGTGTAAGTTATGTAAGTGACCTGCCTACTTATGTACGGCGGTGCCTAGTCTAGTCTACACATGTCGTAGTGCACTTGACAGCCTGGAGAATGGAGAATGGAGAATGGAGGATAATGTAAGTAAAAGGCCTCGAGGAAGAGATCCACAAGAACAACAACCCTCCATCGCCGCGCCCACCCCCTGGCCTTTTCGATCAGCCACTCGTCATAGCTCTCTTGGGATCGACGAGCACACAGTGTGCCTATCCTGCGTTGGAGTGGCTTAGGAGTTATCTAATATGTATGGAGGTACTCTACTGCGTATTTATGTAGGTACACTATCCACTGTTGTCTGCCGTAGTAACCTACGCATAACTTACACGGAGTGGTCTCTCTCAGGTATGTACGTATACTACCTGGTCGTCTAATTCAATGAAGTTAGGAATCAAGGTGCCAAGGCCTGTCTATCTAGGTGTACGTGTGAACTTACTTATATACAGTATCATAAAGTCTATGTATACAGTAAGGGCATAGGTAGGTAGTCAGTACGTTGCTCGCGAAGGTTCCAATCTAAAAGAAAATTTAAGCTTAAGCTCGTAGATGGATATCACCTACGTAACTTAATCTCAGCTATGAAGAACAGAGCCTCAGCTTAGAAGCTTTGAGATAGTGTCAGTAGTTTGCAGGACTGTACATACTGTACATATTGTACATACTGTATAGTTCTGTAAGGATAGTATCTGTGTAGGTAGTAGATCTATCCATAATCTGTGTGTGTGTATGTGTATGCGTAAGGATTCGTACAGTATATAGACCAACATGGAGTTGGAAGATGTTAGGAAATGTCAATACCCTTCCCCTCGCAAGGTCCCCATCGTTTCAGCAGCGTTGTTTGCCTCGTTTCATTACGAAGTGCATCATATATTGACACTTGATGGGGAAAGTCAAATCTTTTTTTTTTTTTAGTTTTATTCCCTGGACTTTTGGCTCACTTGCGCTAACCTTAGGTAGATACCTACCAACAGTATCCAAGTACGTACGTACATAAGTATAGCCTACGCTACCTACTTACTTACCTACCTACCTACTTAGTACTACGACCATGGGTAGTTGATGATGGGATTACATACCTGGCACATACACCATGTATATACCTACCTATATAGTATGCGTATCTACTTATACATACATGTCTGGGCAGCTCACTAGACTAGCCTAATTAGACGATACTACTCCTGCTACCTTGCGGCACGTTCAGCGCCGGGATCAAGGGCAAGCCAGCGAGCGAAAGTGAGCGAGTGGGTGGCCGAGGGCAGTGGTCGAGTGGTCGAGCATGTGCGGTCAAGGGGGGACCCTGGCTAAAGTAGCTAGCGAAAGAGATTGTGGTGTGGATTATAGCCCTCGCCGGTAATAATGATCCCGGCCGGGGGATCCCAGAGCGATCAGAGACCAGCCCGTTGAAACCCATGTCCGTCCGGGCGCTAATCTATGATGCAGGGTTCCCAAGATCTGACTGCTAACTGCCAACTATTCCACCGTACGGCATACGGTGCCATACGGTGCCATACAGTGCCACACAGTGGCCACTACAGTACCCAGAGACGAGCCCGCGAGGCACGCTTACTCGGCACACGTCCGGGGGGTGTACCATGCCTGTCACTTACACCTTGTTCAATAAAGAGCTAAAGGCCCGACAGCCAATATTTACATTGACAGAGCCGCCCCAAGTTCAGCAATGCTAGAGAAAAGTACTGCGTAATAAAATAATAATAATATTATTGTTATTATTAAAAAGTACGGGAGATAGTCGAGATGACATGCGAGTTCAAAAGAACCTGTTGTCCGGAAGCGTTCACTGCCGGCCGCAGAAGATGAGAATATCTACGTAAGCGTATACATACAGTAGTAGGTGGTACATGCGCAGTAACTAAATAAGGTTGGGGTTCATAGGTACGGGGAGAAAGATACAAGAGGGGCAGAGAGCGCCAGCGGCCAGAGAGATGGAGTCGACATCAAATGAAAACTAGATAGGTTACATATGTAAGACTTTACCGACGGCTAAGGACAGAATACAGATTGATTGGACGAGGCGAATTGGTTGTTTGATATGGCCTCTTCTTCCACCTACTACATGCACTATAACTGTCCACTTGTTTGTTATTCCTCACTCCTCTCTCCCGACGCGCGTGTTATACAGTACATACTTAGTTAAAAGAAAAACAATAAGACAAGATAAAATAGAAATAGAAATAGAGTGACCTGGCGTCGAGGGTAGACAACGACAACATCATTAAATAAGGAGACATCGTATATCCAAGATACAAGATACCCTACTCTATACTACATGCCTACGTGAAGACAGACAGTATAGACGACAGTACCGTATGTGAGTAAATCGTATGTGTAGACTTATGTGTAGGCACGCCTATATCTTGCATATAGGTTGAGAAAAGCAACGAGATATGTAGACAATATCAAAGCCGAACCGAAGTGTGCGCTCATCTGGAAGCTCTTAGTCGTCCAAGTAAAATGTGCATCATTCGTCCAGTCACGGTGAACAGTGAGCATCGACGTTTGTACGGTGCAGCTGATGCAGAGAAGCTAGACGCATCCTTGGAATACGAGACATTTTGAGACAGCGCGCGCTGAATACCATCTTCAAGTACCGTGTATCTATATCAGCAGATCTTATAATGGGCTGAAGACCCCCCCTGCTGCCTACTATCTATAACTATCTATATACTATATGTACGTAGTAGACGCATACATACCTATCTATACCAGTCTACTACTTAACTTTCCTCACTTTTTATTAGCATGACCGGGGACTTTCTATCTATCTATCTATTTATTTATTTATTTATTCATTCATTCATTCAATCCATGATTCTCATTCGTATTCTTCTTCGTTTTCTCCAAGCCCAAAGGCAACTAATATTCGTCTCTCGGCAACCCGTACTTGATATCCCTACCCTCTCTCCCTGTTGCTTGGCTCGTCTACCGTTGAGAGGGCAGTGGTAGGTATTTTTGTACGCAGCAAGTATGAACAAATGACGCTCGAGCTCGAGTACCTACATACATACGTGTAAGTAAATGAAATGCTCCGCTAAAAGAAGCAATAACGGTCTTCGTAATCCACCTGCAGGCATCCCCCCGGTCCGATCAACCTCGGATGCTCGCGGCTGCAACGGGGGTGGGAAGCTGGCTCGTCTTGGCGTCGAGCCGGGTTACCCTTCTTTCTTCCCTTCCTTCTTCTTTCCTTCGTGCGTCGTTCTTGGCTGACCCGCCTCCTTGGGAAGCTAGTTGAAGATTTACATACAGAAAGTCAAATAATGTTTCATACCTTGCAAGGAGAGGAAAAGAAAAAAAGAGGCGAGGAGAAATAGGCAGGTCACACTTGCTGCAATTTCGCCCAGGATGAAAACAGTATTTTTGCACACTTAGAGAGTATTATTGCTATTGTTGTTGATGGTCATAGTGATATCGAGATAGGTGGTTTTCTTATATTTATTATTAATCATTTATTTATTTATATCTTATTATTATTGCGGTTTATTTATTTATTGAATATATATATATACATTATTTTTACAATTCTGATTGATCTCCATCACATCACGCAACTGATTCGCGCCTCTTCACCACCAAACTCCTCCCTCCCTGCTTCCTAGAACCTATTATAGCACTATTTACATGTCCACATAGGATGTGACCTGCAAAGTGGCTGACTCGACGGGTCATAATAGCTGATCATATATACTTATATGTTCCCAAGTATTAGCCTATAAGGGGAGGAGGAGAGGAGGAGAGCGAGAGAGAAAAAGGTTGACCGAGCTGAGGAATAACCGCGACGCATCCACACCCCCCTGCTGCTGCTCCCCGGTCCCAGACGCCTGGGTCCAAGTCCCCCCTCACCTCCAACGGTTCAGCGCATGACAAAGTCATTTTCCATATTCGTTACACACAATGCAACTAGAAACATACCAGGTCCATGTTCGCCTTCCTTCCGAGATTAGCCCCAGAGTTGGGTTTCAGGACCCCTTCTGCTGAAAAAATAAAAAATGAAAAACAAGTATAAGTAATCAGCCATCATATTATTAATTACATGCCTAACGAAGACGTGCGTATGTACGTATGGATGGAGCATGTATCCACGCTATGTGTCGAGGGTATCGAGCCTGGCGTGCCAGCCCGTGTCTATGAATAGACCACTTCCTGTCTCGCCCGTGTTCTACGGAAGCTGAACGGCGCTGCCAGGTCCCTCGCTCGCTTGTTCACCGCAATACCTACTACGGCGACGACGTAAGCACCACTTGCTTAAAACGGTAAACCCAAGCGATACCGTCGTTGTGTCCATGGACAGGATGGGGCCAGGCCGGCGTGGCACACCGCCATGACCTACACATACTGTATCGTACTCATGATGGACTTTTTCACAGATTAGCAGTGCTTTTCAGGTCATTCATTATAGGTAGTAGGGTGACGGGGCACACACTCACGTAAACATACAGGAGTCTGGTGCGGTTTATGAGCACGGCCATTTTCAAGCTATCGGTAAACTATGCTAAGTGTACTCCTTGAAGGAATCTAGTTGAACAACGCCGAGTTATCGAGTTTACCAAGGCACATGTAGACGTAGGCAACAGTAGTTTAACACGCGTACCATCGTATCGTTTCCACGTTAAACTTAACTTCTTCGTTGTGTCCTATACACACTGGCTGGCTTATAGATGAACATCATGCCACTCACCATATAACATATCACGCGGGATTACTTCGAAAGCCTACCTACAACCTACATATAATCCGCGTATACCACTATCATCTCATACCCCAACGGCATTTCCCAGCATAGCGCTCTGGTGCTACATGCGTTATATTGTACCACATGTATATTTTGAAAAGGCTGCGCTTAGATCGAACAGAACGTTGTCAATAAGCACGAACCGTCAACTATCGCCGGGGAGAACAAAAGAGGAGGAATGGGAGCGTGTCCATACTTTCCATGCCCAACTTACTATTCCATGCACGTCGTCGAACAATCCGCTCATACGCAATCGGAATACCCACCCTCGGCTAATAGTAGATACTCGTAGGGACGGCTCGAGCATCGAGCGATAAGTTATAGTTCCTGTTAGTACGCACTCACGGGGTGGAGGAAATTAAAGGAGCAAAAGATCGCGGTCCTCCGAATCAAGCCAAAATACATTTTTCCCTCTGTGCTAGGTGCCCAGAGCATCTGGGTATGTCACTGTCCATCGCATATAAAATTTGCCAAACAAACGCCCATTCCGTCGCGATTGAGGCGACTGATTTCCCTGTCTTCAGTAACGAGACCTTACCAGCACTTGGTCCGAGTCGCCGTTACTTCTATACCCTGTTTCTCCGGAAAAGTTCCTTGCTTCTGTAATAGTAAACAAAGGTAAAAACAACAACCAATGTGTGAAGACAGGGAGTTGAATCACAGATGTACGGGTAGAACGCCCGCCCCCCCGATCCAGCCTAGGAAAAAAAGGAAAACGACAAACGGGACGGGTAGCGCCTTGCAGTCAAATCGCTGCAACATAGTTGCCTGCCGTGCGGTCCAAACGCCCAACCGCGTAAGTCGAAGATAGGCAACAAGAATTCACGCCTAGAGCACACCCCCTTCACTCGACGACAAGGTTATAGGGAGATGCTGACATGAGGAGACCCTTTACTCGGAACGCCCCTCGGGTGAGGGGCCTTTATAGATGGATATCTCCGCTCTCGCCCGCGACCCAGCGCCGCCAGGCTTCTTCATACGCGCTCTCTAGATCTGATACCCACCTGTGCGTATCAAACAAAGCACACGTCCACTTGGCGTCAAACAGCAGTTTGCGTAGGTCCGCTAGGCGGCCTCGCCCTTCGCAATAATCTTCGTTCACGCGTTCATGACTCAAGTCACTAGCTAGTCGAGTTGCGAAGGCTTCATACTCCGCATCATCCGAGGCAATAAGTTCCTGGGCGGCTCGAGCTCCCTCCGCATCCTTGGGTAGGGCGCCTTTGAGAATCGACGCCGCCATTCGCGAGCACATTTTGTAGGGATATCTCGGCAGCGTTAAAAGTGGCGTGCTTGACCACAAAACGTCTGCTGCTGTCGTATGTGCGTTACATTCGGGAGTGTCCAAAAATATATCACACACACGCGCCCGAGAGATGTGTTGTTGTTTGGGCGCCACGTCCGTGAACACGATTCTACTTGCCACTTCTTCCCCTGCCCACGCTTTAGCGGTCCTCCTGAGGTTGCACTCGCCCAATTCCGGGAACCTGAGCAGCCACAGAACCGCCTTGGGCACATTAGAGAGAATACGAAGCCACGCACGAAGGGTTGAGGGATCAATCTGGACGAGTGTATTAGTGAAAACGAACAAGAATAAGAATAGTAATAGAGTAGTAGAGGGCGAAGAGTGGTCAAAATGATAGGTATCATGGGTACGGTACCTTGTAGAGTTGATTGAAATTACCCATGATGACAGTATCATCCGGCAGATGTGGGAATAATTCTCTGCGCATTTTCCATCGTCGGCGCTGTTCATCCTCCCAAGTGATAGTCCTCTCTTCGGCTTCACAAGACTGCGCGTGGTCGCAACAGAAAAATGTGTCACGGCAGAACACGATGTTTTCTGAGTAAACCCAGTCCTCGGCTTCATTCAATTCCTCGTCACGAAATACACTCTCCAGGCCGAGGTTGCTTCTTACTGGTCGTAGCGTGGATGATGGAATCGCTGTTTCATCAGCTAGTAGGTAATCGCACCATTCAGCGCCAAGGGTGCCAGCGAAACCCATGAACGACATCTGGATCGGCGCCGGTCGTGCCGCGAATACTTCGTTTCTTGCACCACGTGTATAACCGTTCAAATTGACGAGTATATGGATCTTGTCGTCTATGATCCGTTGCACAATTTGTTCAGCAGACCAACCGGTCACGTCCCGAAAAACGGGCGCTTCGCGTTCGATCTGCTGTCGATGAATGGACTTGTCGCTGGGGGTCGTGGCATAGCAAACTGCCTTAGCCCTTTGGGGATTATGAAATCCAAACACCGACTGCATCCTATAAAACACGCAAGGTCAATATTTACAACCATGCGAATGACTAAAACAAGGGGAGGGTTCTCGTACAAATGAGCCAGGGGGTGGTTGTTAAAATCCGAAGATACATAACCAATATTCAGCTGTGGACTAGGCGGCGGTGGAGGGGGATAGACCGTGCTAGGTAACCAAGGAGATTTCAGAGTCGAACAAGCTATTCTCGCCGCGTTCCGTTGTGAGATCATGCGAATATCTTTCGCACTTAGGGGACAAGTAAAAGTGTGAAAAGGGAGAACAGTTGGCGCTGCTGGCACAGATAGTTGTGCAAGTAGTCTGGGTCTGGTGTATTCGGATACCGATGGGTGCCCGGTAACATATTGGTCAATGTACCAGCGTCGTACCATGGCCTTCGTCGCACGTTCGACGAGTCGAAGCAGCCGAGACCCTTCCCATGGACGACCAGCCCATTTTCTAAGTTCGAGCTCGAGGTTTAGGCCAGTGGCAACTTCGTCCTCCGCGCACGCCCTTAATTGACTTATCAGGATGTCAAGCCCACTATTTTTAAGGATGCCATGGCCCCATTGAGATGAGTCCGCCAATTGTTTGGAGACAATGGCAACCACCCTTCTCATCAAACCACTCCCTAGGCCTTCGTCCTTGGCATCCTTCAACATGCCCTCGTCATCGACGTGCCAGCGGTCAAAGCGTCCATGATCAAGCAACACTCCACCTCGACCTCTCCAGTCGCAGACCGAGTTGAGCGCGGTGGAGAGACCGCATACGGCTTCAGCAAAGTGCGGGTTTGAGTTGACAGCGCGCTTATAGTACATGATAGCGTCATTGATGCGGCCACGGTCCTTAACGGCATTTGCTAGGTTTGTAAGGGCAATGTCAAAAGTACCATCGCATGCAACAGCTCGCTCATACATTTGAATCGCAAGATCCAGTTGGTTAATGTCCTTCAACAGACTCCCAAGATTTGTGTGAAGATGTACGTGTTTTGGATCTAGACCAAGGCCATAGTTGTAATATGCAAGAGCCAGAGCGAGTCCACTACCGGGCGTGATTCCTTTTATTGGAGGAGTACCGAGGCTTTCTGCCGTTCGAAGGGTCGATGTTGTGCGCGTATGTTGAATACTCGCGAGAAGGATGCCGACATTATTGGCAGTCGAAGGACTTTCAAAAAGGGAGAGTGACAAGTAGTATAAGGCCAAAATATCACCGACTCCTGGGGGTTGATGTAGTAGTTTTGGATAAGAGCCTCCATTTGACATGGCGTCCTGGAAAATCTTGGCCAATGATAAGAGGGAATTGCTAGTCGTAGATATAGCTGACTTCTTCGGCATACCTTCAGGCACAAATCGTAGACCAGGAAGTTCACCATTAGCGGCAAATACTAATTTTGCAGTGTGTCTGGCTTCACTTGGTGGTAGCAAAAGCGGCCCAGAAGACCGCGCATACGGCCCATTGGGAGTTTGAGGATTCGATAGAACTGACTGTATCCTATAGATGAGTGAACGAATGCACTTTAGCGATTTGCCGGTGCTGATGAGAACTGCCTCCTCGAAGGCATCGGAAGCCCGATCAATGTCTTTCAAAGCATAGAGCATGTTCCCCTTGGCATGGATTAATGCAATCATCCGGCCATTTTCGCTACCGGGAACAGAGTAGCCACTTAGGCCAAAACCGGGGGTGGCACGGTCCTCCAGTCGATCCAAATTCGACGTTAAAATCGATTGAGATACAGGCCGCGATGTCCCGGAAGTCCAACGCGAATAATTAGGCACCGCTTGTGCCTCAGTTCCCGTGCTACTGCTTGGTGAATTGGAGTCGCTGGGAAATTTGAGTGAGCGTTGAACAAAGCTGATTATCTCCACAGCCTCTTTATTCCGGTGGCTTGCACAGAGCATATGTACTAGATGCTCGACAGCTTCCAAATAAGAAGGCTGTCTGCGAACAGCTTGCATCCAATGGATCTCCGCTTCCTGGTATCGATTAAGACAATAGAGTGAGGCTGCTATGTTGGACATGGCTTCGACGTGACTATGATAAACAATATCAGTAAAGTATGTTATGGCCAAGAAACTAGAAGACACACCTGCTATCTACGGAGAGAATTCTTTGAAACCATTCTAGAGACTGTTCGTAGCGTTCGAGCCCATAGTGAAGACAGCCGCCAAGGAGTATCCCATCAACCCATTTCCAATCAGTCTGTTCACACAGAGTAGTAAGCATCTCAATAGCAGCTTTGGCACTTGTGAGAGGTGTGACTAGGACTCTGTCCCGCGATGAATGGTTAGAATCGACAGTTCGTAAGCCATTAGCTCCGAGCGTATGATAGGATGTGGGGTTTTGCGCTTTAATGCCTCTCAGATGATAACTATTTATGGATTGTCCATGTGAACCAGCATGGTGCTCAACGTGAGAGTTTGTGGGTAGGCTTGCACTCCTGACAGTAGGATAATCCAACTCAGTTTGGGAGTGCTGCGATGCAAAAATGCTACTCGAATAACTGGAAGACTTCGGTAACTTGGGGAAGATGATCATTCTAGAAGCAGTCCTAGAGCCAGCAGAACGGTGCGGAGACTTCTTATTTTGATGTAGATAGGTTAAAAGTTCAAGGTATGAACGATGGGCATGGGTGAGGACTTTTTCCCTAAAGCGGACAGGCGAGGGGACACTAGGCGCACGAGGCTCGCTATTCTTATAACCTGGCGAGTTCAAGGTAAGGGATTCAAGCTTCTGGGATGGAACTTGAATGGAGCCCGAATGTGGTTCATACCCCGGCCGAAGGTTCATGGCGGAAAAAGGTGCCATGAATCCATCTAACCCATGATGTAAAACCTGAGGCGAGTTGTACAGGCTGTGATAGGCCGAACCCCTAGGATTGAAAGTGTGCGCGTAGTTGGCCAGGGCGGCCTCGGGCCACACCGCGGCCGGAAGTACACCGCCGTTGTGAAACAAGGCAGGTCCTGGTGATTGCTGATAGACGGGCTGTAGGGCGGTGGGCACTCGAAGCGCACTATTGTATGGCTGAAGAGCGGCTACCGGTCCAGTGGGAGCGCAATCGAGGGGCAGGGGAGCGGCGAATTCGAGGGGATTCACATGCTGCGGGTTTCCAACCGGCAGCATGTTGGAAGAATCTACTAGAAGCAGACTAGAGGAGCCGAGCGGATGAAAGGGAATGGAGAGCGATTGTGACCAGCGGTCGGCCGAGGAGGGAATGGGGTGCAGCGAAGAACGCGAATCATTTTGTAACGAGGCAGCGAATGGGACAGTCTTGGAGGCGGTCGGCAGAATCATATGCTTGAAGGGCGGCGGGCCAGAGGCCAGGTGAGTGGGATTCCCATCGTAGCCAGCGTCAATGGTGCCGCTGGGCGTCTTGCGTCTGAGTTGGTGGTCCCCATGCTCGGCAAGACGAGGCGGTGCTAGGCGGGCGTTTGGCGGTGCGGCGTGCCGCGATACACGAAGGGGAATGGCGGAACGGGGGGCAAAGGCGGGATCGGAAGGAGTAGACGTCGAAGTCGGCAAGCGAGCGTGGAAGGGGAGATGGCGGTAAGAAGGATGAGGAGGAGGAGGAGAAGGACGAGGAGGCGGTTGAGGTTGAGGTCGAGGTTGTTGTTGCTGTTGCTGCTGCTGCTGACGGGACATGAAAGATGATGATGAGGGCTGCAGCGGGGGGGAGTCTGTAAGCGGCGGTGGTGGTGGGCGGTGATGCACCGCCGTCTGGTGGTGGTGCCTCTGTATTAAGGGCAACATCTAGCTGGCTGGCTGGCTCGCTCGCTCGCTAAAACACGAAAACATCAAGAGCTCGGAAGAGAGCGTGGAGGAGAGAAGTCTCTCGGTGCGCGGTTTCATGATAGCCTGCTGGTCAGGGCACGGCTTACGGCAGCTGAGTGATGTACATCTGGAGGGGCGAAACCCAGCCGCAGTAGCAGTACCAGCGGCAACGCAGGAGTCAGTACCAGCGGCAGCGGCGGCGGCGACGGCGGCGGCGAGGCTTCGAGCATCGACGAACACCATTCGATGACGGCGCGACGGCGACGGCGACGGCGACGGCGCAAACGGGGACGGGAACGTTGCCAACACTCTCGACAACACTCTAGACATCAACGTGGGGGAGGGTGAGTGAACGTTGGCTTCAGCTGGGCGCCGGCGGCAAGCTGTAGCAGCTTGTAAGTCGTTAGTCTAGGTAGTCTTAGGCATGTAGGTCGTAGGTACAGAGTGAGTAATCGGGGGTCGACAGCGCATGCCCAGACCATCTAGTACTTCCAGTACTCCCAGTACTTATAGGTTTATGTAGGTAGGTAGGTACCTAAGGTACGCGGCACAGAGTACATGAGCTGATTTAGGTACATTAGGTAAGGTAGCGGCAACCATGTACTCTCTGTACTCTATACGGGAGCCAGAATCCAGAATCGACAACAGGACGGCCTCGATCGGACAGAACTACCTACCTGCAGCATACAATAAGAAGACTCAAGATTTTGACATGTGTTTAGCGACAGCCCCGCCTTTAGTAGGATGATTATTTACTAAAGGAATGAATGGTCCTTCGTTTTTAGATTCAAGAACAAGTCAATCCAGTTTTTAGTGGGAAACTTGCTTGAAATGCAGTAGCCCTCCTTAGATGTTAGGCGGGCCTGGCTGTCCATTTATGGTTGCAGTACCTAATTAGATACATAGATACGTCCTTAGGGCTACTAGCTGGGTACGTGCTGTTACGGCATATGCAGGTAGGGTAGGTGCCTAGATGTGTACGAGTGTGCCTAACTTTATGTAGGTAGTTCACACCAACAGTGCTATAATATGTATAGGGACACTACCTAAGACTAGGTACATGTACCATTCAAGTTTGCACAAACATTCTAGTTGCAGAATTATACAAACTATCCTATATGTACCTACTTACGCAATATCTAGTATCGACCACACTCACGAGGCACCAATTTAACTCGGTAGCCTTGGTAGAGGTACTTTAAGGTAATATGGGAAGAAGCCGACATGTTAGGCAATTGACTCCGCATATCAATGTTACGGCCTTTACCTATATTAAAGCGGAGACTAAAATGATCAAAAGTGCAAAGCCAATATATATATGCACATATGTACACGGTACGCCCCTTCGATCAGAAAAAGCAAGGAAAAAGGAAGGGGGGGGAAAAGGCGAAGTTAGGTAACATGGGCAAGCCTACCTACGCATACGCATAGATATAACTTATGTCGAAGGTCCATGGAGTGCTTAGGTGGTTTCTATGTGTCTTGAAAGAGTGATGAGGTAATCGAAATAAATCTCAAGACAGAATTACGGGTTATAGGCATTACCAATGGTTTTCGAAGCCGCCATCTCTTTGTTCCCCTTTTTTCCTCAGCTTCGAGCCCTGAGCTGCGAAATAAAGATGCTCCATGTCCTAACTTAGATTAAGTTTACGCGCCAAGTTTTGCCTCGCTTGACCATAAGCATTCGGTAATACGCCCCAAGGGCACTATAAGTAGAGAGCTACCTACTTAGGTTTACCCTCACTTAAAGGCATCATTTATGTATGCTCCCTGTGTACGTCGGGTGTTTACGTGTACACAATACTCACATCCGTACAAGACATCGATAGTGTCACCCTAGCTAATGGGCAAACTGGCACAAGTTATGCATTCCCGTCCTTTTGCATCATTTCCCTCCTTATAAGCACGAGGCACAGGGGGGTATCAATAGGCGAGAATAGAGGTGAAGACAGCAAAAGCCGCCTTGCTAGTAAGGAATACTACGTATCGTAGCCTGCAAGCTCACATAAAAAGGGGGGCTACTCGCCTAATGGACCCTGCCGTCGGCGTGAGCGAGCAACACTGGCAGCTTCGTTTAACCAACAGAAATGTTTGTACCTAGGGCCATGTGGTACGATTAGTCTACTTTGGGTACCTATGTGAGACTTGTGCAAGATAGGATGTGTCGGTGAGAGAGTATGTAAAATTATCATCAGTCGAGCTAATGGCATGAGGAGGACTACAACAGAAGCCTACATCCAGCTTTGCCTAGATCTAGAACCCATTTTCCTCAGGACTATCGGTGATGGCGATGCTGGTCGTAGGCTGCCTACGTAGATAGCTGGGGGGAAAGGTTAAAGGGGTCGAACTGTACGAGAGTAACGTACAACCCCCATTTCCAACTGCAACCGACCAAGAACCTTCGTTCCCTAGAGAATGTTGACATAATTGCTCGTGTTGGGATTTTATATGTAGACCGCAAATAGATGGACCTCAGCCTCCATGAAGCTATATATAGCTGGTGGTCGCGGTGAGTATTGGGTCTTAATTCATTCTTCCTTGACGTAAAATAGAAATAATGCCATAGTGAACGAGGCATACTTCGGAGTGTTGCAAGGGTGGTGGTAGCACTGGAAATACATCAAGACATAATCACAGGTTACATCATCACCAACCAAGTCGGATTGTGTCACGGTTTTTTTCTCGTTTCTGAATTGAGAGGGCTCCGGCAAAGCCTAGTGCGAAGCCATTCCTGAACTCCTGTAAAAGATGCAGCACAAATAAACATCTTCAGTCCTCACCAGCCAGCTCATAGCGTTTTATTTATTCGTCGGGAACTACAGGCGATGCGTTAGTTCTCTCGTCCATATATCTATGTAGGGTTCGATGCAAGCAGGGCGCTTGAACTTACTCTCAATCGCACCACTGTCGATATCTTCTGTAATGGCTCTTGGACTTCTTCCTTCAACCTGGCAGCCTACACTGAACGCCGTGCCCAAGATCTCCTTAACAGTACCGGCGAGGTCCTTGGAGAAGGACTTGAACCGCATGGTCCGAGCGATCTCGATAATCTCTTCGAGGGGAACGCTCTTTGTGTGCTTGATATTCTTCTCCTTCTTTCGGTCACGCGGGGGCTCCTTCAGGGCCTTGATGATCAGGGAGGAGGCTGTAGGGACGACCGATACGGCGGCTTGACGGTTCTGGATGGTGAGTTTGACGGTAACTCGCAGTCCTTTCTGTACAATACACTCTGTCAGCCGCGAGGACAGATCCACATCGACACATTCGGTCGCAGGGTTGTGCGTTGTTCCTTACCCAGTCACCGGTGGCCTTGGCGATATCTTCACCAACCTTCTTGGGCGACAGACCGAGAGGACCAATCTTGGGGGCCAGTGCAGACGAAGCACCGACCTCGCCTCCGGTAGCTCGAAGGTGACTACATTGTATTAGTCAGTCAATTGTGCTGTGCAAGGCGAATCGTGGCAATTCGTCGAATGCATTGGAGAAAGGCGACGGCGCTTCTGGGCTTCGGTGCAAACGTACATCACCTTGATCTCATTGGGGTCGATCTTAGGAGCTTTAATGGAGAAATGTCAGCATAAATTAAATCGCAACAGCAGCAGAGCAACAAAACGTACGCATTTTGGTCGAGTGTCGGATGTCTGGTCGTTGGTGGTAGGCGTCGTGAAGTCGTGGAGGTGGTGTGTGGTCTGGCACCCTTGAACCGAAAAAGTTTGGCTAGGAAGTGTTGAAAATGGTTTGTGGGTTTCAGGCCAAGCTAGGGTTGCGAAAATCCAAGCGATTGGCAGTGGGTGGCATTCTTTGACGGCCCGGCAGACGTGAGTGAGACGTGCCCCGCGCTGTCCCACCACTCTATCTGCCTACCTCCTAGCTAGGTACTAAGCTAGGTAGCTTATCTAGGTGGTATGCGTATGCGTACATAGGTTTAAGTGGATACCACAGATAGCTTACATGTAGGTAGGTAGAGACAAAAAGACAACCGTGGAGGACTCAATAACATGTACCTTCTATAAATACAACAACTCTCTTCTTTTCATATACCTGGTAATCTAACTATGTCTGGCCTGTGGAATGGAGCAAGGCATCTGTGTGTGGGATATAGTGATAACAATGTAGAAAGGTTGAGATATTTGTAGGGAGTCAATATTCTAATACGCCTTACTTATCATCACATAGAAATGCCAAGAATTATGAAGCATAGTTAAAAAGGCTTGATCTTGGGGCATCATCTGGCACCTAAAGTCGCGTAGGAGCACGCAGCAAATCTTGTTCACGTACGTGAGCATTTGTCTCTAGTAGTGGATGCATTCCACGCTTCATCAGCTATCAATGTTCCTATAGCAAGACTCGTCCAACGCTCCACAAATACTACAGTGTTACAGTACTCAGGTTGTATTCTCTAACTAGTGCCGCTCACAGCAAGCCTATTATTGTCAGCAATTACTCGTCATAGAAGTGTAGCATAGGAATACTTACTTCATCAAATGATCCATGAAGGTCTGTAGTGACACATCGTCCGTAAATATAGTCTGCGCAGTCTGTGCACCAACACCACCATATGCCCCTGTTGTATGTGTGGTGGACGGGTTCAATTTGGAGAGCAGAAACCGAGCCTGCGAGCCACCAGCATCGCATACAATAAATCGCGGGAGTGGGAATCGGTCGCCAATCAAGTCCTATCTCAGTTTAGTCAGGGCAAATGAGACTGAAAACTGGAATGTTCTTACCCTTGCATCTTCTTTTGGTTGCTCAAGTAGTGCAGCAAAGTTCTCGTAACCAGCCTGCTCCTGATAGCCCGCCTTTTTCCACTCCGCAATAGTCTCGCCATGGAATATTAGAATGTGAAAGAAGGTATCTAGCAGCAAAATATGTGTGGGTTGGATGGATGTCGAGTCTAGTAAGACAGGTTGCCCCCCATCTTGATCAAAGGTATATGAATCCAGTGTGGGTTGAATCATAATCAGAGAATTGCTGACATCCTCGTGGTTTAATACGTGGCGATAAAACGCCGTCTCATCTGGCGAATTATTGAAGACCTGCAGGAACTGACTCCGTCGTAAATGGAACATAAACTGAGGGTATAGAGTAAAGTTTTTCTCGAGTCGAAAGGACGACGGGTCGTCCTTTCTATAGTCGGCGAAACGCGAGCAGAGTCTAATAAGCATGCGGTCCACCCACCGCAGTACGTCGGGGCCGTCATCCACCTCAGCCTTGAAGACTGCTATCCTTGACATCAAAACAGCAGCTGCTTCCTGATCAAAAGATTGGGCGATAGCCGGGTCGCCAGCGGGGCCACTGAGATTCCTCGCGATTGTTGTGACGCGCAAATGGAACTGGCCTGACGAATGCTGATAATATGTGAGGAACTGCATCATGCCTTTCTGTTGACCCTGCTGGTGTTGGGTCGGTCCACTTTGGCTAGCAATCTCAAAATAGATGCCGTAACTAGCATTTGGATCAATACCACACATCTTCCACGAGCACGTGTTACCGATTCCACATTCCGTTTCTCCTACTGAAGTCGACTTCTTGTTTAGTGATACGGCATGGCCTATCAATCCCGTAACCTTAAGCTCCTTCGTGGTGAGGACCTCTAAAACGGCGTTGAAGCCCATCAAAAGATTTTCCTCCGCGTCTTTCTCGAAAACCCGTATGAAGGATTGTTTGAACATGGACGAGGTAAAGCTATCCGTCAGGATCATGTTACCGCCGGTGGAATTGCACAGGCCTTTCATCTCAAGTAGGCCGACCTGGTCCAAGCAGCCAGCAAAGATGTCTATAATGTGACCATTGTGAGCCGTTCGCTTTGCAAGGTTGTCGTAAAACTAACACAGGTTAGAAGTTGTACTAGCGGTTGTGAGTATCAAAGAGATGGTACCTTGAGGGCCTTTTTGTAATACTTGATATTATCACGATCAATATCATGGTGCGAGCGAATGGGTTCTCGGAGCTCGGGTCCAACCACCATTCCTGGTCCCTCCGTGGCGGGGCCGCCAGCAAACATCATGATTCGGCCGCCAGCGTTTTGGAAGGACGACTCGAGAAGCCCCACGGCAACGCTAAGCGCAACGCCAGAACATCGAAGGCTTCTCCTATCATTCGCGACGGGCCACGGGTCCTTCTGCAGTTGCTCCAGGACTCTAGTAAGCTGAAACTCACACTGACTGACGGGCAAGAGAAATCTGGTGGCAGGACCCATAGGTATCATTGGCCTTCCAGGTTGTTGCTGTGGCATACCAGGCCGGAGACTAGGGGCGAGAAGTCCTAGCATCTCCTGAACCTGCTTGGCCGCATACTCTTTGCTTCCACGGAAGACATACGATTTGGCGCATTCAGTGTACCCAATCTCATGGACTTGGACCTATAAGCTCAGTCAGGGATCAATCTCTTCAAAGTGGCCAAATGCCAAATGAAAAAGAAGTCTCACCATGGTGCCAAATGTGATGAGTCCAACGAGAGCATTCTCGGGAAGCAAGCTCAAGCTCATGACGAGGGACTCTTTCAACGCGGCAAGACTGTCATCCTCCTGGCAAGTATCGACGACATAGAGGAAGATTGGGGGGCTCGGAGCTGGTCGTGACAATCTATACTCAATGGTGGTGTTGGAGGGATGCAGCTCGGATGGGATAGCGTTGGTGTTGATGTCCTTGTAATGGGGGGGCAGAGGGTTCCGCGAAAGACAGAAGGGACAGATCCATAGACGTGCTCGAACATCGACCTGGCTAGTTTAGGGGAAGCAGGGTCAGCTGGATAGGCCTAATGCAACAGGGGAGGGCGAGCGGGCAAAGTGGGCAAAGTGGGCAAGAGAGGCGTGAGAGGGGGGAGGAGGGGAGAATGGGGGGAGGTTCTCACCAGAACGGATTGAGGACAGAGCGACATGGTTGTTTGCAGGTGACTGGCTCGAATTGTAGTAAGGGGGTGTCGGGCTTCTCCTTCAAAGGTGTGTAGAGAGCGCCAATAGGCACGACAAGGCGAGACGCTTCCTGCGAGCACAAGTGTGAGTGGGAGTGAGCAGGCGGTCTAGTGCGCGCGGGAATCGTCGAAGACTAACAACACGAGAGCTGGGGAAGACGTTCCAACTGAGGCGAACACCATCTCGGTCCTCGACCTCACTCCATTGCTCCTTAAGCGCTTCGTAGTCCATGATAACTGAGGCGGGGCGAGGCGAAGTGAATGAGAGTGGTTGTCGCTGTTGGCGGCGGCGTCGGCGGCGGCGGCGTCAGTCGCTCGATGCGCAACGGCCAGTTTTCTATTCTCGTTAGTAGAGTGTTCTACCGCTGTAGAGTCGCAGCGGCCACGGCTTGCCGCTGGGTAACGAGATTGCGCGAGGGGGCGTTGTTCAAGATGTCGCAGTCAATTATGTACGTGGAAATGGAGGTGGTCACAATTATGATATCGGTGCTCTCTTATAAGTTGTATTAGGCCGGACATGTGGAAGGGACAAGTAACAAGTTGCAGTTCGCAGCGCCCCGAGGCCCACAGTGACATTTATTGGGCAGTTACTTTATAAGGATTTACCCCGCTACTCGCATTTTATTTACGTACTTGGTTCCATCTTCCATCTACATACCCATAAGTCGGAGCTACCTACCTTACTCTACCTGTACCTACCCAATGAAGGCACCTATCGACGTAGAAGTATGATACATTATCATTAACTTGACCAGTGTTATGAGGCAACGATGCCTTTGTCGCACAATTGGTCGAATTATCTCGCCAACCAACCAACTATCATCCCTTCACTCCAACATCATATTTTCAGAAAGATATGTTGGGTAAGCCAACATGACGCTATACGCCGTCACCGCGCGAGCGACTTAGCCATCTATCTACACACATTGCAGGCAATCATGTACATATATACACATATAATATCCTCAACGAGCATTCATTACTTCTTCCGCGGACAGCTGTGAAGCACTCATCAATTCACGCATAATCGGATTGAGCCCATTCACACCCTCCCCAACACTCCCCCGAGCCTCCCGCTCTTCCCACGATTTACGGGGCATGCTCCCGAACTCCTGAATAAGCAGGTCGAGGTCTGTCCAGTTGGTGGGCTCTTCCCCGTCGCCTGCACGTCCTGCTATTGCAGTCTCACTGGCCTGGATGTTGGTTTTAGTCGTGGCAGGCTGGGCCACAGTCATTTTCTTCTCCGAGCCGCTGGGAAGCCTCGTTTCGGCTAATGCGGGTGCCGACGTGTCCCAGCTCTTAGGCAAAGTGTCCACTTGACGTCTCAGGTTAGTAGGTGGCCAACGTTGCAAATGCGTGATGAGCTCTAGAATCGCCACAGAAACCACCACCACAAGAGCCGAGAAGCTAGCCGCAGGAGGAAGGGAGTTAGTAAACTTACCTATTGTCTTTTGCTGGAGCATACGGCGTTGACTAGCTTCAGACGACCGAGACTCCGATCTATGCTGGGCGGAGGAGGGACCTATTATACCCTGAGATGTTGTTGACGTTACCTGATTCTTCCTTGGCAGGACGTCGCTCGTTCTCAAGGTTATCAACGCCGCTTCATCACCCAAGATGGGTGAATCGTCGAACTCTTGTAGAACAGGACTTAACGGTGTCGAACTGAAAGTATCGAAATGATTGCCTTTCTTCGTCGTCCTTCCTGGTATGTTGGTAGCGGAGCCTTGCACTGTCGTGAAGATACTGTCTTTCTCCCCGCGCCGACTATGGGTGACTCGTTTTGCCTCGGCTTCCATGTCGATAACAAAGTCGCTCATTCTTACTACAGCCAGCAACGGGTGACGATATCAGTAGACATTCGCACAGATCAGGATATGAAATCTAGTCATCACTCCAACCGGACACTTACAGCTATGACATCTATCATCTGCCCGCATGTCATCGAGAGTCCTAGCCATGGTTTCCAGCAGCGGCTTCATAGCGGAAAGCCATGCATCATTATTCTTCTCGAGGCGTTTGAGACGCTTTTCAAGGGTTTCTGCATTATTCTGTCCGAGAGCTGGCGGGTCCGGCTCTTCGTCGTACACTGTCGATTTCTGCGGCAGGCCAACTGTCCTGGCAACTATGTCTGTGATCTCTTTCTCCTTTTGTAACTTCTCCCGCATGACTCGTTCTCTCAACGCTATGCTTCGTAGGCGGCTCTCCGACGGTCGTTCCTCCGGCTCTGGTTCTTCCAGCTCTGGCTCTGGCTCTGGCTCTTCCTCGGGGGGGAACTGCCATTCTTGACGCAGTGCGAGCGATGTTCGGTCCCGGGGCGTAACCGGACAATTCAAGTACGTCGGGGGCAATGATAAACGCTTGGATAACAGCATCGCTTCCGGCGTCATTGGTGGCGTGGGCATGGTCATGAGACTACGCCGGTTTAATTTGGTATCCATGGGGCCCGAGGCGCTACGTTCAATCGCGCCCGTGGAAGGGTTTCGGCTCATCGTCACAGCGTGCGACTTATGCCGCGTGTGCGCACTGATCTTGAGAGGTTTCAATCTCGTCATTGTCCTAGGGCTAGGGGATTCCAGTCGTGCTAGAGCCGAAAAGCGTAGTGTAGGCGAACCCGGTCGGGACTCGACGTCAGCGATTACCATGATAGGTGACATCGTGATTCCACTCGAGTGCCAGTGTGGTATCGGAGGATAGATTGGCTCAATCTCAGTAGTAATCACCGCAGACATCTTCAATTCGACAGTCGTGGTACCAGATACTTGTATGGAAACCGCTCTTTGCCTTGGTTCCTCTCCCAAGAGTAGTTCGGAATGCAAATTAGCGGTTGTCTTAGTATCCGGACTCTGGAGAGGCTCATCAGAGGCATCGCCTGCAGTGGTTGTCATACTCAGCGTCGATGGCCTCCTCAAGCTATTGATCGAAGAGGGAGGTCTCTGCAATGCTGCATTATGTCCTTGAGCTATATTAGTAGCGAAGTAGCCCAGCACCGGTGAATCTATTACATCAACCCGGGACGCGTCGAGATCACGCATTTTGTACTCGCGGACTTTAGCCTTTCGTGCCAGGCGTCTTTCCAGGATACTTTTCGGTTGTGGATTAGGCTCGGTACTTGGATCTGAAGTAGTGGAGAGTCGGAGGCTAGAGCTTTTGGGCTCCACGTCTTGCTCACCGCAGTCGCGATTACCCGTCTCGGTCAAGCCCACATCGTCTAGGCCCGTAGTGCTACTTTCGTATTCCACATCCTCCGCATTCGCACCTGGTTCGGGTTTCGGCAGATCGACAGGTCCTAGTATTTGCATCGCTTTGCTACGTGTCTGCGGAGCAGTGACAGTTAACTTGCTTCCAGCGCTCATCCCACTTGCAGACGACGAGCGAGAGGAACTATAAGTATGGGTGGAGTGTCGAGAAGAATCCGCCGTAGAAGTGAGTTGACTTGCTAGCGATTCTCGATGGCATGCGTCACCATCGCCGGAAGATGGCAATACCGGTTGCTCATAGGATGGTCCGGACGAGTCAATGCCATCCGTTAATCCTATTGAAAAATGAATGAGTGGCTGTCCAGAGATTCCGTGCAGTAAAAAAGCACTTAGTAGCTCAAGAAGAATTAGGAAGGTATGAAGATTGAAAGTATCAGCCAGGCTACACATTGTGACAAGTTCACACGAGATCTCAAGGCAACCTAGTAAAGTAATAAGGAAACTAAAAATGCTGACCATTGTTTGCCTCGCTCAAAGCTACATTCAACAAGGAGCTCGGGTGTTCGAGAGATGCTGTTGGTAGACGCGATCCTGAAGGCGCTTCAACTGTATTGGTACCTAGATTCGCTATTGTTGAAACATGTGTTGACCTGTCAGCCTGTGGCCCCCGGGAGCTCAACCGTTGCTGCATGAGAAGTTCATTAAGTGAGGCAGCAGAACCTATAGTTGATGTGCATGCGCGCCTACTCGACGTTCGCGGACGAACCATAGGGCGAGAGCCAGGAGATGCTTGACTCTCTAGTATGGATGAGACAGTACTAGCTGGAGAGGATGGCCGCGACCCTTTAGGTGGACAAGGGAAAGTTAGATTCGCCAGCAGGTTCGGAAAACCAGGCGACTCAGGAAGTAAGTCTTCCTTCGGCACGGCTAAACTCGACTGGACAAGGATATTGGCTGGTCGTCGTGAAGACCGATCAGGCGAGCGAGGCGACCCTCTATTGTCGAGGGTCACTGGGGGAGACTGCCCCCGTATCCCAGGCTGTAATGGTTTTGTTGGTGAGACTATGTGACTCGACACAGCTGCCAGGTGTAGAGTGTGTATCCGCTCTTGTTCCAAATTGCAAACCTTCTGTGTGCCCACCATCTTCATAGGGGACCCAGGATCCTGCCCAAATGCTTCATCCGCCGGGTTAAACATAGCTCTCAATTGGTAGTCTGGACTGATCCTATGTGATTGTACCTTGGATCGGGCTCCTTCTGAAGCGGAAGCTTGACGTGAATGATCCTTGTTAACAAGTCGGCTAGTTGAGCGAGGCGAGTTTATATAATTGCTAGGTGTAGCTTCCTTGTCTACACCCGAAAATGACGCTGCTTTTGAAGAGCTCCTTTCTGGCCACCCCCTGCGACTAGAGACAGGGCGAGGCGGAGGCGATGGAGACTGCGGCAAGAAGACAGGATATTGTGACCGAAACCACGGGCCACCAGCAGTAGTACTCTTTAGGGCAGGCGTCGAGATGGCAATGTACCGGTGGCCTTCGGCCGTGGTACCTGGGATGACGTTCTCGGGAAGAGGCGACTGTAGGGAGTATCTCTGCAGCTTCAAACGTCTGTTGCGCCGAAGTGACTGTAGCGACCACCTTCTTGGCTCTCCGACACCTAAAAGCGGAAAGCACTCGTCGTGCGTAGCAGGGCGATCTGGTGGTGGCCCTGTTGTCCTCAAAAAATCGGCAAGCTCACGTAGAGTAGCTATATCAGCTTGCTCAAACACAATGTTTCGCATATCATGACTGGTGGTCCCTGGGATGCGACTGTAGGCGTCAAATACATTTGACGTGGATTTGGACCGAGGAAGACGGGCTCGCCTCCGACTTCCTTGTCTTGAAAGACCGTTCACCTTGGCTGGGTGTGGGTAGAAAGATTCATCACCGCTGGATAAAGAATGACGCCGCAGCTGGTCAGTCGGCATCATCAGCGAGCGATAAGACGCGGTAAAATTACCAGCAGACAAATCACCCGGCCATTCGAACTTTAGTCGTCGATCTCTTAAATAAGATTGGTTGTTCACGCAATCTATTCCGGAGGAAGAGAAAACAAAAAGGCCGAAGACGGGTACGCCCTGTCAACTCAGCCAAGGTAGCACCAAACCACCGCGTTTATGGATGTAAAACCACACAAGCCCAAAAAGCCAAGTGCGTCGATGAGCAACTAACCTGGGGTAGTGCAAGGATGGTGATAACCGAGTTTATCAGTCTAGATATCTGTACAGCCAACGATATCCAGAATTATCATGAACAAACGTAAGTAGAAGGGACTAGCCAAGTGATAAAATCTATATTGTCGGGTAGGAAAGAAAAGGGCACGAACACGCCGTGACACATCCAATCCCAAAATACAAATACACTAGTGCACAAGAGTTAAATGAACCGGACAAGAATAGAAGAGATAGTACAGAACGAAGAGGACAAGTCGGAGTAGGCGGAAGAAAAGACACTTGACTGGACTTGGAAAGATGTGATGATGCGCTCGACATAGTAACATAAGCGATTATAGGTAATCTCTCTCTCTCATTCTCTTCCCCCAGTTCATTTTTTCAAATCTCATCCCCTTTTCCTTTCTTTACTCCCTGCTCTCCACCACTTCTCTCTCTGCCGCCTCTATCCTATCGCGAATTTAGGTTTTGCTTTCTCTCCCCTCATCGTCATCATCCTTATCTGTACTGGTAATACTTAGCACGTCACGCTGCTCTGCAAGCGTGAAAGTGGAACGGAGTGCGAGATGAGGTGCCGATGATCCAACCAGTTAAAACTCGATATTCGTGGGCAATTCCCATTTATTGCCGAATATGGCAGTGTGGGTAGGCGATCAATATGAAGATTCTGCGCCCCAGCAGCCCCGTTCCTGGCGCTAAACTCTCCAGCTCATAGCGTACAAATACGCACATACAGAGTACAGTACATTCTTACACACGTACAAGTAGTGTGGCGAGGTCAGGGATTCGACTCAGGGGTTGACGTGCATCTGCGGCCTCGACCTACCTATCATAAATTGGTGTTAATAATTTAAGTCTCCGGAAGGAAGAGCTTGTTCGGCGTTTACATAGCGAGATGCCTATTACACTGAACACGCGTAGGTACATATACCTATATCATAACCCGCAGTACAGCGTACGGTACACTAGATGCCTACCTGGGTAGGTACTGCGTAGGTATTCAGTTACTATGCAGGTAGAGGTAGGCATTCTTGTCGATCGCTGGTAGGTATCTTGGCAGTAAAATCTTGGCGATGTGAGCCCGGAACTATATTCAGCATACTACTAATATACAGTGAAGCAAAGGTTCTTACGAGGTATCCGATAGAATCGCGTATTCCTTCAAACTCTACCTTACGGAATGTACCACTAGTATTTCCCAGAGTTAGCTGCTCGACCCATCAATAGCGGGCAGATTTAGTTAGGTAGACCTTTGTAAGTTCGTTTGATTTATTGCGTAGTGTACTCTTGTGTCACTTATATCATATATGGGCAGCCACCATAGATTCTACGCAACGAGGAGATGAGATGCGCCTGTTCTAAATGGTCCTAAACACAATTCAGACGTGTAAGTGTAGTAAGAAAGGTTTCAGCTTCAGACTTGGTACACCCTTAACACCGTTGGCATTTTCCCATTCTATGCAGAGGGTATTTGTAACTTCAAAGTTAACAGAGAAGTCCACCTTATTGAGTGTGACGGTCTGGCCAAATTCATCTGTGAGACTTATTATTCGACAATTAAGAAGCGGTCCGCTAACAAATATACAGCTGTCATACCACTAGCCCAATTCTAGCTTATTCCAAGTTGGCCTTGTCCTCATTCTAACGCTCATGTTTGTCTTCAACCCGTAGCGTTTCAAGGCCATACATGGGCAAGCCGGTTCCGCCTCTCGCGCAACACCCCAACCATTTCTTAAACTAACCACTATGCTTACTAGGCGATCGTTGAGTTGGGGTTTTCAATATGTTTAGGTTAATATGAGCAATCCACCTAACCTTCATTACATGTGGAGATTTTGCCGAACCCTTCTCATAGGAATCACCCTCACGAAAGGATACTTCGATCCTAGTCAATCAATACTGACTTCGTTCGAGCCCAGTCCTAGTGTTAGAGAAGTAGAGATGTGCTAGATTAGGTTTAAGAGGTATATATTATCACTCGTTCACCGGTTAGCTCGTCACCTGGCAAGTCCTTAAAGGATTCGTCGGCACAGGCTCCCATACCTTCATGCTTACTATACTTCGTTGTGTCTTTGATAAATGGTGTGGCTTGACACCTGTTTAGGCGTACGGAATTGATGAATTAGTACTATCGAACTCAACCTACATTGTCTTGTTAGAGTAGCTTCGTGCTCCTCCTAACATATACTATGTATGTTACAGCTCGATTGTCTCCATTGGGCAATACCCACCTACAGATATTATACAGCAGCCCAGCGTGGCCGACACATCCACAATCCGATATATTAAACGTATTTCCCTTTTTCTACGAAGTGGTGAGGGTTAAATCCATGTATATATCACTGCCATACCAGTCCAATGTTCAGACATGGAATATATAATCATCTATATCAGTACCACGGTATTATTGTCTCAGTAGCGTAGTTCGCATCATTAATAATTTCACCAGGTTGCCACTATTCACCTCTAGCGTCACCGGGACTTACATGTAGAGAAAAGAGGTCGCAAGTGAGGTTGGTGGTCGTATCATTCATAGTAAGGACTCTCCCTGTTAGTCTTTGGGCCTCTCTAAACGATATGCCGTTCTTGCAGTATTCAGCCATGACCAGGCCTGAAGGGCCACTTCCGGCAGGTGAGAATACATGTTATTATTACATCTCCGAGGCTTTCGTAATGCGCCGGTAAATTTCCACAGCACTAAACTTCAAATTTCGATACTCTCTTTCTAGGGATCCAGGAAATTCGAGCACAATGGAGCTAACTCCAGACCATGATCATTATACGGTCCTTGAGTGAGTTATAGAAGACCATTTTGATAAGAAACACTAACAGATTTATCGTATTTATCCTCACACCTGAAATCAACTCTCCGCCGATCACCACCTGGCCCATTCAGACTCAAACATGGCGCAAGGCATTCGCGAAAGCGGAAACAGATTTAAACTTCATTGAAATTTGACCTGTGCACATTACCAGTAAAAGAAACCCTAGAAGATTGATTTTTCCGACTATGTCGCAAAGATGATCAGTTACCTTGGTGGCACTGCGATGATGAATACCCCTAAAGTAGGCTCAAGCCGTCCAACTGTGGCAATAGTTCACTAATTCTATTGCCGGAAATTGGAAGAAAAGCGGTACTGATTGCCCATGGCCATGGTGTGCTCGTTGCAAAACAGGTTCAAATCTCCGAACCTCGTCTCAACTACTTTTACTAAGTATTTTAGATTCCTTGCCGCATAGCCTGAACTATGAGCCAGCCTCCCGATTTGGTTAGCGTTGCAAGCAGAATAGCTGTTGCTATATTCATTGAGATGTTGCACAAGGCAGAGAACGATAACACGATGGCGCAATTATTATTGCAACAGGCGAAATATGGACACAGCAAGCTGGACGGACGGACTACTTCCATCCTGCAGAAAGCAGATGATCTGGATAAGATAGCTGAGCTATTCAAGCGTCATTCTTGATAATTATACGAGACTTGATACGCAGGTGCTCAGCATAGTACCTACATTCGATCAAAACATCATCTAAACGTCATAGAGAAAACGCCAAACAGAGCAGGTACAGCCTATATCTACACAATACAACTTGGTCACTAGCTAATCTCAGTAGGCACCCAGCGGGTGTGAATGTGTCGTGGGAATCGGCGAAACCATGATTGTAACCAGCGGCCCATTTGAGGACCTATCTCAATTGAAGCTTGTTCCGGGTCAAATTATGGAGGTCGTACACTGGGCCAAGGAGGCCATCAATTCGGAAACCAAGCAGTATGATACAAATTGTGAGTCCAATATCGTATTCTTCATGCTTTCAAGAAATACGGAATACGATCTATCATCCTGGGCATATCATAGACGTGTTTGTGTCTTTGTGTCAGGTAATAAAGTGAGTCCCCCCCCATGGACCTAGAAGGTCAGGAATCAATAAATCTATCTATTGAGCCCTGTAATGCACCCTCCTACACTCTTCTTCCTAGCTACCACGGGACTTCTATTCACGCTGTGTCCTTCTCTTCTAACACTTTATCCTGTGACGCCATTAATAATAGTTCATTCACACGTCCAATAATCCCTCAAATGTCACCCCGGAGCACTAGCTCACCAGAGCAAGCCCAGCAGGGAATTTCGGTTGGCGGGGGTTTTGTTCACGTTCCTACTAGCAATATTACGATTTCCCAGGTACCAAAACTGAAGCTTCCATGCTTTATGGTGGATGAGCAATTGCAAGGAGACCATCTCCTAGGCCGTGACGCAATATCCAGACTTCTTGATCAAGTACTGCTACAACAAAGCTCAAATAGTCCAATCGATAGCGAAAGTCACTAGATTTAGTCGCCCAGGATGAAAGTTTTGACCCAGTATCAGCATAGGAAAGTGTCAAGGGCTGGCTTTCCAAACCCATCAAAGTCCCAAGCCAAGCACAAGATATAATTACTCCGAATGAAGAAGCACAATGGCTTCTAATACTTGACAATGCTAACGAACCAGAGATGCTGGAGGGCTTTATACCTCCTCTAGGAGCCGGATCGGTTTGATCACGAGCAGGCGAGCCAGGCATATATACGAGCAAGATTTGCGGCGCCTCCAGATCAATCCTAGTGAAACACACATTGAAGAACTAGGGCCCTTGTTTGTTGAAAACGGAGCAGAGCTGATCAGAAATTGGACAAACCTTCACTCGGAGAGGCATTTGAATCGTTCTATCGAGATTTCGAATATCCTCGGGGCCATCCCATTAGCGCTACTCCAGTCCGCACAGCTTCTCCATGAAAACGATATCACTTTTAGCGACTCCCTGAAATGGGTACAACTTGGGCAGGAACGTCGTGATCTCATTGAGGACTTCGAGCATGTCGATCTCTCTGCCAACTATCTTACATTACCAGCGAAAGGCAGTCTAGGGGTTAGCTGGGAAATGCGTCGCCTGAGTCCAGAAGCGAAGGCAGTTGCCGATGTATTGAGCTTCTTAGATCCCGATAAGATTGATCAGGGTATCCTTAAGGAGCTGAGTCACATTGGTAGTGAACATGACCTGGAGGGTTTCCCCAAAAGTCTCAGACCCCTTTTGGGCCGTTAAGCAACAGCTTAGATCAGGGGGCATTCATTAAGGTCAGCGACTCCCAAAAGCAAGAAATTCAAATTCATCGAGAAATACAGGACATCTTTCAACTCTTCATACAAAACCATCGTCGAAACCAGGCGCTTCATTGTGTGCTGGCACTCCTCATGAGGCACTATGAAAAAAACCCTTGGTCAGGTAGAAGTCACGACATAGAGCGATGGGTTAAGTGTAACCCTCTGTTTCGTCATCTCACCCGTCTCGTAGAGCTTTACGAGAGATGTTCTGCGGATAGCTGGAAGCCCAATCTCTTGTTAGCAAGACTACTATATCGCTCGTCATGGTACGTACTAGAGTTTTCACATCGGGCACTACAATACTTATCAACACAAGTAACAGGCTTCAATTGGAACAAATGAATCTAAGGCCTATTCTATCGTTCCTAGATCTAGCAGCCAAAATTTGTAATAGTTTGTCTTGCGATGAGAGCCGGGAGATTCCACGTGACGTGCGGCACACACTGGGTGCAATCGGGACGTGGACAAATGATGTCAAGATGGCTCTAAAGAAGACTGAAAGAGTCCTTGAATCATGAAAACGTGAATCTCGGGAGACAGGCATATATGACAGAAACATTGCGGCCGGATATTGTCAATATGCAACCGCATTGATGATGTCCAACAATCTGATTGAAGCCGAGGAAAACCTGGGAACCGCGTTGATAATCCTTTCAAGGCTTAAAAACAAAGAGCTTACCTCATCGCACAAGTTAATCCTAGGGTATAACCTCTAGCTTCAGGGTCGTCTCGATGATGCTGAGGCCATCATAAAAGATGGCCTAGCGATTCGTGTAGCAGCATTTGGAGAAAATGATACGTATTCTTACAAGGTAGTTCGTGTTTTCCAGGTATTACTAGGAATACTATTTACTGATCATGCGGTTCTATCCAGGAGTGGAGCTTATAATGCTGCCCTTGGGAATGTCGAGCTTGCCCGTGGAAACTTCTCAAAAGCGCAACGTCTCCACGAGTTCGCAAAGGATCAATACGAGAAGACCCACGAGAAACACCACCCAGGCACTGCAGACATTTATCACATAGTGGCGAGGCATAGAATACGAGAGGAAAAGTTTGATGAAGCTCTGTAAGTAGTTGTCTATTTGTTGGGATATTCTTCGCCAAATCACTGAATCGAACCTACTTTAGGACTTTACTTGACAGTGCTCTCGATATTTGGAAAGTCAATGCCGATATGCATCGGCCTGAGCGAGCTAGAAGCATGTTCGTCAAGGCAAATATTTTACGCCGAATAGGTCATGACGCAGACAAAGCTGGCGTTATGGCCAAGGATGCTGCGAGGCTGCTTGGGGAGGTAACGAGCAACTGTCATATAGATGAAATGACGTTGACTGAGGAGGATTTTGACCAAATAGTTATGTTCTGGACCAGATGAAGGGCGGTTTAGTAATCTACTATTCAATTGTCTTCCAGTTCTGGGTTCATTTGTGTCTCCGATTAACGATGATTGACTGTTGACATTAAGCACTCGGTGCTTATAATTGGGTGATATTCAACGACTTAACGCCACGCATTTTCGCCTATGCCCTAACCCAATCAAAAGCAGAGCCTAGACATAATATTGAAAGCTATGTATTTATAAGCTTATTGAAAGTTCGCCACTCTTTTCAATTGTCCGCGCCCCTCGGCCCACGTGATATATCTAAACATTCTGCTTGATTGTTGCCATGTGGTACTGCAATGTAGCCCCTTACCATATGAACACCGTATCGAAATCACACCTATATATGCTACGTCGCAAACACGTTTTGAAATACTCCTTATATCAGACACTAAGCTTGTAGGATCTTCCCAACTTGAAACACACGATGCCCAGACAATATAATGTTAGCTAGGCTACCAAGAATTTACTTCAGCTCGCCCTCTGAGCTAACCTTGGGGTTATGAAAATGCAACCACGTGGCTACGATAGCGTTTCCAGCCTCCGGACGAGAAGATCACCGAATTCTCGATATCTTAGTGGTGCATGGACTCGGGGTTTACAATGTACTATTACCTCCCGAAGACATTAATGCCGTCTTTCTTCCGGGATAGCAATAAACTATTCCGGTATACGCCATCCAAGGGTATCAGGATTCATACTACAAGGATGTTATAGATACTTGTTGTTTTACGGAGGCCGTAAATACCTTCGCACGTTATAGGTATATACACGGCTTTTGTTGCAAGGGACGCAGAATAAAGAAGTATATTATTTATAATGATATTATTACTAATATATTATTAATTATTTTAAAATAAACTTTTAGAATCATTAAAAAAAAAAAATTTTAATTGTTAATTTTAGTAACGTTATATAAATTAACATTTATTTTTATAAAATATTTAACTTACCGTGTATATATAACATTCAAACGCATAGCTTTTACAGCCTTAGTTTTTCTCAGACTATCGGCTTTCTTTTGGTATATTAGTTGCAGGTCCAGGACCTGCCTCCTCCCATAGCCTCAATACTGGTGGGCTAGGTCTCAGACTGTTGTCAATAGTTTCCTGTAGGTCTCGGAAGTCTTGGCCGTGTGACATAATCCCCACACCTATTCGTATTATTACTCGTTGGCGTTGTCTCTTCCTAGGTGCCTGTTATGCACACAACTCTCCCTATCAACGTGAGTCATATCTGTTGTCTGCCTTGAATGCTAGAAATTGAGGGAAGATGTAAATATGGGGTTCTAATCTCTCTCAGGTGTTCTATGGGCCTCACTAGTTGCTAAAGTAAGTATTTCGTTGGATTCCCAGCCAAGTCATTAGCCGAAGTTTCACCAGTCAGATCGTCCAAGAGCCATCAAGCCATCCATGTAGGTATCTTCCAGGCCCCGATCTGTAGCTGCACCTATTAAGTGTTCCAGTATGTGCTCTTACCAGAATCAACGAACCAGAAAGGGAAGGTGCGCAGCCCAGCCTGCTCATGCCGGCACTATCGTCGTATGGTGGTACTGCTTGGATTCACCCAGTCATGACACGCCGAGTGGGAAGGTGAAGGAAAAACCAGCCTCCCTGATCACCATCACCGAGACTAGGGTCGCTTGTCGCGAATGCGGGCAATCATGAGCAGCCAAAGGGGGTATGTTACGGGAACTCTGCTCTACTGATTCTTCGCTGCATAATAATATGATTTAAGGCACAGGTGGCTAGTTGCCTAGGGAATTTATATTCAAGGATGTATCATATCGTTCTACGCTCGCCGTTGTCACTTCTGCTGTGTCGGTCTGTTCTTTATCAGGGTTGGGTTTGGATCTTGTCGTCTCTCAGGGTTTCGAGCTGTATCTATTCCGTTAGAGCCGAATGGCAATATATCTAGTCCAGGCCTTACCTCTTTGCTGATGCTTTCTGCTACTTCCTTTGCCGATGTGTACTCCCCACTCCAGCATTTTGCAATAACCTCTCCAAGTCCGACTTTAGAAACGTCGGGGTATTTACCCTCGCGGATGAGCCTAGAAGCCATCCCCTCAAGCTTGGCCTCTTCCTCCCAGTGCGGGCAGGTGAAAGTCATCAGCTCGAAGATGGACGACCCCAATGCATGAATGTCACCCCTAACCGTACCCCATTGTTGGTAGTCCGGGTGCGCGAAGCCATCTTGAGGACAGACGGTACAGGGAGTGTCATCGATCCCAGAACCGGCGAAGTCGCACAGCTGAATGTTACGGTCGCTATCTAAGAGGATATTCCTGCATCCAAGATCCCCATGGCGAACGCTTTTGTCATGTATGTACTGCACCGCGTTCGCTAGGTCTTGCGACCAGCTGATACGCTCGCGCCTCGTCGCTGTGCCGCCGTCCAGGTAGTATTGGCGGATACAGCCATACTTGGCGCGTTCCAAGTATATAGCGACGTCGTCGATGTTGACGCAGAGAATAACATTAGGGTGGTTTCCGAGACGTCGGTAGATGCGCTTCTCTATTTCGATATTTTCAATCAAAGACTGCTTTCTGTACGGCAGCTTGGCAACTATATTCGGTTTGTCGGGATAGGTGAAGATGGCGCCTGAGCCGCCCATTGTCAAGAGTTCAGCCCCGGCCGGTGTCGAAACACCGTACGACTCAACGACGGGAGGAGGAATTTGCGAGCCCATTTCGAAACGGCCAAGGTAGTCGAGCAAGATAACAAAATGGCGATGTTCTTTGGTGATAATCAACGAATCTGGAGTAAAAGATAGGGCATCAGGACAAAAAAGTCTAAGGAGGTGGAGCCGCTCCTTTGGGACAGACACGGTTAACATTGGACTTATAAAGGCGCGAAAAATGTCAGAATTAGTGCAAGTGCTCTATTGTTGTATTAATAACTAGGTTTAATTTGAAAAAAAAACAAATTTAATATTAATTATAGTAATTGTGTAATAAATATAAATATAAATATAAATATAAATATAAATATAAATATAAATGTAAATATAAATATAAATATAAATATAAATATAAATATAAATATAAATATAAATATAAATATAAATATAAATATAAATATAAATATAAATTATAATTTATTATTTTTATAATTAAATAAATATATATATATTTATATATTATTTTTTTATATAATAAATAATAGTTTAGCTATAACTTTTAATAACTATTATATTAATAAAGCGTTTACAATATGTTTTATAATTAAACGCTATTTAAAAAAAATATAGTAAGCGGTTAAACTAGCTTTTATAATATAGCTATATTGCAACAGCTGCGTGGGTGTGTTAAATACACCTTTGGAAAAAAAGACCAATAATTGACCAGTCACGCCAAATCTTTTGGCGCAGTGGTATTTTTTAACAACTATTGGCATCGAAGTGGCAGGGCGCGAATTTGATCTATTTTATACCTAATTTCTGAAATCGTTCTTTTCATGTTGTCTTCGACGACGGTGTCCCAGCTATCTAGTGGATCGAGTCCTAAAACCTATATCAGACACGAAGCTAGAACAGGGAACCGGCAAAAAGGGCTATACCTCCAACGTTTCGCCGGAGGAAACGAATATATTCACAAGTTCGCAATAGAAGTTCTGCCATGATAGCAACAATGATTTCCCGTGCCTTATCCCCGGGCCGCTGCCGATATGCGCCGTTCAAAGGCCCAAGCGAGGTTTCAAGTTGGCCAAAAAGATTACTTAGTCTTTTAAAGACCTCTCCTGAGGCAATTCCCTCCTGATAAATAAATTGGTAAGGATGCCAGCAATAGTAAGTGTGATGGATGTCTTTAGAAACTTACGAGCAGCAGTATTCTCAAAGCAGCCCATAACGGGTCGATTGGAGGCGCCTTTTCTTGAGAAATAAGGACCTGGCTCTCTCGGAGTGTCTTGACATCTTTCAGGAATTGTGTAGAGCATATTTCAATGACAGCTGACTTCTAGTTAAAGGCCGTTCCAAGACTTGTGGTAAGGCTTGGATATTGATCATCACCCCCAGCCTCATCATCTCAACAACATCTTCGTCGCTAATTTCTATTGTGACGGAGCAGGGGACCTGTATTAGGTAAGCTCTCTACAAGTTGGAATAGCGGATAATTTATAGATCGCAGGGTCTTGCATATATAGTAAACCTGTAACTTAGCCTACACCTTTACACCTTAGAAAAACAACACAATATGATCGCCTCTTCTGCACCTGTATTGATCCCTTATAGTTGTACGCTCTTGATACTCCCTGACACGTTGATCGACCTCCACTATACTGTCACAAGTCTGAATATGACGATTAGATTATTTATCTATCTACTTGAAATTAATATGTTGAAGTGAATGTATGCTTGGAAGGCAACTACCTAGCGGAAGCTTCCTTTTAGAGAGCTCTTTACAGACTTAGATACATAACCCAATTTGTAGGTAGGTAAATAATGACATGGCCATTGTAATACAGTGGGTTGGTGGGAGAGAGAAAGGTTGAGAGCGCCGGGGCACTGGATAGGTACATCACATTTATCTACTATGCCAGGCATTTTGTACATGTGTCTAGATAATACAAAGTCCCGATACGGGGTGTAATTGGGAGGCCTCTGTCGAGTAGCCAGGCAGAGAATAAGTAAGTAGTAAGCATAAAAGTATATAGATACCCAAGTATTTCTTATAAGTACAAGTGCAAATGAACTATGCAAGTACACATTTAAAACGTCAATGCTGAAATCTACTTCTCGACGGCTAAAAACAGTTCCCTTCTAGATACCTCTTAGAGACAACCCAATCTGTCAGTACGTACCTCTGAGGGATGAACGCCGCCTAGCAGCTTTCGGACCCACTGGAGGTCGCATTTATCTGCATTTGGTAAGATGAGATCGCATAATGTGTTTGTATTAGAGTAGCGACGGTTGAGATCAGCGTAAGAAGAAGTGCTACGATAGCTAGAATGATGGCAGGCCAGTAGTTGTACCATAAAGATATGTCGCGCCAGTCCCTCACCATATCAATGAGATTATCTGGCTTTCTTTCCCGCATATACTCTTGCAAATTAACAATGCGAGCTGCAAGTATTGGGAAAGATGCGGACTTGGAGAATGTCTTTTCCGTTTGTTCGCGACCTAGGGAAGCGTGGAAACCACATAATTCATCCAGCAACGGCTCAGTATCCATGCCGATAGCTTTTGATGCCTTGCGTCTTTCATGTCGGCGATAAAGTCGACGTGCGGATGGTGAACTGCGATACAGCCATCGAAAAGATGCTAGAACCTCTCCATAAAAGGCATTGATTGAAAACCCTTCCGGAAGCTCATGGGCATTATAGTACTCTTCAATGATGCTTAGTCTCTTAGTGATAATTCCATTGCCAGAGTTAGGGCCAGCTTACCTGATGATGTTGGATTTTACCACTACGCCAAAAGGTCAATTGTTATGCAACATATTATTTTAGTATAAAATGTCACCACTCCAACAGATGAAAGCTGTGATGAAATAAAGTGGTATATAAGCGTACTATTCAGCTTACTGACTATGACAGAGAGGTAGAAGGACCTGCTTATATACAACTTCCCTCCTTCAACTACCAGTTTTAGCACCTATTGTTAGTGCAAAAGTGGGTCTGCCTATACAATTTATATGCGATATTTTTTTATTACACTAATATTTAATAAAATTTGAAAAGCTTAAAAAAGTTCTGGCTTAAGTATAGTTAACAACAGGCCTACAAACTATATTATACATTACTTTTGAGGTTGAAGCTAAAAAGTGTTATTAGTACTTGTTTAAATTACTGACAGGTTTTTTCTACGAAGTTTTACTAGCGTAAGTACAAAATATTTTAAAACAGCAAAAAAAAGTATATTACTAGCGCAAACAGTTACAAACATAAAAAAAACAGATAATGTAATAACAACACAGCTAATAGCTTACTTGTATAAAAAAAAGAAAATATAATACAAACGCTTTCAAACACATCGACTTTCGAAGTTAAAAATTGTTAAATAAGTTATTACTAATGTAATATAAATCTTAGCTTAGCACGCCTACAATGCCCTTCAGAAAGCTCTAGTGCCTATGTTTCACATAAGACCCCTAGCGTTAAATACAACAACAACAACAACAACCTGCTTATATACACGAACGAGATGCCTGAGCCCCTTTTACTATACAGTACACAAAGTGACTCCTTGACCTAGCATACTTTCAACAAGCTGGTCGCTGGAGAAAGAGGGCAATGCAAAAAGCTACAGTGTCTTGGTATTCTTGTCGAAATGCAGATGATACCCAACAGACAGCGTCCACTCCACAGTGATATGTCCAAACCTATCAAGCACATCGGCGCTGATGGGTTTAACGTCTACATAGTCATTCATACTCGATGACGTTATATCCTTGGTTGGGAGTAGTTGGCCGAACCCTCGAAGGATCTGATCGAGGGTGCAGAATTGCATGTTGATGTTTTGGGAAAGCTCCCCATAGGGCGAAGAGCCTACATGTTCCATTTCGAGAAGAGTTGGGTCATCCGTGACATCTGCGCAGTAGAGCATAATGATGACTCCGATCATTGCAAAGACAAGCTTGACAGCCACAGTTCCCTCCAGCACCGAGACAAATTCTCGAGAACGGCAGCTGACCACTTTGAGAGCATCAACGATGCTATGGATGGACAGCCTTCTTGAAATGCTGAGAATCTCTAATATGTTACAAAGCGGAGAATTAGGCTGGCCTGCGTGGGCCGGTCGGGGCGGACTCATAAATAAGAATATATCGTCAGTCATTTCAGCCTTACCTCTCGTGGACCGCTCTGAAACTGAGTAGTCGACAGTAGAGACAGAGGCTTAATTTTGACACGATGAAAAACCATGAAATCGATCTACCAGCTGAACGTACGACCTTGCTAGTTTACTTGGCGAACTAGTTAATACTGAAACTTAATAAAATGGTGAAAGGGGGCATTGGCCTTCCTATCTTACCGATGCGATGTAGGCAACGGATGTCACGATTACTATATTAGGAGCGTGAGCCAAAGTGCTAATCCTGATGCCCAGCCAATCAGACTGCATTTCACTGGCTCAGGAGCTGCATAATCGAGACAATATTGTGTGAGTGGCGTTGTAGACACATGAGAGCCTGCCTACGAGTAATCTGACTCCCCTGTTCGAAGGCGGAAATGTTGCTGTCGATTAGATCCTCTATGCACTGGCTGCAGGATCTCCAAACCCTCTCTACAAAACGATTAACCAATCCTGTGGCTTAGGGGGCAAAAACTATGCATACATAGACTGCTCTGAGCCTGCATTTCGGAGCACATCATCGCGCCTGGCTTCTCAAAATGATTACCAAGATGATAGAACTCCGGGCCTTGGCAGGCCAGTTATGGAGGCCATCCCATGTAGATTATTGTTGGATTTTACCACTGCGACAAAAGATCATTATTGTGTACACCATTATTTTTGTAATTATAGGTAACAATCCAACGCTTGCACCAAATCTGACACTTGGATTTCCACGTGATGCCAACTCCGTATTAGCTCATCTGTATCCCCTATGTCGATAAAAAAGAGCGCGATAAGGGATAAAACAATGAAAAGCAAAAGGACCTATCTAAGATTCGATTCACCGTTGTCTGCTGACTTGCCCGGAATACAGCTTGTGACGCCGCGCCTTTCCAACTCCTCGTTATATGCACGAGCTGTGGCTATATCCTCCTCTGTAAACTTCCTAGGAATATTCTCCGGATCGGGGTGGAACATATCCCAACGGGATATCTTGCGGCCGTCGGCGGTGAGCAATCTCTCGGGCATCGGTAGACCATCATAATATTCTCTAATCTGGGTTGGGTTGAGGCCAACTGCATCAAGAACATTCCGTTCCTTGTCAAAAGTACGAAGCACGCCATCGTAGCCCAACGCACTTATGCCATGTCCGTCTGGATCCTTCTTCATTGATCTTTTTATGTCGCGCAGAGACATGTCATCGCCTACAGGTTGTCGGTCTGCGACGGCTTGGGGCATGGTCGGGTTCTGGAGTTGATTAATTGAATGGTTAGCATACTGACAAATGCCAGCGTTCGAGGCGCACTTGCTAGCAGTTTGTCCGCCATATTGCCAGCGAGTGGATGCAAGTAATAACGGCGCGGCTTGAAGATTTCAAGCAAGAATTACGTTTTCCAAATGCGGGGTATTATGTGATGGGGCAGCTATAACGACAGCAAATGCCAAACAGGCAAAGCGAGGGTGAATGGTGACGGAGTGGGGCGAGACGAACGAGGGAGAGAGAGTGTATGGTGTGTGGAGTGTTGGTTGGCAGAGGTTCCGCTTCTTATAACCTGATGAAACCAAAAAAAAATCTACTATTACTCTATTAAGCCTTATATTCACCACTTCTCAAAGCGAGGCATGCACGGTCGTCTTTCAGTAGCACCCCAAAAGTTCCACTGTTTTGGTCCGTTAGTCCTCAAACATGTCCGTCGAACAACGAACAACAACGCGAGAGACGATTCAGACTTGTTCCACTAATGTGGCTGGTAGTACAACTAACAACGACGCCAGAGATGATTCGGAACTGTCCCATTAATGAGACTGGCAATAGAAGGAAACCATGAATCACGGGGGATCGTTGCGCTGTTCCGTACAAGACGCAGCCAGCAACCCTAATGAAGCCGGATTAATGCCGTGTATCGTGGCATCATGCCGCCCGACGATGAGGCCCAGATAGCAAGGTCCGAACGGGATCACGAATTGATCAATATAAGTAGAGGAGCCTTCTCGTACCGGCTGAACAACAAGAGAGCGGAGCCATTAAACCAATCCCCAATGCTCACACTTTCTTCGTTATCCTGCCAAAGATAACAATATCAGCTACACTGCTTATATAATTAATATGCGCCTCCTACGCATAAGCCTCAGGCTCGTTATATAGGCTTTCGTAAAAATCAACAGGGGATTTGTTATTCAAGTTTTTAAAAAGTGTAAAGCATAAGCTAAACTTTTCATATATTATTTTAATTTTATTTTTGAGCAAATTAAAACATGTTAACGCACTCAAGGGATAGCCGTTGCCTTTTAACCATCAAGGAAGAGCGTTGTGGAACAACTCGTCAGGGTCATCAGAATCATCCGATTGCAAACCCACCGGACAAGACCGTTCAAAGCCCTGGTCAAAGGTGCTGCTTCGCGATGATAGGCATGAGAAGAAGGCCCCTTCTAACGGACTGAGGTCGCTTTCCAGGGGAGGCGGCGCCGCATTAATGATACCAAGAAGCTCATCAAAGGCCAATGCCAGCTTTTCTGACATGTCCGGGCGCTCGGTTAGCCTGGACCTGAAATCTCCGATTGTGAAATGCTTATCGTATTTATGACGGAAGTGATCGGTATCCGCTAAGATCTGGAGTGTTTCAAAGTTGGCATACGATGCCGTAATTTCCAGGAGATGGGGGCCCTTAAGCCGGGGGCACACCGAGTACTCGTGCCAGCGCTCCAAGAGCAGGCGGAGAACGTTATGGCTGTTATGGATAATGGACATCGTCAAAGGTGATTCCCCTGCGACTGAAATGTAATTGATGTCAGCCCCATACTCTAGCAACAATATGGCCAGGCGCGTATCGTTGTTCTTGGCCGCATGAAACAAAGGAGTCCTCCCGTCAGTTGTGCACGAATTGACGTTGGCGCCGAAATCAAGAAGCCTCTTTGCTAGGAGGGGGTCCTTTGCATTCCTGGCTGCAACACTTAATGGGCTGCCTTTCTGGATTCCAGGTGGAAGTGCAGGCTCTGGATCAGCACCTGCATCGAGAAGAAGCAGAACACATGCTGTATGCCCCTGCGCTGCAGCATTGGACAAGGGACCAGAGAGTTGAACATCCATGATGTTTGGGTCCGCCCCATACCTCAGTAACGTGACTACTGAGCGGTTATCGCCTCGCGCGGCAGCCCAAGCTAACGGCGTTCTGCCCATACTATCTTGGATGTTGATATCATCGGGGTAAAGAATCAGTTCCTCCTCCAGGATCTTCAGTGATAAACCTAGGACTATCCTATGGGTCAGGGTAAATCTAGAGTCTTCGATGAAGTCGTCAAGATACTCGCTGCCGTTCGTAATGGTCCTCAACGCCTCATTAGTGTCCTCCGAATTACCACCTTCAAGCAGAAAATGACAGGCTTTAATGCGAGGACTATTGTCGCTAGCTGCAATTGGCCTGTAGCTTGAATCTGCGCCAGCGCGAATCAAGAAAGTGCAAGTGGCGTATTGCTTGGAATACAACGCCCATCGTAACAGTGAATACCCTCGAGTTGTGCTAACATCTCTTGGAGAAGCTCGGCCTTGTCGGAAAAGATGTTTGAGTCCTTCTATATTACCATCAACAGCGAAGTTAACACTCATTGCTGAGTCCGGTACTCGCCTTAGAGTTTCCAAATTGAGAGTAGGGCCCATATTCAGTCCATAAGTCACTTGCGTCCGGATAATGGTAGACCAGAAGCCGAGTGGGAACCAATACTCCAAGTTGACCTGGCGAATCGGTGATCCTCTGCACGTATTGTCGTCACATTTCGCGTTCAGTGCTGGTACGCCAGCGGTCCCGATTGTTAATCGTCCTAGTAGACTGCTAAGCAAGTGAGGAGTAGAAGATCTGCGCTGTACGTGACATGAACAGGGACAGCCCGCTCGGCAGGAGATGATATAGGGGGTTACGCGGACCCCCATGTCATTCATTTCGACCGGATTCGAGAAATCCTGTTGCGCTTGAAGCAGCGGCCGTTTCGGCTCGGGACGCACACTTTGGTATAGCGATCCAACCTGCATGAATTGACTCGAGTGTAACTGTTGAGCCTGGTTCTGGAGCAGATTCTCAACGCGGGCAATCCGTTCATCCACACCTGATAAGGTTGCTAGGAACTTCTCACTCAAGGCTATCTGAGTTTCCGACGACTGTGTAGTGACGGCTGAAATGGCCTGGACATCCAGACGGATTCTGAGCATGTCTTTTCTGCATTGAGATAGTCAGTGTTAAATGAATCACTCAGCCATGACGGGTCGGCCGTCGGCATACGAGTTTGATGCGCCGAGCATGATATTCAGACTGCATTTGACTGTCCGTATGTCTTCCTGTAGAGTCTGCAGCTTTCCTTGCTCTTTGCGCCATGCACTCGCACCGATGAGGGGACTTCGACTTGCCAAGTAGGCCGATGTTAAAGTATGCACTATGGCGTGTATTTCGTGGAGTTTCGAGCGCGCCTGTTTCAGTAGATGGGGGATGGCAGACTCTCCAGAGTCGGGCAAACATGCCCTCATCTTGATGAGCTCCGCCAATTGAAACAGAACGAGTTCAAGGTCTGCGACTTCATTGTGCACAGCGTGTAGCCTACCCGGCAAGCTTTTGCACGTCAAACGCAGGTCCGATATGGCAGCTGTTACTGCTTTTGCAAGAGTGACGATGGCAATAATGCTCGCTGCAAGGGATAAAGGGTCCATGGTGCAGCAGAATTATTGAATGAGATGCTTATCCAAAGTATGAAGCTAGGAGGAGCAGCAGCAGCACTTACCAAGTAGACTAGGCCATCTGCACAAGCCATGAAATAATTATTCTGTACTACATAGGCAACCCAGCCACCTTTTTCTAGTATTGCAAGAAAACTGCAGCCATGTACCATCTAGCCACCATTACAACAGTTTAACAAGTAAGTACCTGAACAGCAACTACCTCACTATTTAGCAAACACATTACTATAATTATGATTTTATTGTAGTTAGGTGGTGCTATACTAGGTAGTGCCGTGCTTAGATTTCTCAGGTATGTTCATATGATAATTATACAGTAGCCAAGATATGGGGTTACTAGCTAGATTTGATTAAGATGCTCGCCTGTGTAGTGTTTTTTCATGGCCTGTGCAGATGTCCAGGTGGCCTAGAGTGATTGGATTGGATTGTTTGTATAATGCATATTCAGTGCGTCAATGTTACTGCAGTGTAACCAACATAATCCCAGCCATCCTTAGTAGTCCCCCCCCTCATTCACGATTCCGATTCCTCGTTCACCGATTACTAATATTTGGTCCCCTTCATCCATCATTCGGGCGAGACTTCAAGAAACTAGAGACAACTATAACGTTCAACATCCTCAGCTATGCGATTTGGGCAAAACTTCCACAGCTATACCGTCCCAGAATGGAATGGCCTCTACATTCACTACGACAGATTGAAACAGCTGATCAAGGCTCCTCTCGTAAGCGGCGAGGCGCTCACAAGCGCCACTCACGTGAAGCAGAGTCTTATCCATGCTTTTTCGAGATTGCAATCCTCTGAAATTGCTCTGTACCTTTCCTTAATACAGCGCTATGACGTACTCTTCTCCTGCCACTTGGTAATGCAACCTGGACCTGCTCCTGGGACTGGGTCACTGTCGCGTACCTTTGACTCGGACGTCCTCCGCTATACCCAGGTGGCTATTTTAGATCTTCAGAGTAGCCTACAGAAGCTACAATGGTTCGAGCATGTCAATCATGAGGCAGTTGATCGCCTTTTCGTCAAGCTGCACAAGTCCCGCTCCCATGGTGCTATCGATCCCGACGCTGTGTTGTCCGAGTGGTGTCAAATGCAAGAGTTTGTTGACACGGCCAGAATCAATGTGAAGAAACTTATGCGAGATGCGATAAACAGTTGTCGGGCTTCTGAAGAGTCTGCCACTTTGCCGTCGGTTGCTGCTAGTCAGACGCATTCAGTTCACGGTCTAGACTCTACGCTCGTGGAAGCCATCACGCATGACTCCCCGGATGCTCTGAAGGACTATCTTGATCAGAACCAAGGTCTACAACCAGATCTTCACCGTTCTCTCTTCAAGAAGCTCGTGTTGCGACATAGCTGGGAATGTTTGATGATACTGGCATCAAGATTTACTTCTAGTCTTGATCATCACTGCCTGGCAATTCTTTTTTGCAGTCTTCGGGTTCCTTCACACCACCCTCCAGCAGTGTCTGGATTCAAGAGTCTGGCAGATAATTTCGAATCTATATCTCGAGTAGTATACGAAATATTGGCTAACGAGCATGAGACAACTACTCAGATTCTATGCCAAGCGGATGCTGTGGGACACTCGCCGTTGCACTATGCTACGAAGAGTGGCTTCGATATCTCCACCGCGATTCGCAATACTTTTGACGAAAAGAAATGTCATGCTTTGCTACTTGGCTCTATGTTATCAAAGGACAAGCAGGGATTGACGCCCTTACACTTAGCCACCGTCGAAGGACACACGTCGGTCATCATAAGCTTTTTCGACATACTCCCCGTCAATTTCAGGCACAGTAAATCACACCAAGTCAATACTGTCGCTGCAGATTGTCTTAACGTAGCAATCAGGCTAGGAGATGACATGCTTGTCGAGAAGCTATCCGACTGGGCTGATGCCAAGTATATTACGGCTCAGGGGCAGTCAGCGTTCCACTTGGCGGCCCGAGCTGACCGATGTGATTATGTGACGGTACTGATCAACGCGTGCGCTTCAGATGACTTGAACCTAAACATTGCCGATTTCCGCGGGCGCACGCCACTCATGGATGCTAGTGCGCGCGGTAATATCTCAGTGGTTCAATTACTTCTTAAGGCGGGAGCAGACCCGTCATTGATAGACAGTTCAGCCTGGACAGCAAGGAAGTATGCGGTACATCGCGGTCATTTGGCAGTAGCCGCGCTTCTCTCAAAGTCAGCCAACCCGCCAGCAAGGCACTTGATGGATTCCAAGGCTATACTACCTGCAAACGCCTCATCCAACGCTGCGCTCGCCATTGCTGATGGCGACTCTCCGAAGCATACTTTGGTAATCTACCTTGGGAGTATGCAACTGACGAATAATCAATCCCCAGTTCGACTACTAGGCACATCTGACCAGATGCCTCCAGACCGGTCCGTCCCAAACCTGCATCATTTAGAATTATCAGTGAACCAGGGGAACGAGCAATCTCAAACGATCAATCTTCCACTTCTAGAAGATCAGTCCAGCAAACCTCTTATCTTCCAGCTAGATGCAGAGGCCGAACCACGACTGCTCATCAGACTATTCAAGGATGATTTGATCGACGAGTCATGTCCCTCTCTACGAGCGGCTGGTGCCGTCTTTCTGCACAGCACCAAGTCCTTGTGTGGACACCAGCGTGAAAGCTTGATCAGGGAGCACACAATCATATTACTGAGCCCAGACTCACAAGAGACCATTGGCACCGTCTTACTGACATATATCATTGCCCGACCCTTTGGCTACCTTCAGACCCGGATACTGACGTCAAGTCCAGCCTCGCATGAGAGTGGTCAGATGACGCTGGTTGGGCATCGAGGTTCGTACCGAACCACTCATCATATGAGAACACGGAAGTTAATCCCTAGTCAGGTTTTGGTCAGAATGTTGCAGACCAGAGTCAACTTCAGCTAGGCGAGAACACGATAGGCGTGAGTCTGAGTACCTCTCATTTCATGCACTCGTACTAATCTAACGCAAAGTCCTTCATGACGGCAGCGGACCATGGGGCTACGTTTGTAGAGGTACGTTTCATCAAGCAGCCAAGTATGCCTTCAGTTACTAACAGCCCACAGTTTGGTACACATCTCCAACATTGCAGATAAGCCACGCTGAGACTGACAAGGACATTAGATGCCCAGGTCTCTAGGGACCTACAGGTCGTTATTTACCACGATTTTTCCCTGAGCGAGACAGGGACAGACATACCTATTCACGACTTAACAATTGACCAGTATAAGTATGCCAGTAGCGTCCAGACACCTCATGGAAACCCCCTGATTGCACCTGATGAGCGGACGATGATTGGTAAGAGTTCCGCAGTCCGACGATCACGGTCGTTTGATGGACAGAAAGACGTTGGTACTTTCCTTATAAGCGATCGACTAAAGCATACTGTTGATTTCAAGTCGAAAGCCATGAAGCCCAACGTCCGTGGGGATGTCATCCAGGAGCCACTGGTGACATTACCAGAGCTATTTCTGAGGCTCCCACTTAGCCTTGGTTTCAATATCGAGATTAGTGAGTTACGACAGCCGAGGTTTGACTCATTTACCCTAATGAATATCACCAGAGTACCCAAGGCTTCACGAGGCCCATGACGCCGGTGTTGCACCCATCGCCATTGAGATCAACCTCTTCGTGGACACGGTCCTAGAGCAAATCCATCGATTCGCTGATCGACGATCCATAATACTCTCATCCTTTACCCCGGAGATATGCATCTTGCTTTCTATCAAGCAAAAGGCATACCCCGTGCTGTTCATTTCCAACGGTGGTAAGCTGCCTACTAACGATTTCGAGAGAAGAGTTTCAAGTGTGCAGGCCGGAATGCATTTTGCCAAAACGTGGGGCTTGGCCGGCCTTTGCTTGGCTTCCGAGCCGCTGATGCTTTGCCCGGAACTTATAGGCCATATCAAGCGTTCTGGTCTGCTCTGTGCCTCTTACGGCCCGCAAAATAGCATACCAGAGAATGTCCTGGTAAGTTTTGTGTCATCTTCTCCCGCAATACGGGCCAGTCTGAAAGATGCTATCGGCTCTTAGCGGCGATATTTCTTGGCTAACTGCCTATCAAAACAAACAGATACAGAGAGATGCTGGTCTAGATATGATCATGGTGGATAAAGTTGCTCTTATCGCCAAGACGCTTAAGCAGTGATGCTAGGTTGAGAGAAACTAGATGGCCGTTGAAAACAAGAACACCTGCAATATTGATATTCTCTGTTGAGGGATACCTAGTAATGGTCGTAGCGGTTACAGGTTTGGCGACCCCAAGTCGCCGTGGAATATGGCGATTCCGTGCTAATCATTACACTAACACTATAGAATTAGAATATAGTATTTGTATAATGGCGGACCTGTAGACAACTAGACTTTTAGGTAATGGTAGTAAGAAGAATTGGTGATAAGTAGATGATGGTGCCTATCGTAGCGATCATTCGTCCATAGAAGTACGAGTATTGACATATGTAATGAACCAATCAGACGAGGTGCTTTCTATTCACACTTTTGAAATATGTGTCAGTACTCGAAGACTTGAAAGAATCTCGTAGTGGGTGACTGCGCCGTCGATGTCACAGAACCATACGGAACTTAACCCCGGAGACCGGGGTCAATACTGCACTAGGCCCGGCCCGGGCCCTAGGTATATAAACTGGTAGGCTAAACTTGGTAGTACAGACAGAACTTCTTCCTTCATGCAATAACAATAGGGAGGCTAATACTGAAACTGTCAGCGGTGCGATATGTGACAGTCGACTGGCTGCTGTTTCTATCCGTTAATCTACTACATTGATCCCCATAAGAATTCTTCTCAGAGTCGCCTAGATTATGACATCATGAATCAGAAGTTCCCAATTTTCATCCGCTATTACAGACCAGGGTGTGAAAGAGACCTTCGACTAGGTGCTTGACCGCTCAGTGTGGTACAGCTCCATTGTTTGCATACTCGGAAATATATCTACAAAGTCTATACTTCTAAATCTTTGCCTTTGGAAGACGGGCCATTACTGACACTACGTCAACGGGGACCCCTGTCTTGGGGGAATAAGCACTATAATGCAGTGGCGCCATGCAACCCAGCCTGCAATACCGTAGCACTAGACTATTATCTTCCGGGCCGCTATAAATGTTACCATATTGTAGATCATCTAGCTAGGAACCTTTCCTGGGTCGTATCGCCAAGGGGCTAATCGGAATATTCTAACGCTGAAGGGCTAGTATATATAACCCGGCTAAGTCTCCGCTGAGTCTACCGTTAGTCTGGGCTTTCCTTTGCCTGTTATTACTAGTTTTCGCAAATGGATGCCCTTTCACGCTGTCCTCTTGTTTTTGACACCCTTTAGCTTAAGTTCTAGATTGAGTTTGAAGAAAAGTTAATTTTCTTAAATTCTTTATTGTATTCTTGTTACATTGCAAAACATGGTTAAGGTACTCCCTCCACTAAAACCAGATATACCAGAGGCTTCGCCGGGTAATGTATGGCACATTACGCCTGCTGGTCACTATTTATGGTTGGATGACTTCGAGTATTACGACCAAATGGGTCGGGACCCCCTCCAACAAACCAGGATATGGACAATCCCGAGCTCCGAGCAGCGCGTTGAGAAGATGAAAGAAGTTCTCAAGCAGTACCCAAAACAAAAGCATAGGCGGAATATGCTATTTGAAGCAGCCCGGCGAGGTGACGCAGCACTTGTGCTATATCTTGTCCAGACAGGGCTGAGGGTTCATCCAGACACCCCAGATGCTCAAGGGGAGGAGAGTAACAAGGATGAGCAAGAACAGCTTGAAGGTGGGAGTATCCCCGACAAGGACGACCCAACAGTCACACCTGTTCATGTAGCAGCAAGCCGGGGTCACCTAGCCTGTGTTCGGATTTTTATTGAGGAGGCTAAGGTTGAAGTTGATGTCCGGGACCAATTTGGACGCACCCCCTTAATCACTGCCTATGACCAGTTAGAAGTCGCACGATATCTTTTAGCTCAAGGCGCTGACCCCACAGCCAGGGCTATTGCCGACAATGATGTTGCGGCAACACCTATGAGACAGTATACTGGCTCCAGCATTCTAGAGCATGCAGCTGGTAGCGGCAACGTGGAAGTATTGAAGATGGTATTGGATCACCCATCTCTCAAGTCTACGAAAGAGTGGCTCACACCCTCGCTCATCGAAAGTGCAGCTATAGGGGGCTTCGAATCCTTGAAGCTGCTGCTGGAGCGAGGTGAATATCCCATGGGCAACAAAAATGGCACCACGAAGGCTGAGCTGCTGAGTGCGGACCAGAAACAGAATGTTATCGACGCTACGCCGATAGCAGCTCACCATGGTGACTTGAAGTCGTTAAAAGTACTCCTTAGTTATCAGTTCCCAAGTGATGACGACGGCAACTTTGCCCCCTTTGACGTCCCAGAGGACTGGCACAAGCAATTCATATACGGCCACTACAATGCAGTGACTATGAACCGGCCCGAGAAATTTGATTTTCTGAATAGTTTTGGTCTGAAGGAGCATGAAACGATGTCCCTTGACAAACTACCGGCAGGTCAAAATATCAACATACAGCGCCTTCTCGAAAAGGCTGTAGAAGCCGGTTCACTCGACTGCGCTAAACTCATGATCGAGAAATATGGTGCAAATCCAGATCAACACCGCGTTCCGCCAGGTTTACGGCCGCTATTTATAGGTGCCCTCCGGGATAGGGCTGAGATGCTGAGATACTTGCTCGAGAATCATAACATTGATTTACATATTGGCAACGGACGCTATACGACAGGTCCTACGGCCCTGTGGGGGGCTATACATCTGAAAGCGCTTGACAGTATTGCGCTATTGCTGCAGCATGGTGGGCCTGTAGACCGTATCGACGAAGAACTTCGCAATATTGAAGGGCCCTCAACAGCTATTCTGAGGGGAACATGGCCTTCTCCAGGAAGTAGGCCAATGGTTTTTCTAGAAACAGAAGAACACGCACGAGAGTACGTTGAATGGGCACGCTCTGTTTGGCAAAACTTGAATCCTCGCTATGTTCGCCTAGAGCTTAGCTTAGAGGATAGAGAATGGCTGAAAGAATTACAGCTGCGGAAAAGAAATGAGGAGTTAAGAGAGACAGGAGATGGCGCAAGGGAGCTGAATGAACAAGAGGAGGCCGATAGAAAAAATTCAATCCAGGATGATGTGCGACATCTCATGCCTCCCATGCCGACTTTCCAAGACAGGGAAACCGAACTAAAGAACGACGACGACTTAATCCCAGAGTTCGAGCCTTTCGCCGTCGCCTCAGGGTTTCCGGACAGGTTAGCAGGTAATCTTGAAGTGTACTAGCTCAATGATAAGGGCTTCTCCTTTAATCGTCTTTAATCTAGTTAAAGCTCTTACAGTTTACTCCCACTATGAAGATAACCCTGTTGTTGGAATTGGAGTGGCTAGGTACTCCACCCTTAAACTTGCTCCTTAACACGTAATACACAAATAGTACATCTACTGTCATAACATATTCTTAACAACCGTGGTTAAAGACTAGACTGTAATAGCTGTGACAAATGAACCCCCCTAATCGTCGCCATACTAGTAAACTTAAATGAGTCAGTCCTTGAACCGCTCGAGACATCAACATGTCCTCCCTGGTAATAAAAACAAAGCTACAGCTCTACCAATCCCCTTGTATAGCAGTATTCAACGCTGCCCATGTCACTAGTATATAATGCCCGTCCAGTCCTGAAGGCCAGTTGTTTGAGCCGCACCTTTCATGGCGCTAGCCACGTCAACTCCCGAACCCAGGAAGATACTGAATGAATCCCCACCGTCATTCTTGGGGTCGTAGCTGCAACTCTCAGCTGGGACAATTTGCCAGTACAACCATGGCAGGCCACCCTTGTTCAGATCTTGCGCCTGGGCGGGGTACTCGACGGCTGCATCTGCTGCGCCCTGGTATTGTCTAACACCCCACTCTTCTATGTATACCAGTTTACCCTGAGCACTACTGACATAGCTAGCCGCGGAACGAGACCATTCGCCTGGGTTCGCAGCCAGAGTGCCCGCATAACGGTGAATGGCTATCATATCGAGTTCCGCGCAGCTGACTGCTGCAGGCATGAAGGTACAGCCCTTAGAGATATCACCTCCGATCCCACCCGAGGAGATCTTGATAGGGTTGGTGGCGCCTAAGACGCTACGCATATGCTGTGCGCGCCCGCAGACCCATTTTGCGCCGGCACTGGTTTGACATTCGGAAACCTTCGTAGACATGGGCTCATTTTGTAGATCGAAACCCATGATTGCCTGGCTCCAATTCTTCCATACTTTGCCAGATGTTTTCCCCTTGTAGTTGAGCACGTGTGATAGTCGAGCATCGTAATCATCAAACGCAGCTTGCTGCTCGTAAAAATACCCTGAACCATATCGGTTCCAGTACGGGTCGGAGCTCCCAGACACAAACTGATTTGCAGCGTCGTGTGGTGAGATGATGGCCTTGATGTTCTTGGCGGCTAGCTTTACTAAGACACTGTCGACAGCATCCAAGACTGCGTCATTGTAGACACCGATGGAACTTTCGAGATTGGCAATTGTTTTTGCAACCGTGCTGCCCTTTTGACATGACCCTGCCGTTTGACCGTTCACCCACAGTCGCACAACCTTGGCACCGTCCGAGGCTATGTTGTTGATCCACGAATTCTGTTGTGCATCGGATAGTCCGATTAGGAAGTAGATGTTGGATCCTGCCCAAGATGGCGAGTTTGCTCGAGGGCCGACCTTCTCAACCGAAACAGCAAGAGCCGTAGCTAGAAGAAGGCTTGCGAGACAGAGGAGAACTCGTGTCATTGTGAAGTTGAAAGGTAAATATGAGCTTGTGTGTTTTTATGACTGAAGATGAGAAGACATACAGTGGCCTCGAGGCAGCAGGAGGGAGGTTGGCTTTATATAGTCCTCTAAGGACCAATGCAGAAGCGATTGGTCGTGATGGTAACCCTTTAAGTCGCAAATTAAACAAGAACCAAGCAGATGGAGGGGATTAGCACAGGAAATCCTTGATATGCACCGTACTCGCGACCTGCCAAAAAGGGGTTATTGCGCTGGTCCAATATGCACATTTAGGTTGTAGTCTAGCGACCATATGAAGCCTACAATTCACAAGTCCTACAACTTTGTATCAACAACTAGCTAACTCGTGTGTCCATAAAGTAAGAGCCTTATTGTCAACATGCATGACAACCTTAGATTCAATGACCGATCTATTTAATCGCTTTTCACCTTCAGAATTACTTATGGAGGCGTTAACTGCTAGGGCTGTGATTGTGTCAGATTTGGTGCTTTTGCAGTAAAGCCTTAGCGATCTCTTCAATATTACAGCCTACAACGGATGCCAAGCCGCGATCCTCCAAGAGCTGATCGACCATGGCATGACCAAAGATACAGAGATGACGCCACAATTCATCAGCCGCCTTAGCTTTCTCGACCGCTACGTCAAAGAGACGCAGCGTCACCATACCACCTCATTTCAGCCTGGCAGGACGGCGAGAAAGGACCTCGTCCTCCCAAACGGAATGCGATTACCCAAAGGTGGCGTGGTGATCGCCGAGATCCACCATCTTCACCATAATGCGGCCGTGTGGGAGAATCCGGCGCGCTTCGATCCGGGCCGATGGGACACGGCCAAGACCAAGGAACTCCAGCGCGGAGCGTATATCCCCTTTGCTCTAGGGCCCCGTATGTGTATCGCGTCTAACTTCGTGGGCCGTGAAGTGCGTATCATACTAGCGCAACTAGTCTATCGGTATGAGTTTGTTCGCGTCAATAAGGCAGATACTGTCGAATACGATCCCATGTTCCAGATTATCCGACCAAGGAACTTGTATATGTCGACGGGGAAACGCACTTTTTGGCCTAAGCCGACATGCCTGGTCTAGAGCCTGACTTGGGTTGAGGATGGCCAAAGACTGTCAGAGCAATGTACAGTGAGACTGAGACAATAGCAGTATAAAAATATATTTATCAGCTGTACGTTTTTGAGAATACTTATATTAAATATATATAATAAAAATATTTTATTACATATTATGTGACGGTATAAGTGGGTCTAGTAGGGCGAGCCCAAAAAATGAGGTCATAAGATCTACTTAAATAAGTTTATTTAATAAAAAAGCTTAAAAAAAAGCTTTTATAAAAGTTTTTTTACTATTTATAATATTACTTGTTAAAATTATTACTTATTACAAACATTTACTATTATAAGTAAATAAAAATAATTATAAAATTAAAACTTAAATATAAAATATTAAGTTTAATTTTAATATTTATTATAAATATATATATATATATATAATTTAAAAATTAAAAAACTAAAATAATTAAAATATTTAATAAATTTTATTTTAATATATTTTTTAAAATTATTTTAGTTATATTAGTTTAATTTTATTTGTTAAATTTAATTATATTTTTATATATAATAATTATAAATTTAATTTATTTATTAAATTAATATTTTTTTAATAAATAATTTTAATTTTTATTATTATAAAAATTTTTTTTTTATTTTTTTTATATTATTTTATAAATTATTATTTGCTTTTAATATATTATTTTTTTTTGCTTTTATTATATTTTTTAAAAAAATTAAAAAAAATATTAAAATATTTTTAAAAATTAATTATAATTAGTTAAAATAATATAATAAGTTTAAACTTTAAATTATAATATAAAATATTTAAAATTATATAAATTTAAATAATATTATATTTATATTTAAAATTAAAATTAAATTAAAACTTTTTATTAATAAAAATATTAAATTAGCTATTTTATAAAATTAAACTAATTAATATTAAAAAAATTTTAATAAATAAAATATTTTAAAAAATAATAATTTTAAAAAAAATACTTTATAATTAATTTTTAAAAAAATATAATTAATAATAGTTAAAATTAATATAAAGTTTAAAAAATTTATTAAAATTTATTTTAATAAAATATTAAAATATATAATTAATATTATTTAATATATTAATTTATATAATTAAAATTTAAAATTAATTAATTTTAAATATTTAAAAATAATATTAATATAAATATTTAATAAATAAAAGTTTAATATTAAATTAATAATTAAATATTTAAAAAATAATTTAATTTTTATAAAATTAATTATTATAAATATTTTATTAATTAAATATTAAATAATTTTAAACTAAATTTAATAATATATAAATTTTATTTATTAATATAAAAATTAAATAATTATTTATAAAAAAATAAAAATATATTAAATATTTAATATAATAAAAATATTTATAACTAAAAAATTTTTTAAAGTTATAAATAAATATATTATTTTTAAATAAATTATTAAATAATTTTTTATTTTATTTTAAAATAAACTTTTTTATAAATAATAAATATTTATATTAAATTAATTAAAATAAATTTTAAAATATTTTATTTATAAAAATAAATTAAAAATATTTTAAAATATTTTTAAAATTTATTATATTTTAAATAATAAAATTTAAAAATAATTTAAAAAAAACAATTAAAAAAAAAACAGTTTAAAAATTTTTAATATTTTTATAAATAATAAATAAAATATATTTATTTTTAATATTTTAAAATATATAAATTTTTTTAAAATATAGTTATAAAATTTATAAAAGAAATATTAAAAAAATTACTTTTTATAAAAAAAATAAAAAAAAATAAAAAAACAATAAAAGTATATTTAATAAAATAATTTTTAAAAAAAAAATAAAAAAAAATAAATAAAAATAAATAAAAAATAAAAAAAATTATTTTTAAAAAAAAGATTAAATAATAAAAAAACTTAATATAATAATAATATAATATATATAATAATTAATTTATTTTTTTTAAAATTATATTTAATTTTAAATGTTTATATAATTAAAATTTAAAAATTATATTTTTTATTTAATAATATATTATTAAATAATTATAATATTTTTTATTTTATAAATAATAATTTATTTTTTAAAAAAAAAGTTTTTAAAATTTTTTAAAAAAAAGCAGTAGTAAATATTAATATTTTTTAATTTTTAATTTTAAAAAAAAAAATTTAAATTATAAAAAATATATTTTAAAAAAAAAATCAAAAAAAACGATTAATTTAATATTTATTAAAATAATATTTATAAAAAATTTTTATATAAATTTAATTTTTAAAACTTATTTTTAAAAAATAAAAATATAATATTATAAATTAAATTATATATTAAAATTTAATAAATTTAAAAAAAAAACAATATAATTATTAAATTTTTAAAATATTATAATTTAATATTTTTTTAATATAATTTATTTTTTATTTATTTAAATCGATTTTTTATAATAAATATAATATATATTTTAATAAATGTTTTTATAAATATAATAAAAATTTTTTATATTAATTTTTTAAAAGTTTTTTAAAACTAAAATTTTTTTTTAAATATTTATAATATTTAAAATTAAAATATTTAAAACTTAAACTATTTAAAACTTAAACTATTTAAAATATTAATATATAATATAAAAAATATAAAAATTAATAAAATTTTATAATTTAAATATAAAAATTATATAAAAATATATATTTTATATAAAATTTTTTAATATTTATTTAATTATTTAAAAAAGTTTAATAAATTATAATAAATATTAATATTTAAAAATAAATTTAATAATATAATTTTATTTTATTTTTTTTAAAATAAAAAATAAAACTTTATATTTAAAAAAATAAAAAAGTTTAAATATTAAATAATATAACAATTTAAACTTTTTATAATAAAATTTAAAAATAATAATAAAAAAGCAATTATTATTATTTAAAAAACTATATATTATAAATTTTAAATTAAAAAAAAAATTAATTAAAAACTTTTATTAAATTATATTAAAAAATTAATAAAAAATAACAAAAAAATAATTAAAAAAATAATTAAAAAATAAATTAAAATATTTTTAAAAATTAATTTTTTAAATATTTTTTAATAAAAAATAATTTAAATAATAATTTAATTATAAAATATTAATTTTTTAAAAAAAAATAATTTTGATATATTTTATAAAATATTTAAATTATAGTTTAATTAATATTTTAAATAATATATATTTAAAATAAATAAAAAATTAAAAATTAATTTAAAATTAATTTAAAATTAATTTAAAATTAATTTAAAATTAAAATTTTATATATAAATATAAAATTTATTTTTTGTTTTAAAAAAAAAATTTAATTATAATTATTAAACTTTTAAAATAAAATTAAAAATATATATTAAATATTTAATAAAATATATAACAAATAATTTATATAAAATTTAAATTTTTTATTTATAAAAAATAATTTTAATATAAAATATTAAATTTAATAAAAAAAATCTTTATAATTAAAAATAAAAATATTTTAAAATTAAAATTTTAAAAATATAAATAAATAAAATTAAATTAAATAAATTTAAAAATATTATAATTTTAAAAATTTAAACTATATAAAAATTTATAACAATAATAAATTAAAAAATAAATAAAAATATTTTAAATAGTTATAATAATAATATTTAATTTATTAATAAATTTTTTAATATTTATTTAAAAAAATAAAATTTAAAAATAAATGAAACTATAATAAAATTAATTAAAAAATTTAATAAAAGTTATATATTTAAATTTAAAAAATAATAAAATAATATAAAAATAAAATTTAAAAAAATAATTTAAAATAAAATAATAATATTTTTAAAAAATAAAATGTTTTAAACTTTTTAAATTAATATATAAAATATTAAATTATATTTAAAATATTAAATAAATTATTTTAAATATAAATATATATATAAAATAAATTTATTAGTTTTATATATAAATTAATATATTTAAAAAATAATATTTAAAAAATTAAAAAATAATAATAAAAATTATATAATTTTTATAACTATATTTTATAAAAAAAACAAAATATATTTTTTAAAAAATAATTTTTAATAATTTTTTTTTATAATTTTTATATTTAATTAATTAAAAATTTTATATTAAAAAAACTAAAAGTATAAAATATTATATATAATATTTATAATAACAATAAATTAAAAAAAAGCTATATATTTAAATATAATATTTTAAAATTTATATTTTTATAAAAATAAATTTTTAAAATTATTATTTAAAAATTAAAAAAATTTATTTAAATATTAAATTAATAAACTATTTAAAATTAATATTTTTAAAAAATATAAATAATTAAAAAATAATAAAATATTTAAAATTATTTTTATATAAAATATAAAAAACAATTTATTTTTATTTAAATAAATATTTATATATAAATTTAATAAAAATAAAATTTTAAATATATATAAAATATATTTAATAATTAAAAATAACTTTTAAAAAAAATATTTTAATTAATATATATAATTATGTTTATAATTAAAATATTTAAATTTATAATAATATTAATAATAACTTTTAATTTTAAAATTAAATAATTTAATATAATTAAAATATTTTTTAATATATTAAAAATTAATAAAATTTTTATAAATATATAACTTTTAAAAAGTTTTAATTAAAACAACTTAATTAATAAATTTAATAAAATATTATATAATTTAAAAAACTTTTTATTATTTTAATATAAAAAGTTTATTAAAACATTTAACATTAATAAAATAATAATTTTGAAAAAAAAACTTTGTTTATTTTATATTTTAAAATATATAATATTTATTATATTTTATATAAATAACTTTTTAGTTTTATATTATAAAATTTAAAAAAAAAAACCAAAAAAAATTATTTTAAATATTAAAAAAGTTTATAAATTTAAAAATTAAAAAAATATTATTTAATTTTTAAAAATTAAAATAATTTAAAATTATTTTTAAAAAATAATTATATTAATATATAATAAATATATTTATAAAATTATAATATATTATAAATTTAATAATTAAAATAAAATTTTTATAATATTATTTTTAATAAAAAAACTTAAAAACTATTTACAAAATATAATAAAAATAAAAATTAAATTATATTAAAAACTAATTAAATTAATTTTATATATAATAATATTTTTAAAATTAAATATTATATATATAATAATATAACTTTTAAAATTTTTAATTAATTTTAATTTTATATATTATAAAATTATTTATTAAATAATTTAATATTTATATATAATATATTTTTTAAAAATTATATATAGAATATAAAATTATAAAATTTATATTTTTTTAATAATAAAAAATGTTTTATTTATAAATAATTATAAATTTTATTATTTTTTATATAACTATATTATATTATTATTTAAAAATATAATTTTATAAAAAAATATTTATTAAAATTTTATATTTATTTTTATTATAAAAACAAAAATAAATATAATTAAATTTATTATAAAAAAAATAATAACTTTTAAAAAACTGTTTTATATTTTTATTTTAAAATTAAATAAAATATAAATAATTTATTTAAATAATATATAAATAATTAAATTAATAATAAATAAAAATAAAAAAATAAATATTAAATTTAAATATATAAATATATAAAATATATAATTATATTAAAAATATTTTAAAAAAAAGCTTTAAAATAATATATTTTTTTATTAATTAAATATTTATTAATAAATTAATTTAAAATTTATTATAAATTTAATTTAAATATTTTTAAATTTTTATTAATTTTAAAAATATAAGTTATATTTATAATATAAACTTAAAAAATAAATAAAAAAAACTTATTAATTATTTATTAATTTATAATAATTAAAACAATTAAAAATAAAAAATAAAAATTAAAAAAAATTATATTAACTTTTATTTATTATTTTTATTATTTTATTTTTTAAGTTTATTAAATATTAAAAATATTAATTTTTATTTATTAAAAGTTTTAAAAAATATATATTAAATATAAAAAAAAATATATATAAAAATATATAATATAATTATATAATAATATATTATTAATAATAATAATATAAATAAAAAAAACATTAATAATAAAAATATTGTAACAGTATAAGTGGGTTTAGTAAAGCGAGCCTAAAAAGTCAGGTCATAAAATCTACCTAAATAAACTTACTTAATAAAAAAGCCTAAAAAGAAGCTTTTGCAGAAGCTTTTCCACTGCTTATAACACTACTTGTTAAAATTACTACTTATTATAAGCACTTACTATTGCAAGCAAGCAAAAGCAATTACAAAATCAAAGCTTGAAAACAAAGCACCAAACCTGATTTTAGTATTTATTAAAAATATATATATATATATAAAGCTTAAAAATTAAAAAACTAAAATAACTAAAATATTAAGCAAACTTTATTTTAATATACTTTTTAAAATTATTTTAATTATACTAGTTCAATTTTATTTGCTAAACTTGATCGTACTTTTATATATAACAATTATAAACTTAGTTTATTTATTAAACTAGTGTTTTTTTTTATAAACAATTTTAACTTTTATTATTGTAAGCATTTTTATTTTATTTTTTTTTTACATTATTCCAAAATTTTTTACTTATTTTTAATATACTTTTTTTTGTACTTTTATTATATTTTTTAAAAAAATCGATAAAAATGTTAAAACGATTTTAAAAACTAATTTTAACTAGCTAAAATAGTATAACAGACTTAAGCTTCAAGCTATAATACAAAACATTTAAAATTATATTAACTTAAATAATATTACATTTATATTTAAAATTAAAGTTAAACTAAAGCTTTTTATTTATAAAAGTACTAAATAAACTTTTTTATAAAAACGGGCTAACTAATACAAAAAAAATCTTAAAAAATAAAAAGCCTAAAATAACAGTAACTTTGCAAAAAGCGCTGTACTACTAATTTTTAAAAAAACGTAACTAGTAACATCTAATATTACTGCAAAGTTTAACAAACTTATTAAAACTTATACTAATAAAACGTTAAAATATATAGTTAATATTACTTGATATATTAACTTATATAATTAAATTTTAAAAATAGTTAACTTTAAACGCTTAAAAATAATATTAGTACAAATATTTAATAAAAACAATTTTAATATTAAATCAATAATTAAACATTTAAAAAATAGTTTAGCTTTTATAAAATTAGCTATTATAAACACTTTATTAGTTAAATATTAAGCAGTTTTAAACCAAGCTTTACAATATATAAACTTTATTTGTTAATATAAAAACTAAACAATTGTTTACAAAAAAGCAAAAATGTACTAAATATCCAATATAATAAAAGTATTTGCAGCAAAAAAATTCTTTAAAACTATAAACAAATATATTGTTTTTAAATAAACTATTAAATAGTTTTTTATTTTATTTTAAAACAAACTTTTCTATAAAAAACAAATATTTATATTAAACTAATTAAAACAAGTTCTTAAAAAGCTTATTTATAAAAACAAATTAAAAACTTTTTAAAATGCTTTAAAAATTTACTATACTTTAAATAACAAAACTTAAAAACAGCTTAAAAAAAAAAAACATAAAAAGCAGCTTAAAAGTTTTTAGTATTTTTGTAAATATTAAATAAAGTATACTTACTTTTAGCGCTTTAAAATATATAAACTTTTATAATATATAGTTATAAAATTTACAAAAAAAGCACTAAAAAGAATACTTTTTATAAAAAAAATAAAAAAAATTAAAAAGTAATAAAAGTATACTTAATAAAACAATTTTTATAAAAAAATCAAAAAAAACAAATAAAAAGTAAAAAAAACTACTTTTAAAAAAAAAAAATCAAACAATAAAAAAACTTAGTACAATAACAATGTAATATATGCAATAATTAACTTATTTTTTTTAAAATTATATTTAATTTTAAATATTTATATAACTAAAGTTTAAAAGTTATATTTTTTATTTAATAGTATATTATTAAATAACTATAATATTTTTTATTTTATAAATAATAAATTGTTTTTAAAAAAAAAGTCTTTTAAAATCGCTAAAAAAAAAGCAATAGTAAATGCTAACACTTTTTAATTTTTAATTTTAAAAATAAAAACTTAGATTATAAAAAGTACACTTTTAAAAAAAAATAGAAAAAAATTAATTAATTTAATATTTATTAAAATAACGTTTATAAAAAGATTTTATATAAACTTAATTTTTAAAATTCACTTTTAAAAAATAAAAATATAATATTATAGATTAAATTATATATTAAAATTTAACAAATTTAAAAAAAACAATATAGTTGCTAAGCTTTTAAAACATTATAACTTAGTGTTTTTTTAATACAACTTACTTTTTATTTATTTAAACCGATCTTTTATAATAAATACAGTATATATTTTAATAGAAATTTTTATAAATATAGCAAAGCTTTTAACAATTTTAACGCAAATAAAACAAGTTTTTTTATATTAACTTTTTAAAAATTCTCTAAAACTAAAAAAAAACTTTAAATATTTATAGCACTTAAAGTTAAAACATTTAAAATTTAAACTGCTTAAAGCGCTAATATATAATATAAAAAATATAAAAATTAATAAAATTTTACAATTTAAATATAAAAACTATATAAAAATATACACTTTATAAAAAATTTTTAAATAAACTTTTAAAAAAGCATTAGCAAAACTTTTTTACAAAGTTTTTTAAAATTTATTTAATTATTTAAAAAAGTTTAACAGATTATAGTAAATATTAATATTTAAAAACAAGTTTAATAATATAATTTAGTTTTACTTTTTTAAAAATAAAAAATAAAACTTTATATTTAAACAAATAAAAAAATTCAAGTATTAAATAATATAATAATTCAAGCTTTTTATAATAAAGCTAAAAAATAACAATAAAAAAGCAGTTATTGCTATTTAAAAAGCTATATGCTATAAGCTTTAAGCTAAAAAAAAAAAAATCAATTTAAAACTTTTATCAAACTATATTAAAAAGCTAGTAAAAAATAATAAAAAAGTAAACAAAAAAATAATTAAAAAATTAATTAAAATGTTTTTAAAAATTAAATTTCTAAGCTTTTTTTAGCTAAAAGTAGTTTAAGCAGCAACTTAGTTATATAATATCAGTTTTTTAAAAAAAAAACAATTTTTATATATTTTACAAAGTATTTAAATTATAGTTTAACTAATATTTTAAATAATATATACTTGAAATAAAAAAAAAGTTAAAAACTAATTTTAAACTAAACTAAAGTTAAATTTTTATATATAAATGTAAAGTTTATTTTTTAAACAAAAAAAAAAAAGCTAGTTATAACTACTAAGCTTTTAAAATAAAACTAAAAGTATATATTAAATATTTAATAAAATATATAGCAAGCAATTTATATAAAATTTAAATTTTTTATTTACAAAAAGTAATTTTAATAAAAAATATTAAATTTAATAAAAAAATTTTTTATAATAAAAAATAAAAATGCTTTAAAATTAAAATCTCAAAAGCACAAATAAACAAAATTAAACTAAACAAACTCGAAAATATTACAATTTTAAAAACCTAAAATATATAAAAACTTATAGCAACAATAAATTAAAAAATAAACAAAAACATTTTAAATAGCTACAATAATAGCATTTAATTTATTAATAAACTTTTTAGCGCTTATTTAAAAAAGTAAAACTTAAAAATAAATATAGCTGTAATAGAACTAGCTAAAAAACTTAGCAAAAACTATATACTTTAGCTACAAAAACTTTTAATTTTTTAATAAATGCTTAAACTTAAAAAGCAACAAAACAGCATAAAAACAAAGCTTAAAAAAATAATTCAAAATAAAATAACAGTATTTTTAAAAAACAAAATATTTTAAACTTTTTAAATCAATATATAAAATATTAAAAACAAATTAAATAAAAGCTTATAATAGTATAAATATTAAACTATATTTAAAACATTAAATAAACTGCTTTAAATAAAACATAAATATATATATAAAATAAACTTATTAGCTTTATATATAAATAAATATATTTAAAAAATAGCACTTAAAAAACTAAAAAATAATAATAAAAGTTATGCAATTTTTATAACTATATTTTATAAAAAAAACAAAATATACTTTTTAGAAAATAACTTTTAGCAATTTTTTTTAAAAACTTTTATGCTTAATTAATTAAAAGCTTTATATCAAAAAAACCAAAAGTACAAAATATTGTACGCAGTATTTGCAGCAGTAGTAAATCAAAAAAAAGCTGTATACTTAAACACAGCATTTTAAAAATTTCGCATTTATAAAAACAATTTTTTAAAACTACTACTTAAAAACTAAAAAAACTTCTTTAAATATTTAGTTAATAAATTATTTAAAACTAATGTTTATAATAAATATAAATAGCTAAAAAATAATAAAACGTTTAAAATTATTTTTATATAAAGTGTAAAAAACAATTTGTTTTTATTAAAATAAATGTTTATATATAAATTTAACAAAAATAGTTTTTTAAATATATATAAAGCATATTTAGTTGTTAAAAATAACTTTTAAAAAAAAAACATGCTTTAATTAATTTATACAGTTATATTTGTAGCTAAAACATTTAAACTTATAATAGTACTAGTAGCAATTTTTGATTTTAAAATTAAACAGTTTAATATAATTAAAGTATTTTTTAATATGTTAAAAATTAATAAAGCTTTTATAAATATATAATTTTTAAAAAACTTTAGTTAAAATAACTTAATTAAAAAATTTAATAAAGCGTTATATAATTTAAAAAACTTTTTACTGCTATAATATAAAAAGTTTGCTAAAATATTTAAAGCTAATAAAATAGTAGTTTTAAAAAAAAAGCTTTGTTTATTTTATACTTTAAAATATATAGTATTTATTATATTTTATATAAACGACTTTTTAGTTTTATATTATAAAACTTATAAAAAAAAAACAAAAAAGATTATTTTAAATATTAAAAAAGTTTATAAATTTAAAAATTAAAGTAATATTATTTAGTTTTTAAAAATTAAAATAATTTAAAACTGTTTTTAAAAAATAATTATATTAATATATAACAAATATATTAATAAAATTGCAATGTGCTATAAACTTAATAATTAAAGTTAAATCTTTATAATATTGCTTTTAATAAAAAAGTTTAAAAAATACTTAAAAAATACAATAAAAATAAAAATTAAACTATATTAAAAACTAGTTAAATCAATTTTATATATAGCAGTATTTTTAAAACTAAATATTATATATACAATAATATAACTTTTAAAATTTTTAATTAATTTTAGCTTTATATATTATAAAACTACTTACTAAATAATCTAATACTTATATATAACATATTTTTTTAGAATTATATATAAAGTATAAAATTATAAAGCTTAAGCTTTTTTAATAGCAAAAAATGCTTTATTTACAAACAATTATAAAATTTGTTGTTTTTTATATAAATATATTATATTACTATTTAAAAATATGATTTTATAAAAAGTTACTTATTAAAATATTATATTTACTTTTACTATAAAAACAAAAGTAAATATAATTAAATTTATTGCAAAAAAAATAATAGCTTTTAAAAAACTATTTTATAATTTTATTTTAAAATTAAATAAAACATAAACAATTTATTTAAATAATATATAAACGATTAAATTAATAATAAATAAAAACAAAAAAATAAATACTAAGTTTAAATATATAAATATATAAAATATATAGCTATATTAAAAATATTTTAAAAAAAGCTTTAAAGTAGTATATTTTTTTATTAATTAAATATTTACTAATAAATTAACTAAAAATTTATTATAAACTTAGTTTAAATATTTTTAAGCTTTTATTAACTTTAAAAATATAAGTTATATTTGTAATATAAGCTTAAAAAGTAAATAAAAAAAACTTTTTAGTTATTTATTAATTTGTAATAATTAAAACAACTAAAAACAAAAAAAAAACAAAATTAAAATAAGTTATATTAATTTTTATTTATTACTTTTATTATTTTATTTTTTAAGTTTATTAAATATTAGAAATATTAACTTTTATTTATTAAAAGTTTTAAAAAAAACATATAAAACGCAAAAGAAAAAAAGCGCAGAAATATATAGTATAATTATATAATAAAACATTAGTAGCGCTAATAATGTAAGCAAAAAAGTTGTTAGTAACAAAAGTGTTAATAATGCTAAAAAAAAAAAAAGTAAAATAGCTGAAAAAAGTAATCAAAGTATAAAAAGCAAGCAAAAACTCGAGTATATAAATATTTTAGCAAAAAGTATAAAAAACAGGTATAAATATAAATAATAAAAAAGCAGCAATAATAAACTTTTTTTTGTTTATTTTAAAAATAACTTAAAAAATGCTGCAAAAGTGAAAAAGTTTTTATATAAAAATTATTAATTAAAAATTGTTATAACGATTTTAAAAAATATTAAAATAAAATTTATAACTTAAAAAGTTTTAAATTAAATAGCTGTTATTAAACAGCAAATAAATAGTACTATATAATCTAAGTTATATTTATATTTGTTAATATAATATTTCAAATATATATAAAAAGTATAAAAAAAACTTATATAAATATATATATATATTTTAAAAAGCACTTATAATAATATTAGCTATAGCTAATTATATTAAAACATATATTATTTTTACACTTAATAAAAGCAGTATTTATATAATAGTAATAAAAAACTATATGTTTTTTTTTTTAAGTAAAGTATAAGTAACAATGTTTATTAAAACATAAATATAAATAAATGTTTAATAAATTATAAAGTTTAAAACATTATACTAAAAAAAAAAAAGCAAAAAAGTTGTTGTTGTTGTTGTTAGTAGCAGCAGTAAAAACGCAAAAAATACAAGCAGTAAAATAAGTAATAGTATTTATAATAGCAGCGTAAAAAATTTTAACAACTATTAGCTAAAGCTAAAAAAAAAAAAAAAAAAAGCGTTTTAGCGTTTTTTTTTTTTTTTTTTTTTTTTCGAAAAAAAAAACCAAAAAAAAAAAATCTCAGAAATAAGCTAAAAACAGCAGCAGAAAAAAATAAAACTACTTTTTAAAAACATTAATATATAACTAATATTTTATAATATAGAACTAAAAAATTATTTACTGCATTAAAATATTATAATAAAACAATATTATTTAAAATTTAAATTAATATAAAAACTTTTATAACTAATTTAAAAGTTTTATAAAATATATATTAGTAATAGTAGCAATATTTATAACTATAAATTAGTTTCAAGCTTGTTTATACAAAAAAAAAGCTTGAAAATTACAATTTATAAATAAATAAAAGTAAAAAAAAAAAAAAAAAAACAAAAAAAACTAATTATTTTATTAGTTAATTAAGCGTATAATAATTAAGCAATTTTAAAAATATATTTATAAATTTAAAAAAATAGCTTAAAAAAAAAAAAAAAAAAAAAAAAAAAAAAATCAAAATCGCTTTATAATTAATTTATACTAAAAATATTAAAGTACTAAAAGCGAACTTATTTTATATATAAAAAAAAAGCGTATTTTTTTTGCAACTATTAGTTTAAGCTCGCTAAATATACTATATATTTAATTAAGCAATAAAATTATAATTAATAAATATATATAAATATAATTTTATTATTTAATAACTTTATAATTAAAGCGCAAAAAGTGTACTAGTACAATAGTATATTAAAAAAAGTGCATTTTTAGTTTTTTTTTTATAAAAATTAACTATTTAAAATATATAAAGCTATTAAAATTATTTAAAATATATTTTTATAAAAATCTTAAAATATAAAATTAAAAAAATTACTATTTATTTTTTTTGTTAATATATAAAAAAAAAACAGTTAAATAATTTAAAATAGCTTAATTAAAAAATATATAACAATATAAATAAATTTAATAAAGCAAGCTTAAAAAGTTAAGTTATAAAATTTACTTAAATAAGTTTATTTAATAAAAAAGCTTAAAAAAAAGCTTTTATAAAAGTTTTTTTACTGCTTATAATATTATTTGTTAAAATTATTACTTATTGCAAGCATTTATTATTATAAACAAACAAAAGTAATTATAAAATTAAAGCTTAAAAATAAAATATTAAACTTGATTTTAATATTTATTAAAAATATATGTATATATATAAAACTTAAAAATTAAAAAGCTAAAATAACTAAAATATTAAGCAAACTTTATTTTAATACATTTTTTAAAATCGTTTTAGTTATACTAGTTTAATTCTATTTGCTAAACTTAATTGTATTTTTATATATAACAAATATTAATAATATTAAAAAAAAAAAATATTAAAAAAAATATTTAAAATATAAAAAATAAATAAAAACTTAAATATATAAATAATTTAATAAAAAATATAAAAAATAAATATAAAAATAAATAATAAAAAAGTAATAATAATAAACTTTTTTTTATTTATTTTAAAAATAATTTAAATAATATTATAAAAATAAAAATTTTTTTATATAAAAGCTATTAGTTAAAAATTGTTATAATAATTTTAAAAAATATTAAAATAAAATTTATAATTTAAAAAGTTTTAAATTAAATAATTATTATTAAATAATAAATAAATAATATTATATAATTTAAATTATATTTATATTTATTAATATAATATTTTAAATATATATAAAAAATATAAAAAATTTTTATATAAATATATATATATATTTTAAAAAATATTTATAACAATATTAATTATAATTAATTATATTAAAATATATATTATTTTTATATTTAATAAAAACTAATATAAATAAATATAAAAGTTTTAAAAAATAAATTTTTTAAAACTATTTTATATATATTTTTAATATTAGTTTTATTTAAAATTACTTTAAATTAATAAATTAAATAAATAAAAAAAGCTTTTAAGTTTTTTTTTTTTAATTTAATTTTATAAGTTTATTTTTTTTAATTTATATTAGATTTTTATAAATTTAAATATAAATATTATTTATAGTAAATTTTATTAAATAATATAATAAATTTTATAATTAAACAATTTTATATTTTTAGTTTTTTTTTTTTATTAACAAATTATATATTATTTATAATATATTATTTAAAATAAAGTTTATTATAAGTAGTGTTTATATTTAAGTTTATAAAAGTATAATATAGATTAAAAAGAGTAAACTTGTAAAGTTAAATCAAAGGAAAAGACCTAAAAGCTCTTTTTACTTATTTAATTTACCGATATGAAGTAGTCCCAAATAGGACTAATGCTATAGATATGTACAGAGTGGTTTTTAAAAACCCATTTTTTAAAACCTCTATATTTATCTATATCAAAAAAAATAGTAAATTTAAAAATATAAACAAAAAAAAATATATTATATAAAATAAATTAAATTTAAATTTTATTTATTAAAATATAACAAATATAAATTTTTAAAACTAATAAAATTTAAAAAGTTAAACTAAATATTAAATTATAATATTAAACTGATTTTATTATTTAAAAATAAATTTTTAAATTTTTATAAAATTAAAATTAACTATTATATTAATATAGTAACTTTTCTTAATATATTTAATTTTAAAAAAAATTTTTAAATATATTTACAAATATATTTATATATATAAAAAATTATTTTAATATAAAAAATATTATTTATATTAAATTTATTAATATAAATATTTATAGTTTATAAGTTTTTATTATTAAATAAAAACTTTATATTTAAATTAATTTAAAAAAATAATATAATAATATTAATTAATTTTATTATATTTAAATTAATAATATTTATTAATTTGTTATTAAAAATTAAAACTATTTTTAAAAAAATATAAATTAATATAATTTAAAAGTAGTAATATATAAATAAAAATATTAAAAATATATAAAAAAAATATTTTATAGTTATAATAATAGCTATAAAATTAATAATAATTGAAATTGTTATATTTTATATATTTATTAATTAAAAATTAATTTTAATTATAATTAATATAAAAAGTATAAATATAAATATTATTAAAATAAACATTTATATTTTTAATAATTTTAAATTATTTAATATTTATGATATAAACTAATTATTAATTATAATTTTTATTATTATAGCTATAATATTAAATATATATTTAATTAATTTTAATATTATAATTAATTTTAATGTTATATTAAATATTAAAAATATATTAATATTAATTAATATATTAAAATAATATAAAAATTTTTTTATAAATTTTATTAATAAAATAATTTATAATATAATATAAACTATTATAAATAAATAATTATTAAATATATTTTTTTTATTAAAAAAAGTTAAAATAAAAAAGTTTAAATTTAAAATTTTAAAAATAATTTTTATTTTAAAAATTAAAAAGTTTTTTTTTAAAAAAAAAATTAAAGTTTTAAATAAATAGTTTATTTATATAAATAATAATATTATAATTAAAAAAATTTTATAATTATTAAAAAATATATTTAAAATTTAAAAAAACTAAAATATTATTAATATATTAAAAAAAAATTAAATGTAAATTTTATTAATAAATAATTAATAAAATATAAAATTAAATTTATATATATATTTTTTTAATATTTAAAATTAAAAAATAATAAATATTATTTTTAATTAATTTTATAAATAAAGTTATATAAAATAAATAAATAAACTATTTTTTTTTATTTATTTTATTTTTATAGTTTAAATATAAAAAAAAAAAAAATTATTTTTATTTAATTATTAATTTATAAATTTTAAATAAAATTATAATATTTAATAGTTATTTTTTATTATTATAATTTAAAGTTATTTTATTAATTTAAAATAAAAAATATATTATAATAATTAATATTATATTGTTTTTTTATTAATTTAAAATTTATTTAAAATATTATAATAAATTTATTATAATTAATTTTAAAAAATTAAAACAGTTTATTATAATTTTAATAAATTTTTAAAAATTTTTTATTTATATTTAAAAGTTTATAAATAAATTTTTATATTTATATTAAAATTTTTATTTCATTTTTATTAATAATATTATAATTTTTTTAATTATTAAAATTAAATATTTATAATATTTATAAAATATATTTATATTATTTTTAAAAAAAAATATTACTATTATTTAAAAAATCATTTATTATATATTTTTTTATAAAACTTTTAAGTTTTTAAATAAATATTTTTAATATATTTATAATTAAAAAAAAGCTAGCTATTTTTTAAAACTTTAAATTTTTAAATTAATTAAAAGTTTTAAAGTAATATTTAAATAATAGTAAATTTTTATATATTTTAATTTTTTATTATATTTAATATATAAAATTATTTAAAAAAAAAAAACTAAATTATTAAATTAAAAATATTAAATAAATAAAGTTATAAATAATTATTTTAATAAATATATTATAAATTAATATTTTTTAAATTTATAAAAATAAAACTAAAATTTTTTAAAACAGTATAAATATTAATTTATAATAATATAATGTTATATTATTATAATTTAACTAAAATTTTATTTATAGAAATAAATATTTTTTTTAAATAAAAGTTTAATATAATAATATTTTATTTAAAAAATAAATATATATAAAAACTTAGTTTAATTATATTTAATATTTAAATATTTTTAATTATATTTTTTAATAGTTTTATATTTTAACTAAAAATATATTATAATTTTTTAAAAATAAAAATAATGTATATTATATAAATATATAAATATTTAAAAACTATAATAAAAATATTATATAATTTAATAATTATATTTATAAATTATTATTTTATTAAAAATATTTTAAATTAAATTAATTTAAATATAAATTTAATAAATATATTAATTTATTTATTATAATATAAATTATAAATATATTATTTATTTAAATATTTTAATTTTATTTTTAATATATTAAATTTATTATAAAACTTTATTAATTTAATAAATATTAAAAGCAAAATTTAATAATTTATTAAAAATTTAATTTTTAATTAAATATAATTTATAATATTTAAAATAATTATAAATAAAAAAGTTAAATTTAAATTTATAACTAATTATAACAAAAATTTTAAATATTATAAAATTTTAAAAACTATTTATAAAAATAATAAAAATATTATAAATTTTTTATATTTTAATTATTTATTTATTATAATTAATAAATTATTATATAATATAAATTATAAAAAAAAGTATAAATTATATATTTTAAAAAAATAAATTAATAAATTTTTAAATATAATATATAATAATAAATATTATTTTAAATATAAATATATAATAATAAAATTTAAACTAATTATAATTATATATAAAATAAAACAAATTTAAATATATTTAAACTTTTATAATAAATATAAAGTATATAATATAAATAAATAAAAACTTTTAAAAAATTACTAATTTATTTAATTAAAAAATATAAAACTAATAAAAACTATTGCTATAAATTTTATTATAAGATTATTTAAAATTTTAATAAATATTATTTTATAATATTTAAATAAATTTTTAAATTATAATATATTAATAATTATAACTTATATTATATTTAAATATATATTTTTTATTTTTAAATATAAAATATATATAGTTATATATTAAGTTATAATATTAATTAAATAGTTTTTATTAATTAATTAAAAAATATTTAATAATATTATTTTTAATTATAATTAAAAATTTATATTATAGTTTTAAAAAAAATTGTAAAAAAGTTTTAAAATAAAATTATTTATAACTATAATAAATTATTTTTAAAATAATAGTTTATTATAAAAAAAAACTAAACTATAAAAATAATTATTTAATATTATATATTTATATATTTTAAAAAAAACTAAATAAATATATTTTTTATATTATAATAAAATTTAAATAATATATATTTTAATTTAATTAAGTTATTTATATATAAATAATTATTTAGTTTTTAACTTTTAAAACTAAACAATATTTTAATTTAAATAAATTAAAAAAGCAATATAGTTAAAAATATTTATTTTATAAAATAATATTTTTATAAAAATATAAAACTAGTTATAAATTTTATAATAATATAAATAAAACAATATTATAATAATAAATATAAATAAATAAAGTTTAAAATTAATAATAAAATTTGTTTAAAACTTTATAATAGTTATTATTTATTTAATAGATTTATTAAAAAATATTTACAATAATAAATTAAGTTATAAAAAATTAAATAAAAAATTAATTAATTAATATATAAACTAAACATTTTAAAAACTTTTAATATATATTTAATTATTTTTATTATATATTTATTATTTAATATTAAAAAAAAAACTTATTTTATTATAAAGTTTTTATATTTAAATTTATTTATAATAAATAAAACTTTAATAAAAAAAGTAATTTGTTTAAAGTTAAAATTATTTTAACAAATTAAATAAATAAATTTAAAAATAAATTTAAATATTTAATTAAATAAAAAAGCTATAAATATAAAAATAATTAATAATAATTAAAGTAATAATTTTATAATATTAAAGTATTAATTAAAAAATATTAAATTTAAAAAAAAAAACATTTAATTTTTTAAGTTAAAAAAGCTTAAAAAATTTAAAAATATTTAAAAAAGCAAAATTAATAAATATTATATATAATTATTAAAAACAATGATTTTTTTTTTATATAATAATATTTAATATAAATAAATATAAAAGTTTTAAAAAAATAAGTTTTTTAAAACTATTTTATATATATTTTTAATATTAAATTTATTTAAAACTAATTTATATTAATAAATTAAATAAATAAAAAAAGCTTTTGAATTTTTTTTTTTAATTTAATTTTATAAATTTACTTTTTTTAATTTATATTATATTTTTATAAATTTAAATATAAATATTATTTATAATAGATTTTATTATTTATAAAAAATTAAAATATTTATTATATTATAAAAATTAAAATAAATAATTTTGTTTATATTAATAATTATTATAAAAAAAAACTTTAAATTTTAAGTTTTATTTAATATTTTTTAATAAGTTTATATATATAAACAATAATATTTTAACAAGTTTTATTTATTATAAAATTTTAATGTTTTTTTAAAAAACTTTAAAAATTTAATATTTTATTAAAACTTATTATAAACTATAGCTTTTTTTTTATTAATAAAGTTATTATTTTTATTATGTTTTTTTATATAAAAAAATTAACAATAAAAATTAGTTTTAAAAGCTTTATAAAATTAAATATAATATTTTATAAAATAAAACAAATTAAATTTAATAAATAAAAAATTATTTAAAAAAATAGTTAATTTTTTATTATTTAAAATATTTATATAATATAATAAATTAATAAATATAATTAATATATTTATTATATAAACAATTTAATTAATTAATTTAATTTAATTAAATATAAAATTTTATAATTATAATATATTAAAATTTTTATAATTATTATAATTAATATATTTAAATAAAACAAAGCTTTAAAATAAAATATTATTTATATATTAATTATATATAATAAAAAAAAAACTTATTTTAAATTTAATTTATATAAATATATATTTATAAATATATAATAAGTTATATATATAAATTAAAAGTTTTATTTTTATTATAAATATTATTTTAAATATTATTTAGTTTAATTATTTAGTTATAATTAAATATATAAATATTTATTATTATTTAAATATTATTTTAAAACTTTTAATTAATTTAAAAATTTAATATTTTAAAAAATAACTAGTTTTTTATTAATTATAAATATATTAAAAATATTTATTTAAAAGTTTAAAAGTTTTATAAAAAAAATATATAATAAATAGTTTTTTAAATAATAATAAAAATATATTTTATAAATATTATAAATATTTAATTTTAATAATTAAAAAAACTATAATAATATTAATAAAAATATAATCAAAGTTTTAATATAATTATAATAATTTATTTATAAATTTTAAAATATAAATAAAAAAGTTTTAAAAATTTATTAAAGTTATAATAAATTGTTTTAAATTTTTAAAATTAATTAAAATAAATTTATTATAATAGTTTAAATAAATTTTAAATTAATAAAAATATAATATAATATTAATTATTATAATATATTTTTTATTTTAAATTAATAAAATAATTTAAAATTATAATAATAAAAAATAATTATTAAATATTATAATTTTGTTTAAAGTTTATAAATTTATAATTAAATAAAAATAAATTTTTTTTTAGTTTTATATTTAAATTATAAAAATAAAATAAACAAAAAAAAATAATTTATATATTTATTTTATATAATTTTATTTATAAAATTAATTAAAAATAATATTTATTATTTTTTAATTTTAAATATTAAAAAAATATATATTTAAATTTAGTTTTATATTTTATTAATTATTTATTAATAAAATTTATATTTAGTTTTTTTTTAAAAATATTAAAAATATTTTAATTTTTTTAAATTTTAAATATATTTTTTAATTATTATAAAAATTTTTTAGTTATAATATTATTATTTATATAAATAAACTATTTATTTAAAACTTTAATTTTTTTTAATAAAAAAAATATTTAATAATTAATTAATTATAATAGTTTATATTATATTATAAATTATATTATTAATAAAATATATAAAAAAAATTTTATATTATTTTAATATATTAATTAATATTAATATATTTTTAATATTTAATATAATATTAAAATTAATTATAATATTAAAATTAAATAAATATATATTTAATATTATATAATTTAAAATTATTAAAAATATAAATATTTATTTTAATAATATTTATATTTATATTTTTTATATTAATTATAATTTAAATTAATTTTTAATTAATAAATATTTAAAATATAATAATTTTAATTATTATTAATTTTATAGTTATTATTATAGTTTTATAATATTTTTTTTATATATTTTTAATATTTTTATTTATATATTATTATGTTTAAATTATATTAACTTAATTTTTTTTTAAAATAATTTTAATTAGTAATAAAAAATTAATAAATATTATTGATTTAAATATAATAAAATTACTAATATTATTATACTATTTTTTTAAAATTAATTTCAATATAAAGTTTTTATTTAATAATAAAAATTTATAAATTATAAATATTTATATTAATAATTTTAATATAAATAATATTTTTTATATTAAAATAACTTTTAATATATATAAATATATTTATATATATATTAAAAAAAAAATTTAAAATTAAATATATTAATAAAAGTTATTATATTAATATAATAATTAATTTTAATTTTTAAATAATAAAATTAGTTTAATATTATAATTTAATATTTATTTTAATTTTTTAAATTTTATTAGTTTTAAAAATTTATATTTATTATATTTTAATAAATAAAACTTAAATTTAATTTATTTTTTATAATATATTTTTTTATATTTATATTTTTAAATTTATTATTTTTTATTTTAATAATATATTTATATTAATTAAATAGTTTTTTAATAATAAAAATATAGTATAAAAAAACAGTTATTACTATATTATATTATATTATATATATAGCAAATATAAACTAAATATTAACTAGTTAATATTTAAAAAAATATAATATATAAAATTAATTTTTAAATAAACATAATTTATTATAATTATTTTTTAAAATTAATAATTACTTTATAAAATAATTATATTTATATTATATATTATAACTTTTATACTTTTTTATTTTTATATTATATATTATAATATAATAATTAATAAATTAAAAAATAAAGTAACTAAATTATAAATTGCTATATAATTAAATATTAGCTACAATAAATTAAAAAAAGACTTTTTTAGCTAAAATATATTTTTAAATAATTAATAAAATTTAATATTTCGATTTAAAAATATTTTATTTTTATAAAAATAAACTTTTATAAAATTACTAGTTATTATTTAATAATTATTTATTGAAAAAATATTATTTTAAATAATATAAATAATAAATTAAAATATATAATTAAATATATAATTAATTAAATTATTAAATTTAAAAACTATTTAATTAATAATTAAAAATAATATTAAATATTTAATTTATAATTATAAAAAATTTAATTAAAAAATTAAATTATTATAATTAAAAAAAATAATTAATAAAAACTAAAATATAATAATTTAATATAAATTATTTAAATATTAAGCTAAATATTATAAAATATTTTAATTAATTAGTAATTATATTGTAAAATTTTAAAATATTTAAAATTAAAAATATAAACTATTTTAAAAATTTTTTAAAAATTTATTAAAAAAAAAAATATAAATTTTAAGCTATTTAAATATATTTTTTAAATATAGCTTGTAAAAATTTATTAAAATAAAAATAAAATTTTTAAAGATTTTTTTTTAAAATTATAAATTTTAATATATAAATTAAAAAATAAAAGTTAATTAAATAATAATTTTAAATTAATATTTAATTATTAATATAAGTTATAAAAAAATATTAAAAAAATATTTATTTAATAATAGATTTTATTAAATAATATTATAATAATATTATATAAAATAAAAAAACAATAAAATATATAATAAATAAATAAACTATTTAAATTTATTTTTAAATAATTATATATTAAAAATATATTAAATAAATATAACTATATTAATAATATTTAATTTAATAAATTAATTAAAATTAAAAATTAATTATATAAATAAAAAAATTATTAATAAAATAAAAATTACAATAAATTATAATATATAAAAACAAATAAATTATTTTTTTATTTTTATTATAATAAATTTAAATATTTAATTAAAAATTATTAAAAAAAACATTATAATATATAAATAATAAATAATTAAAAAATATATAAAATTTAATTATTTATATTAAAATATTTTAAATAAATATAAAATATTAAAATTATTTAATTTAATATTAAAAAAAAATTAAAAAATAAATTAAAATAAAATAATATATTTAATTTATTTTAATTAAAACTTTTTAAATATTTAATATAAATAAATTATTTAAAGTTTTAATTATTTTTAAATTATATAACAAAAAGCTATAAAAATAAATAATAATAAATATAAATATAAAAATATAAATAAATATTATTTATAAAAATTTAATATAAAAAAAATTTTAATTAATTAATATATAAGTTTTATTTTTATTAAATTTTAATAATAAATTTTTATATTATTAAAAAGTTTATAAAATAATATTAAAAATAATTAATATTAAAAATATTTATAAATTTTTTATATAAATATTTTTTATTATTAAATATAATTAATTAATATTTAAATTTTTATTATTAAAACTAAATATAAAATAATTAAAAATTATTTTAAATATTATATTAAATTAATAATATTTTAAAAAATTTAAAAAAATAAACTTTAAAAAATTTGCTAATATAATAATTAAAAAAAAATATATTTTTATTATAAATTTTATAAATATAAAACTAAAAAAAAAACTTTTTTTTAAAAAAATTAATAATAAAATTTAATTAAAATAAATCGATTTATTATAATATTTTAAAAACTTTTATTATATATATTTTAAATAAAATATAAAAAAATTATTAGTTTTAAATAAAATAAAATATATAATCAATTTAATAAAAAAAGTAAAAATATTTTTTAAATTTATATATTTTATTATAAAAATTTAATAAAAAATATTTAAAAAATATTTAATAAAAAATCAATGTTTAAAAAAAATTTAATATTTAAAAATAAATATAAAAATATTTATATTATTTATATTTAAAAAAAATAATATAATATAGTTATATATAAATTATAAAAAATTAAATAAAATTATTATAAAAAATAAATATTTTTTATTTTTAATTTTAAAAATTATAAACTATTTAAAATTTATAAAAATATTTTTAAATTAAATTTAAAAAATATTTATTATTAAATTTAAATTAAATTTAATAATAAATAAAAAACTACTGTTTAAATATATTATAATTATTTTAAATATATAATAATATTATTTAAATTAATTAATATTTTAATAATATTTTAAACTTATATATATAAAGTTTTAATAAAATTAATAAATTATATTTATATAATTTATTTAAATAATATTTTTTTTTTTTTAATATAAAAAAAAAATATAAAATTTATTTTTAATTAATTTATAAATATTTAAAATAATATTAGTTATTTATAAAATTATTAAAATATAATTTTTTTAAAAAAAAACTAAAATTTTTAAAGTTTATTATAAATATTAAAAATATTAAAATAAATAATAAATAAATAAATATAATTAAAAAATAAAAAATATTTAAATTAATATATAATATATAAATATTTTTAAATTTTATAAATTTTTATTAAAAATTTATTATAAAATATTTATAAATAATAATATTTATTATAATATTATTAAAAAAAAATATAAATAAAAATTAATTTATATTTAAATAAATTTAAAAAATAAAAAAAGTTTTTTAAATAATTAAAAAAACATTTATAAATATAATAATTTTATAATATTAAAATAATTAATTAAAAATATAAATTAAAATTAATATATTAATAAAAATAATATTAAATATATTATTTTAATTATATAAATTAAAATAATAATTAATTATTTATTAATTATATAAATTTATTAATATAAAAATAAAATAAATTATAAATTAATAAAAACTATTAATTATAATAAAAAGTTATAAATATTAAAAATAATATTTAAAAAAAACTATATATATTTTTATAATATAAATTAATTATATAATATTTTAAAGTATAATTGATTTTTTTATATAAAATTTTTATAACTAATTAATATAATAAATATATAAATTAATTTAATTTAATTTTAAAATTTAATATTAATTAAAAATTATTAATTTTATAAATAGTTTATTAAAAAAACTTAATTATATAATAAATAAAATTTAATATAAAAATATAATTTTAATATTATAAAAAAAATTATAATTAATAAATAATTTATTTATATAAATTTAATAAATTATAGCTATAATATTATATATAAAAAAAAAAAAAAATATTAAAATAATTAATTTAAATTTTTTAAAAAATATTAATTAAATATTATTTAATTAAATTTTTAATAATTATAGTTTAAATAATAAATTTAAATATTTATAAAAAGCTATATTTTTATTATATAGTTATAAATAATTTTTAAAAAATATAAAATAAAAAATATAGTTATAAATATTTTATTTATTAAATATATATAATTATAATAATTTATATATTAATAATTATAAAATTAATTTAAATAAATATGAATTAATTTATATTTATATTATAAAATTATAATATTAAAACTATTATTTATAATTAATATATTTTATATTTTATAATTAAAAAATTAATTGAAAATAAAATAATATTTTAATTATAAATTTTAAAAAAGTTTTATAATATAATTAAAAAATTATAAATTAAAAATTTAAAAATTATAATATTTATTAAAATTATTTACTAATATATTAAAATTAAAAAAAGTTATTATATAAATAATAATAAAATATTTTTATTTAAAAATTATTTTATATTTTTAAATTAAAAAGTTTTATTTTTATAAATTATTTATTAATAATATAATAATTTTAAAATAAATTATATAAAAAAAAATAAAATAGCTAAATTATTTTAATAAAAATTTTATTAAAAAAAATTAAAATAAAATATTTATAAATATATTATAAATTATTAAATATAAAATAAAATTAAATAATTTAAATATAAACTTTATAAAAAATTATAAATATTATTTTTATTAAATTAATTGTTTTAAAAAATTAGTTTAAATTTTATTATAAAATTATTTTTATATATTAAAGCTAATAAAATTAAATATAATATAGTTTTAATAATTATTAATTATTTTATAAAAATAATATTGTTTATATTTATTATAAAAATTTTTAATATTATTAAATTAATATAAATATTATATAAATAAATAAAATATAAATTTAAATTATTAAAAAAAATTATAAATAATAAAAATAAATTAATTATAAATTATTTTTAAAAAAAATTTTATAATAAAAAAAAATTATATAGCAATTATTTATTATTTAATATTTATAAATTAATAAATAAATAAAATATATTTATTAAACTTTTAAAAAATATTTAAAAATATATATTATTAAAAAACTAAATATATAATTTAAAATATTTTAAAAAATAAAATTTATATATAATAATAATATATATATTATTATTAAATATTTATTTTTTAAAGTTTTATATAATTATTATTTTAAAATTATAAAATTTATTTTAAAAAAACTATAATTATAAATATAAAAAATAAAAATAAAATTATAATAAATTATAATTATTTAAAAAATATTTAATAAATATTAAATTAAAACTATAAAAAAAAAAAGAAAAACTATAATAAAAAATATATAATAAAAAAATATAAAATAAAAAAAATAATTAAATTATTTATAGCTTATTTTTAATTTAAATATAACTAAAAATTAATTTTTATATATATTAAAATAAAAGTTATAAAAAAAATAAAACTATAAATATATTAAATAAAATTATTTTTATAATATTTAAAAATATATAATATATTTTTTATATTATTTTTAAAGTTATAAATTAAATATTAAAAAAGCAAAAAGTAATTAATATTTTTTAAACTAAAAAATAAATAAAAAAAATAAATAATAAAAAATATAATTTATTATAAAAAAAATAAAAATATATTAAAATATTTAATAAAATAAAAAAATTAATTTATTAAATATAATATATAAAAATTAAAAAAAATATTTAATTAATATAAAAGTTTTTTTTATAAAATATAAATAAAAAATAAAAAAATTATATATTAAATAAAATAATTTAATTTAACACTAAAAATAATATAAATAATAATATTTTATTATAATAATTATTAAAAAATATAAATAATAAAAAAAAAATAATTAATTAAAAAATTAGTTTATTAAATAAAATTAAAAAAACTATTAAAAATTAAGTTTTATTAATAAAAGCTAATAAAAATTTTATTAATATAAAAATTTTAAAAAAAAAAAACAAATATTAAATATTAATAAAAAAAAGTTTTAAAAAAAAAAACTGCTAATAAAAGTTAATAAAAATTAAAAAAAGTATAAAATAATTAAAAAATAATTTATAAAAATTGTTATAACAAAATAAAATTTAAAATTAATAATAAATTAATAAATAAATATTAAATATTTTATAAATAAATTTATAAAAATAATTAAATATAATATAAATTAAAAAAAATTTTTATTAAAATAAAAAAAAAAAACTATTAAATTTAATTAATAATAATTTATTAATTATTAAATATATATAAAATAAATTTATTATTATTATTTAAATAATTAAATCAATATATTTATATTTAAAAAAGTACTATATAATATAAAAATAAAAATTTTATAAAATAATTATTTTAGTTTTAATAATTTTAATATTAATATTATTTTAAAATAATAAATTTATATTAAAAAATTAAATAAAATTTATATAATAATATTTTATTAATTAATTAATAGTTATTTTAATAAATATAAAAAAACTAATATTAAAAATATAAAAGTAAATATTAAAATAAAATAAAAAAATAAAATTTTAGTTATATTTTAATTATATAATAATAAAAATATAATAGATTTTTTTTTAATTATAAATTAATTAATAACAAAATATTAAAAAAATAGTTAAAAATTATTAAATAAATATAAATTATAAAAAAAACAATTAAAAAATTTATAATTAATATTTTTAATTAAAAAATTAAAAAATAATAAATAATAATAATTTTAGTTTAAATAATTATTAAATATTTAAAATTAAAAATAATAAAAATAATATATTTTTTTTTTAAATTATTTTATATAAAATAAAATTAGTTTTTTTTTAAAATATATATATAGCAATTTTAATATAAAATATATTTATTAATTATTTAAATAATATTAATTTAATAATAAAAAAAAATATTTGCTATATATATAATAAAACTAAAAAAAAATTTAATAAGTTTTTAAATAATATTTAAAAAAAAAAAAAAATTTAAAAATATTAAAAATTTTAATATATAAATTAATAAATAATTATAAATTATAAAAATAATTTATAATAAAATAAATTATATAATTATATATATATAAAATAAATTTAATATTATTAAATAAAATTAATATATATAAATAATATATTTAAAAATTAAAATATATTTTAATAATATATTAAAAATAAAATTTTATATTAAAAATATTTTAAATTTAAAACTTTTTATTATTGTTATTTTTTTTAATAAATATTTTACGATTAAAATATTGTTAGTTTTATTTTTTATTAAAAAAATAAGTTTTAATAAAAGTTTTTTGCAATATTATAATAAATAGTAAAAAAGTAAAAAAAAATCAAAAAAAAAAAAAGATTAAAAAAAAAAAAAAAAATAAAAATAAAAATAAAAATAAAAATATAAATAAATAATTAATTAATAAAAAGCTAAAAAAAATAAAATAAAAAATAATTATAAAATTTATAAAATATATATAAAAAAAAAATATATATATATATAAAAATATATATAAAAATTAATTAAAATATAAAAATTAAATATTTATTTATAAAAATATAAAAATATTTTTTATATTTATAAATAAATATATATTTAATATATATAATATAATTAATAAATTTAATATTAATTTTATAAATATAAAAATATATAAATTAACAATAGCAAAATTAATAATATTAATTAATATAAAAAATTAATACGTTAAAAAAAAAAAATAATATAAAAAAATAGCTATTATTATATTATATTATATTATATATATAATAAATATAAATCAAATATTAAATAATTAATATTTAAAAAAATATAATATATAAAATTAATTTTTAAATAAAAATAATTTATTATAACTATTTTGTAAAATTAATAATTATTTTATAAAGTAATTATATTTATATTATATATTATAACTTTTATAAATAAATATATTAAAACTTTTAGTTATATAAATAAATTATTTAATATTATAATTAATTATATTAAAACTAACAATATTAATATATATTTTAATATTTAATATAAATAATTAAATATTTTTTTTTTTTATATAAATAAAAACTTAAAAATTTATATTTACTTTTAAAATTTCTATTATATATTTTATATTTTTATTTATATATAAAAATCAGTTATATAAACTTTTTTCTATTTAAATTATTTATAATAATTTAATTAAAACAGTTTAATTTATTATATTTATTAAAATATAGCAATTTAACTAAAACTATAGTAATAAATTATATAATATATTATATAATAAAGTTTGAATTTTTATTTTAATATATTATTGACTTAAAATTATTAAAAGAGAATATTATATAATATTTTTTTTTATATTAAAAAAAAAAGTTAAATAATATTATTTCAATTATATTAATTTAATATATAAATAAAACAAAATTTATATAATATTTAACAATTATTTTAATATAATAGTTAATTATAGTTAATATTAAACTAATTAAACTATTATTACTTTTATATAAATAAAATAAAACAATTTAATAAAAACAATATTTAAAATATTAAAAACTATAATTAACAAGCTTTAATTTATATAATATATTTTAAAACTTAATTATTATAAAAAAATATTATTTTATATAATAGTTCTATAAATATACTTTAATATATTTAAGCTTAAATCTATTTTAATTAATTAAAAATTTATATATAAAGCTTTGTTTTTTAATTTATAAATAATATTACAAGTTTTTTTTAATTAAAAAATAAACTATTATTATATAACAAATATTTATTTTGTTACCAAATAGTATAATATTAAATATTTAAAATAATTATATAATTATAGTTTTAAAAAAAACTTTCGCTAAAAATTACAGCAATTATATAATAAAAATAATAGAAATAACAAAAAATATTTTATTTACAAAAAGTTTAGTTATTAATTTATTAATTACAGCTAATAAAAAAAATCGAAAATAAAAAAACAATATTTTATTATATATAATATTTTAAAATAAAAAACTTTATTATATAAAAAGTATAATATATTTATATTAAATTATAAAAATAATAAAAACTTTTTATATAATAATAAATTTAATAATAATTTAGATTTTAAAACTAAAAATAAAACGGTTTAATTTTTAATAGATTTATTATATTTTTATTATATAATAAAAAAAAATATATATATTTAAAACTAAATATTAACATTAAATAATTTTTATTTAAATAGTTAATATAATATAAAATATTAAAATATTTTATAAAATATTAATATAACTAAAGTTTTAACTATTAAAAAAGCTTAAATTAAAACTTTTATATAAAAAAACTTTTTTATATAAATAAACTAAACTTTAAATAATATAATAATTTAATTTAATAATTGTTGATAGAATTTTTCGTATATATATATATAAAAAGATTTGGAGTAATCTATAAAGTTTGAAATCTATTTCTAAGTTTTAAAGTTTTATATTAATTCGTATATATATTTTATAAAAAAAAATATAATTAAAAAAGTTATATATAAGTTATTTATATATATATATATATAAAACTTATAAATCCTGTAGATTTTAATAAGTTTTTATATTTTTTATTTATTTAGTTATTTAATAAAAGTTCTAATTTAAGTTCTAGTTATATATATTTAGTATATATATATAAATTTTGTTAAGTTATTAGTTTAATACTAAAGATTTTTTTTTTTATATAATAACTTTAGTTTTAATATTAATTAATTTTTTATTATTTCTTTTACTATTTAACTAATTTATATATGCTTTTATTTATATAACTAGTTTATTTATATTAACTAGTTTTTTTAATACTTAATTAAATGCTTTTTTTATATAAATATTTGTTAAATTGTTTTTATTATTAATTTAATATATTTTTATAATTTTGCAATTTTTGTATATTTTTTAAAATAATATAATATTAATTATAAGTTGTTTTTTTTATATAGTTTTTAATTTAACTAAATATTTATATAAAAACTTAAAATCGGTATATATAACTAATAGTATAGTTAATAATTTAATTATATAAATGATTTTTTAAAAAGTTGTACTAAATATAATAGTACAGTTAAATCTATTGATTATATTATATAATTTATTTGTTAATATATTATATATAATTTATTTATATTTAATTAAATTCTAATAAATAATATTGCTTTCGATTATAAAAATATTTTTTATATAGCTTTTGTTAGCTAATATAATTATAAATTTAATTTAAAAACTTAAATTTTTGTTATTTATAAATATTTTATTAATAAAAATAAAAGTTTTTATATAATTAAAATTTATAATATATAATATAATTTTTGCTAAATATTATTGATTTGTTATTATATTTATATATTTAATATTTTAATGTTATTTTTTAATAACTTTTGAACTTATATAGTAATTAATAAGTTCTATAATATTTTTAGTTAATATATCAATATAATATATATATTTTAAGTTTGTTAAATAATATATTGTTAAAAATAATTTTTTATATAAAAGTTAATAATATATAGTTATTTAGCTTATTTTTATTAAATAAAAAAAAAATTTTATTTATTTATTTAAATTTTGCTTTTGTTAAATTTAACAAAATATTTAAATATTAATTTTGTTTTTAGTTTTATATAAAATAATAACTTAGTTTTTTTTTTATATAAAAACTTTTTAAATATAATACTGAAAATATTATTTATTTAAAGTTTTATAATTATAAATTTATCGGATTTTTTTTTAGTATATAATAAATATAAGTTATATATAAATATTTTTATACTTAATTTTTAATAGTAATATTTATAATAAATTTTATATTAATATAATTTTAATTTAATTAATTTATATAATAGTTATATAATTTGAAATATAATATTTACTAAATATTTATTTTTTAGTTCTTTTAGTAAATAAGTATAAATCTTTCGATTTAATTTGTTATATAATTATATATATATTTAAAAAATATTTTATAACTTTATATATATACTGTAATTTTAAATAAACAATAATTTTAAAGCTATAATAAACTATTAACTTATATATTAAATTATTAATATTTATATAAAAATTTAAACTTTGTTATTATTTTTATAACTTTATATAACTAATTTAAACTTTTTATATAGTTTAGTTATTTTATTTTTAACTTTTTATATAAATTTAGTTTAAAAAATTTTTATTTAGTTATATTAATTTAAGTTATATTATATAAACTAAAATATATTTTAAGTTATTAATATATTTATTTTAGCTATATTTAATTATTTAAAAAATATACTAGATATAATAATTATATTATTTTATTTTAATTATATAGCTAAAATATAATTGTTAATTTTTTTTAATACAAAGTATTAGTTGCTAGTAATTGTAAATAACTTTTTTAGTTTATTTTTATATTAAAGTTATAACTATTTAATAACTTAAAAAAAGTTGTATAAAAAGTTATTTTTTTTATATAATAAATTAAATATAGCTTTTTATTAATAATATAGTTTAATTTATATATAATAAAACTTAGCTAGTTTATTTGTTATATTAATTATAATGTTATAATTTTTAATTATAAAAATTTTATATAATTTTGTTTAATTTTTGTGTTTTTTTTATATTATAACTTTACTTTAAAAAAATAAAAAAAATATTTTATATAATAATATTAATTTATTTTTAGTTTATATAGCTTAATTAATATTAACTTTTATATAAATATTTTTTAATATTTTTATAGCTTTTTGTATAGTTTTTATTTTTTAAATAATTTTTAGCAAAAAAAATAAATTGTTATTAATTTTAAAATAAATTTTAAAAACTAACAAAATAAATATAAAACTATTTGATTTAGCTATATTATTTAAAGCTTTTATAACTATTTATAATATTGTTTTTTTATTTATATAATAATTGATTTTTTTATATAAAATATTAAATATATAATAAAGTAATATATATACTTGTTTAACTTTTTTAATAATTTAATATATTTTAATAGATATTTTTTTATACGAAGTTTTAACTAGTTATATATTATTACGAAATTTTTTAAACAAAAAATTTATATTAAAATTATATATAATATAATTAAATAGTTTTTAATATATCAAAATTTAACATTAATATAATATATTTTAAATATTATATATATTTAAAAACTTTAGAAATTTAGCTACTTAAAATAAAATATTTATATTAATTATATATAAAATTAGTTATTTGTTAATTTATATAATATTAATAATAATTTTATAATTAAAATTGTATTTATTTTTTAGTAAAAACTTAAATCTTTTTAAAGCTTAATTATATAATTAACAATAGTAACAAAACTTTTTAATTTTTTAAAATATTAAAACATTAATATTATTATATTTAGTTTTTTGTAATAACTTTATAAGTTTTTTTATATAAAAGTGCTTAAATTAACGATATAATTTTCAAAGTTTTTATTTTATAAAATAATTTATAGTTTCTAATTAGTTAATATTAAAAAACAAATGTTTTTATTTTTATATAATTAATATTGTTATACTATTTTATTATATAATTATATTTTATATATTATTGAAATAAATATATAATTAATTTATATTTTATAGCAATAATAAAAATAAAGTCGATATATTTAAAATATAAAATTTAATCGGTTTAATTAATATTAAAATAGTTATAATATTTATAACTTTAAAACTTTTGATATTATTAAATTAAATTGTTATATTATTTAAAGTTTAATTTATTTGTATAAAAAAGTTCTTTTATATAAAAGCTTTAATTTAAGCTGTTTTAATAGTTAAAACTTTAGCTATATTAATATTTTATAAAATATTTTAATATTTTATATTATATTAACTATTTAAATAAAAATTATTTAATATTAATATTTAGTTTTAAATATATATTCTTTTTTCTATTATATAATAAAAATATACTAAATTTATTAAAAATTAAACCGTTTTATTTTCGATTTTAAAATTTAAATTGTTATTAAATTTATTATTATATAAAAAGTTTTTATTATTTTTATAATCTAATACAAATATATTATACTTTTTATATAATAAAGTTTTTTGCTTTAAAATATTATATATAACAAAATATTACTTTTTTATTTTCGATTTTTTTTGTTAGCTATAATTAATAAATTAACAATTAAATTTTTTATAAATAAAGCATTTTTTATTATTTTTATTATTTTTATTATATAATTGTTATAGTTTTTAGCAAAAGTTTTTTTTAAAGCTATAACTATATAATCGTTTTAAATATTTAATATTATACTATTTATTAATGAAATAAATATTCGTTATATAATAATAGTTTATTTTTTAATTGAAAAAAATTTGTAGTATTGTTTACAAATTAAAAAATAAAGCTTTATATATAAATTTTTAATTAATTAAAATAAATTTAAACTTAAATATACTAAAATATATTTATATAACTATTATATAAAATAGTATTTTTTTATAGTAGCTAAGTTTTAAAATATATTATATAAATTAAAATTTGTTAATTATAGTTTTTAATATTTTAAATATTATTTTCGTTAAATTATTTTGTTTTATTTATATAAAAATAATAATAGTTTAATCGATTTAATATTAATTATAATTAATTGTTATATTAAAATAATTATTAAATATTATATAAATTTTATTTTATTTATATATTAAATTAATATAGTTAAAATAATATTATTTAGTTTTTTTTTTTAGTATAGAAAAAAATATTATATAGTATTATTTTTTAATAATTTTAAATCAACAATATATTAAAATAAAAATTTAAGTTTTATTATATAATATATTATATAGTTTATTACTATAGTTTTAGTTAAATCGTTATATTTTAATAAATATAGTAAATTAAACTGTTTTAATTAAATTATTATAAATAATTTAAATAAAAAAAAATTTATATAATCGATTTTTATATATAAATAAAAGTATAAAATATATAGTAAAAATTTTAGAAATAAATATAAGTTTTTAAATTTTTATTTATATAAAAGAAATAAATATTTAATTATTTGTACTAAGTACTAAAGTATATATTAATGTTGTTAGTTTTAATATAGTTAGTTATAGTATTAAATAGTTTGTTTATATAACTAAAAGTTCTAATATATTTGCTAATATAAATATTAGAACTATTTATATAAATATATTGTTATTTAAGTTTTTATTGTTTTTGTTTATATATTTTTTAATAATGTATAAAAACTTGTTTTAAGCAATTTTTTATATACTTTGATATTTTTGTTACTTTTAGCAATAGCGATAAACTTTTTTTAGAATATATAACTAATATTTATTAATATCAGTTTTGTTTAGCTGTTAAAATCTATTATAAATATTTATATAAACTATTTGTTTTTAATTTTTAATTGTATATAGTTTTGCAAATATTTTATAAAGTATATTGTTAATTATAAAAGTTTAATAAATTAGTTAAAGTTAATAGTTATATTTTAATATTTAAAATCGGTTTGTTTTTTTTAAATTTTTATTTAAATGCTGCTGCTTTTAGTTATATTTTCGTATGTAAATTTATTTTTATTATATAAAGTTGCTAATTTGTTGTTTTAAGTTTGTTTAATTGCTGCAGCTGCAGCTGCTATAGTTGTTTTTGTTGCAAGTGCTAATATAGTTGTAAAAAGTAGTAAAATAAAAAAAATAAAGTAAATAAAATAGTCAGAAAAGTAGATATATAAAATAGCTTATAGTTTTGTTAATTTTTATATAAAAATAATTAAACTATTATATAGAACTAATTTTAATTCTGCAATAGTTAGGTCTTTTTTATTTAACAGTTAATTTGATATATTTTTAGCTAATTAATATAAATAATAGTTTATTTCTTGTATAAAAAGAAAAAAAATAAAGCATAAAAGCTACTTTTAACAGTAGCTAGTTTTTGCTTTTTTATTTTGTTAATTTATAATTATATTTTATAATTACTAATTAATATTAATAAAACTTTTTGTATATATATATATAAAAAGATTTAAAATAATCTATAAAGTTTAAAGTTTATTTTTAAATCTTAAAGTTTTATATTGATTTATATATATATTTTATAAAAAAAAATATAACTAAAAGGATTGTATATAGGTTATTTATATATGTGTGTACGTGGGACCTGTGGATCCTGTGGATCTCAGTAGGTCCTTGTATTCCTTATCTATTCGATTACCTAATAAAGGTCCTGGTCCAAGTCTTAGTTGTACGCACTTAGTACGTACGTACAGGTCCTGTTAAGTCATTGGTTCAACAATAATATTAAAAGTTTTAAAGCTATAAGTACTATAACTATTTTAATATTAATTAAATCGATCGAATTTTATATTTTAAATATATCAACTTTGTTTTTACTGTTACTACAAAATATAAATCGATTATATATTTATTTTAATAATATATAAAATATAATTATATAACAAAATAATACAATAATATCAATTATATAAAAATAAAAACATTTGTTTTTTAATATTAACTAATTAAAAACTGCAAGTTATTTTATAAAACAAAAGCTTTAAAAGTTATATTGTCGATTTAGATATTTTTATATAAAAAAATTTATAAAGCTATTACAAAAAATTAAATATAATAATATTAATGTTTTAATATTTTAAAAAATTAAAAAGTTTTGTTATTATTACTAATTATATAACTAAGTTTTAAAAAGATTTAAGTTTTTATTAAAAAACAAATATAATTTTAACTATAAAATTATTATCAATATTATATAAATTAATAAATAATTAACTTTATATATAATTGATATAAAGATTTTATTTTAAACAATTAAATTTTTAAAGTTTTTAAATATATATAATATTTAAAATATATTATATTAATATTAAATTTTAATATATTAAAAGCTAATTAATTATATTATATATAATTTTAATATAAATTTTTTGTTTAAAAAATTTTGTAATAATATATAACTAGTTAAAACTTTATATAAAAAAATACTTATTAAAATATATTAAATCGTTAAAAAAGTTAAATAAATATATATATTATTTTATTATATATTTGATATTTTATATAGAAAAATCGATTATTATATAAATAAAAAAGTAATATTGCAAATAATTATAAAAATTTTAAATAATATAGCTAAATCAAATAGTTTTATATTTATTTTGTTAATTTTTAAAGCTTATTTTAAAATTAATAACGATTTATTTTTTTCGTTAAAAATTATTTAAAAAATAAAAGCTATATAAAAAGCTATAAAAATATTAAAAAATATTTATATAAAAGTTAATATTAATTAAACTATATAAATTAAAAATAAACTAATATTATTATATAAAATATTTTTTTTATTTTTTTAAAATAAAATTATAATATAAAAAAAACACAAAAGTTAAATAAAACTATATAAAATTTTTATAATTAAAAATTATAACATTATAGTTAATATAATAAATAAATTAGTTAAATTTTATTATATATAAATTAAACTATATTATTAATAAAAAATTATATTTAATTTATTATATAAAAAAAATAACTTTTTATATAACTTTTTTTAAACTGTTAAATAGTTACAATTTTGATATAAAAATAAATTAAAAAAATTATTTATATTTATTAACAATTAATACTTTATATTAAAAAAAGTTAATAATTATATTTTAATTGTATAATTAAAACAAAACGATATAATTATTACATTTAATATATTTTTTAAATAATTAAATATAGCTAAAATAAATATATTAATAACTTAAAGTATATTTTAGTTTATATAATATAATTTAAACTAATATAACTAAATAAAAATTTTCTAAATTAAATTTATATAAAAAATTAAAAATAAAACAATTAAATTATATAAAAAATTTAAATTAATTATATAAAATTATAAAAATAATAACAAAGTTTAAATTTTTATATAAATATTACTAATTTAATATATAAATTAATAGTTTATTATAATTTTAAAACTATTGTTAATTTAAAACTACAATATATATATAAAACTATAAAATATTTTTTAAATATATATATAATTATATAACAAATTAAACTAAAAAATTTATATTTATTTATTAAAAAAGTTAAAAAATAAATATTTAATAAATATTATATTTTAAATTATATAACTATTATATAAATTAATTAAATTAAAATTATATTAATATAAAACTTATTATAAATATTATTGTTAAAAATTAAATATAAAAATATTTATATATAATTTATATTTATTATATATTAAAAAAAAATCTAATAAATTTACAATTATAAAACTTTAAATAAATAATATTTTTAATATTATATTTAAAAAATTTTTATATAAAAAAAAACTAAGCTATTATTTTATATAAAACTAAAAATAAAATTAATATTTAAATATTTTATTAAATTTAATAAAAGCAAAATCTAAATAAATAAACAAGATTTTTTTTTTATTTAATAAAAACAGACTAAGCAATTATATATTATTAACTTTTATATAAAAGATTATTTTTAATAATATATCGCTTAATAAACTTAAAATATATTTATTGCATTAATATATTAACTAAAAATATTATATAACTTATTAATTATTATATAAGTTTAAAAGCTATTAAAAAATATTATTAAAACATTAAATATATAAATATAATAACAAATTAATAATATATAATAAAAACTATACTATATATTTTTAAATCTTAGTTATATAAAAATTTTTATTTTTATTAATAAAACATTTATAAATAACAAAAATTTAAGTTTTTAAATTAAATTTATAATTATATTAGCTAATAAAAGTTATATAAAAAATACTTTTATAATTAAAAACAATATTATTTATTAAAATTTAATTAAATATAAACAAATTATATATAATATATTAATAAATAAATTATATAATATAATTAATAAATTTAATTATATTATTATATTTAATATAATTTTTTAAAAAATTATTTATATAATAAAATTACTAATTATATTATTAGTTATATATATAAATTTTAAATTTTTATATAAATATTTAGTTAAATTAAAAACTATATAAAAAAAACAATTTATAATCGACATTATATTATTTTAAAAAATATACAAAAATTACAAAATTATAAAAATATATTAAATCGATAATAAAAACAATTTAATAAATATTTATATAAAAAAAACATTTAATTAAACATTAAAAAAACTAGTTAATATAAATAAATTAATTATATAAATAAAAACATATATAAATCAATTAAACAATAAAAAAAATAATAAAAAATTAATTAATATTAAAACTAAAATTATTATATAAAAGAAAAAAATTTTAATATTAAACTAATAATTTAATAACATTTATATATATATATTAAATATATATAATTAAAACTTAAACTAAAACTTTTATTAAATAATTAAATAAATAAAAAATACAAAGATTTACTAAAATTTACAAAATTTATAAATTTTATATATATATATATATAAATAATTTATATACAACTTTTTTAGTTATATTTTCTTTTATAAAAAATATACACGAATTAATATAAAACTTTAAAACTTAAAAACAGACTTTAAACCTTATAGATTATTCCAAATCTTTTTATATATATATATACAAAAAGTTCTACCAACATATTATATATTTATATATTATATTAAATATTTTATTTATTTTATAGTTTTTTTTATGAAATTATTAAATTTGTTTTAAAAATATTTTTAAATATAACAATTATTATTGAAATTTTAATATATTATTTTTGTTTTAATATTTATATTTTTATTTGTTTTAAAATTAAATAATATATTATTTATAATTTATAAGTATTGTTTTATATATAGCTATATATATAAAAACTAAAACTTTTAAAATTTTTAAAATATTAAAATAATATTATTATAAAACTTTAATTATAATTAAAACTTAAATTGTTATAAAAGTTTTTTATATTAAACTTAATTAATTTTAATATAAAATTTTTAATAATAATAAATAAATAAAACTTTTTAATTATAAAAAAGCTTTTGTTTTTTTTATATATATATTTCTTTTATATATTTGTTTAATATATATAAAAAAATATAACAAAATAATATAATAAAAAAATAAAACAAAAATATGTTTTAAAAATATAAAATATAATATAAATTTTATTAAAATATTTGATTATTAATTATTAATTAAATAAATATATATATATAAATTAATAAATTATATAAAATTATTTAATTAATAAAACAAATATATAATAATTTAAATAATATAAAAAAAATAATAAAAAAATAATAAAATTTTAATATAATTATTATTATTTAAATATAAAATAAATTAATAATTTAAAAACTATTAATTAAAAATATTAAAAATATTAATTATAACTAAATATAATTAAAAGGAATTAATATAACTATTTTAATATATAAAACTATAAAAATATAAAAATAATATAAAAATTTTTATATTAATTTATATTAATTTATAAAAATTTTAATAATAATTAATTATTTAAAATAAAAAGTTTATTAAATTTAATTAATATTATATTTAAATAATAAAAATTTAATTAAAACAAAATAATATTTTATTAAAAATATATATATTATTTAAAAAAATAAAAAACTTTGTTATAATATATATATTAAAATTAAAACATTTAAATAATAAAGATTTAATTTAAATAAAATGCTTTAAATAATATATTATAAATAATATATAATTTTTTATAAAAAATTTAATTAAGAATCTAAAGTTATTTAATTATAAAACTTGTTATATTATTTAATATAGTTTATTATAAATAATATTTATATATAAATTTATAAAATATAATATAAATTAAAAAAAATAAATTTAAAAGTTATTTTTATTTATATAATTTATAAATATAAAATAGTTTTAAAAAACTTATTTTTTAAAACTTTTATATTTGTTTATATTATATATTTATATTTATTTTATTTTTTTATAATTTTTTAATGATTTTTATCAAAAAAACTTTTATTATATTATTATTTTTATATATTTTTAAAAATATTTTTTTATTATTATTTATAGTTATTTTTTTAATTTTTTTAAAAGTTTTATTATTTTAAAGTTTATTTTATAAAATATTATTAAATATTAAAAAAAATTTTTTTTTAATTAATTTAATATTATAAAGTTTTTTTATAATAAATTTATAAAATATATATTTATGTTAATTTTTATTTTTATTTATTTTTTTTTAAAAAAATTATTTTATATTTAAATTTATTTATTTATTGCTTAATAAATGTAATCAAAAGTAGTTAAATAAAATAATAGTAAAAAATAAAATATAAATTAAATAAAAGAAAAAACTTACAGTAATTTTTAAAATCTAAAGTTTACTATAAAAAAGCAGCTATTACTACATTATGCTATGCTATATATATAATAAATATAAGTTAAATATTAACTAGTTAGCACTTAAAAAAATACAGCATATAGAATTAATTTTTAAATAAAAATAATTTATTATTACTATTTTTTAAAATTAATAATTATTTTATAAAACAATTATATTTATATTATATATAATAATTTTTATATTTTTTTATTTATATTTTAAATATTATAATATAATAGTTAATAAATTAAAAATTAAAATAACTAAATTATAAATTATTATATAATTAAATATTAGCTATAATAAATTAAAAAAAACTTTTTTAATAAAAATATATTTTTAAAAAACTAATAAAATTTAATATTTCAATTTAAAAATATTTTATTTTTATAAAAACAAGCTTTTATAAAACTATTAGTTATTATTTAATAATTATATATTAAAAAAATGTTATTTTAAATAATATAGCTAATAAATTAAAATATATAATTAAATATATAATTAATTAAAATATTTAATTTAAAAATTATTTAGTTAATAATTAAAAATAATATTAAATATTGAATTTATAATTATAAAAAGTTTAATTAAAAAACTATTATAGTTAAAATAAAAAATTAAATTATTATAATTAATAAAAATAATTAATAAAAACTAAAATATAATAATTTAATATAAATTATTTAAATATTAAATTAAATATTATAAAATATTTTAATTAATTAATATTTATATTATAAAACTTTAAAATATTTAAAACTAAAAATATAAATTATTTTAAAAAATTTTTAAAAATTTATTAAAAAAAAAATATAAATTTTAAATATAATTTATAAAAATTTACTAAAATAAAAATAAAGCTTTTAAAAACTTTGTTTAAAATAACAAGTTTTAATATATAAATTAAAAAATAAAAATTAATTAAATAATATAATAATAATATTATATAAAAAAATAAAATAATAAAATATATAATAAATAAATAATTTATTTAAATTTATTTTTAAATAATTATATATTAAAAATATATTAAATAAATATAGTTATATTAATAATTTTTAATTTAATAAATTAATTTAAATTAAAAATTAATTATATAAATAAAAAAATTGTTAATAAAATAAAAACTATAATAAATTATAATATATAAAAACAAATAAATTATTTTTTTATTTTTATTATAATAAATTTAAATATTTAATTAAAAATTATAAAAAAAAATAATATAATATATAAATAATAAATAATTAAAAAATATATAAAACTTAATTATTTATATTAAAATATTTTAAATAAATATAAAATATTAAAATTATTCAATTTAATATTAAAAAAAAATTAAAAAATAAATTAAAATAAAACAATATATTTAATTTATTTTAATTAAAAAATTTTGAATATTTAATATAAATAAATTATTTAAAGTTTTAATTATTTTTAAATTATATAATAAAAAACTATAATAATAAATAATAATATATATAAATATAAAAATATAAATAAATATTATTTATAAAAATTTAATATAAAAAAAGTTTTAATTAATTAATATATAAATTTTATTTTTATTAAATTTTAGTTATAAATTTTTATATTATTAAAAAGTTTATAAAATAATATTAAAAATAATTAATATTAAAAATATTTATAAATTTTTTATATAAATATTTTTTATTATTAAATATAACTAATTAATTTTTAAATTTTTAATATTAAAATTAAATATAAAATAATTAAAAATTATTTTAAATATTATATTAAATTAATAATATTTTAAAAAGTTCAAAAAAATAAATTTTAAAAATTTTATTAATATAATAATTAAAAATAAATAAACTTTTATTATAAATTTTAAAAATATAAAATTAAAAAAAAAAACTTTTTTTTAAAAAAATTAATAATAATATTTAATTAAAACAAATTATTTTATTATAATATTTTAAAAACTTTTATTATATATATTTTAAATAAAATATAAAAAAACTATTAATTTTAAATAAAATAAAATATATAATTAATTTAATAAAAAAAATAAAAATATTTAATAAAAAATTAATATTTAAAAAAAATTTAATATTTAAAAATAAATATAAAAATATTTATATTATTTATATTTAAAAAAAATAATATAATATAATTATATATAAATTATAAAAAATTAAATAAAATTATTATAAAAATAAATATTTTTTATTATTAATTTTAAAAATTATAAACTATTTAAAATTTATAAAAATATTAAATTAAATTTAAAAAATATTTATTATTCAATTTAAATTAAATTTAATAATTAATAAAAAATTACTTTTTAAATATATTATAATTATTTTAAATATATAATAATATTATTTAAATTAATTAATATTTTAATAATATTTTAAATTTATATATATAAAGTTTTAATAAAACTAATAAACTATATTTATATAGTTTATTTAAATAATATTACTATTTTTTTTAATATAAAAAAAAAAATATAAAATTTATTTTTAATTAATTTATAAATATTTAAAGCAATATTAATTATTTATAAAACTATTAAAATATAATTTTTTTTAAAAAATTTTTTTTTTTTTAAAATTTATTATAAATATTAAAAATATTAATATAAATAATTAATAAATAAATATAATTAAAAAATTAAAAATATTTAAATTAATATATAATATATAAATAGTTTTAAATTTTATAAATTTTTATTAAAAATTTATTATAAAATATTTATAAATAATAATATTTATTATAATATTATTAAAATAAAATATAACTATAAATTAATTTATATTTAATTAAATTTAAAAAAATAAAAAAAACTTTTTAAATAATTAAAAAATGTTTATAAATATAATAATTTAATAATATTAAAATAACTAATTAAAAATATAAATTAAAAATAATATATTAATTATAATAATATTAAATATATTATTTTAATTATATAAATTAAAATAATAATTAATTAATTATTAATTATATAAATTTATTAATATAAAAATAAAATAAATTATAAAATAATAAAAATTATTAGTTATAATAAAAAGCTATAAATATTAAAAATAATATTTAAAAAAAATTATATATACTTTTATAATATAAACTAATTATATAATATTTTAAAATATAATTAATTTTTTTATATAAAATTTTTATAACTAATTAATATAATAAATATATAAATTAATTTAATTTAATTTTAAAATTTAATATTAATTAAAAATTATTAATTTTATAAATAATTTATTACAAAAATTTAATAATATAATAAATAAAATTTAATATAAAAATATAATTTTAATATTATAAAAAAAACTATAATTAATAAATAATTTATTTATATAAGTTTAATAAATTATAACTATAATATTATATATAAAAAATAAAAATAAAATATTAAAATTATTAATTTAAATTTTTTAAAAAATATTAATTAAATATTATTTAATTAAATTTTTAATAATTATAATTTAAATAATTGATTTAAATATTTATAAAAAGTTATATTTTTATTATATAATTATAAATAATTTTTAAAAAATATAAAATAAAAAATATAATTATAAATATTTTATTTATTAAATATATATAATTATAATAATTTATATATTAATAATTATTAAATTAATTTAAATAAATATTAATTAATTTATATTTATATTATAAAAATATAATGTTAAAATTATTATTTATAATTAATATATTTTATATTTTATAATTAAAAAATTAATTAAAAATAAAATAATATTTTAATTGTAAATTTTAAAAAAGTTTTATAATATAATTAAAAAATTATAAATTAAAAATTTAAATATTATAATATTTGTTAAAATTGTTTATTAATATATTAAAACTAAAAAAAATTATTATATAAATAATAATAAAACATTTTTATTTAAAAATTATTTTATATTTTAAATTAAAAAGTTTTATATTAATAAATTAATAATTAATATTATAATAATTTTAAAATAAATAATATAAAAAAAAACAAAATAACTAAATTATTTTAATAAAAATTTTATTAAAAAAAACTAAAATAAAATATTTATAAATATATTATAAACTATTAAATATATAATAAAACTAAATAATTTGAATATAAATTTTATAAAAAATTATAAATATTGTTTTTATTAAATTAATTATTTTAAAAAATTAATTTAAATTTTATTATAAAGTTATTTTTATATATTAAAATTAATAAAATTAAATATAATATAGTTTTAATAATTATTAATTGTTTTATAAAAATAATATTATTTTTATTTATTATAAAAACTTTTAATATTATTAAATTAATATAAATATTATATAAATAAATAAAATATAAATTTAATTTATTAAAAAAAATTATAAATAATAAAAATAAATTAATTATAAACTATTTTTAAAAAAAATTTTATAACAAAAAAAAAATTAAGTAATAATTATTTACTATTTAATATTTATAAATTAATAAATAATTAAAATATATTTATTAAATTTTTAAAAAATATTTAAAAAATATATACTATTTAAAAATTAAATATATAATTTAAAATTATTTAAAAATTAAAATTTATATATAATAATAATATATATATTATTATTAAATATTTATTTGTTAAAAGTTTATATAGTTATTATTTTAAAATTATAAAATTTATTTTAAAAAAATTATAATTAAAAATATAAAAAGTAAAATAAAACTATAATAAATTATAACTATTTAAAAAATATTTTATAAATATTAAATTAAAACTATAAAAATAATAATAAAAAAATATAATTAAAAATATATAATTAAAAAATATAAAATAAAAAAAATAATTAAATTATTTATAATTTATTTTTTAATTTAAATATAATTAAAAATTAGTTTTTATATATATTAAAATAAAAGTTATAAAAAAAATAAAACTATAAATATATTAAATTAAATTATTTTTATAATATTTAAAAATATATAATATATTTTTTATATTATTTTTAAAACTATAAATTAAATATTAAAAAAATATAAAATAGTAAATATTTTTTAAAATAAAAAATAAATAAAAAAAATAAATAATAAAAAATATAATTTATTATAAAAGAAATAAAAATATATTAAAATATTTAATAAAATAAAAAAGCTAATTAATTAAATATAATATATAAAAATTAAAAAAATATTTAATTAATATAAAAGTTTTTTTTATAAAATATAAATAAAAAACAAAAAAATTATATATTAAATAAAATAATTTAATTTTAAATTAAAAATAATATAAATAATAATATTTTATTATAATAATTATTAAAAAATATAAATAATAAAAAAAAAAAATTAATTAAAAAATTAATTTATTAAATAAAATTAAAAAAACTATTAAAAACTAAATTTTATTAATAAAAGCAAATAAAAATTTTATTAATATAAAAATTAAAAAAAAAAACAAATCTTAAATATTAATAAAAAAAAAGTTTTAAAAAAAAACTATTAATAAAAGTTAATAAAAATTAAAAAATTATAAAATAATTAAAAAATAACTTATAAAAATTATTATAATAACATAAAATTTAAAATTAATAATAAATTAATAAATAAATATTAAATATTTTATAAATGAATTTATAAAAATAATTAAATATAATATAAACTAAAAAAAAGTTTTATTAAAATTTAAAAAAATTATTATTAAAAAAAAAAAAAAACTATTAAGTTTAATTAATAATAATATATTAATTATTAAATAAATGTAAAATAAATTTATTATTATTGTTTAAATAATAAAACTAAAATATTTATATATAAAAAAATACTATATAATATAAAAATAAAAATTTTATAAAATAATTATTTTAATTTTAACTATTTTAATATTAATATTATTTTAAAACAATAAATTTATATTAAAAAATTAAATAAAATTTATATAATAATATTTTATTAATTAATTAATAATTATTTTAATAAATATAAAAATAAATATTAAAACAAATAAAAAAAAAAAAGTTTTAATTATATTTTAATTATATAATAATAAAAATATAATAAATTTTTTTTTTAATTATAAATTAATTAATAATAAAACATTAAAAAAATAATTAAAAATTATTTTTTAAATATAAGTTATAAAAAAACATTTAAAAAATTTATAATTAATATTTTTAATTAAAAAGTTAAAAAATAATAAATAATAATCGTTTTAGTTTATATAATTATTAAATATTTAAAATTAAAAACAATAAAAATAATATGTTTTTTTTTTAAATTATTTTATATAAAATATAATTAGTTTTTTTTAAAATATATATATAATAATTTTAATATAAAACATATTTATTAATTATTTTAGTAATATTAATTTAATAATAAAAAAAAACATTTTTTATATATATAATAAAACTAAAAAAAAATTTAATAAACTTTTATATAATATTTCAAAGAAAAAAAACTTAAAAATGTTAAAAATTTTAATATATAAACTAGTAAATAATTTCAAATAATAAAAATAATTTTTAATAAAATAAACTATATAATTATATATATATAAAATATATTTAATATTATTAAATAAAACTAATATATATAAACAATATATTTAACAATTAAAATATATTTTAATAATATATTAAAAATAAAACTTTATATTAAAAATATTATAAATTTAAAAGTTTTTATTATTGTTATTTTTTTTAATAAATATTTTATAATTAAAATGTTATTAATTTTATTTTTTATTAAAAAAGTAAATTTTAACAAAAGTTTTTTATAATGTTATAATAAATAATAAAAAAATAAAAAATAAAAAAATAAAAAAGAAAAAAAAAGTAAATAAAAAAAAAAGAAAAAAAAAAAGTAAATAAATAATTAATTAATAAAAAGCTAAAAAAATAAAAAAAAAAATAACTATAAAATTTATAAAATATATATAAAAAAAAAAACATATTATAACATATATAAAAATTAATTAAAATATAAAAATTAAATATTTATTTATAAAAATATAAAAATATATAACTTAACAATAATAACATTGATTATATTAATTAATATTAAAAATTAACACTTTAAAAAAAATAATATAAAAAAACAGTTATTATTACACTATACTACACTATATATATAGCAAATATAAATTAAGTATTAGCTAATTAATATTTAAAAAATTACAGTATATAAAATTCATTTTTAAATAAAAATAATTTATTATAATTACTTTTTAAAATCAGTAATTATTTTATAAAATAATTATATTTATATTATATGTTGTAACTTTTATAAATTATTTAAATAATTTTTATAATATATATATAAATAATATTTTTATTTATTTAAACAATATAAAAAATTATAAAAAGTATATATAACTAGTATTATAACAACTATATATTATAAAACTTTAAATAAATTTAAAAAAATTTAAATTTTATATTATAAAAACTAAGTTTTTAAAATATATTGTTAATATAAATAATAATTAAGTTGATTTAGTTAAAACAAATATAATAAAAAATTAAAAAGTTTTTATTATTATAAAAAAAAATACAATCGTTTTTAAAATTTTATAACTTTTATAAAAAGTTTGTTAAAAATTATAAGAAATTGCTATTTTTATAATATAATTAACTAAAAAAAATATAGCTTTTTTATAAATTTAAAAATATAACTAAAATTTTATATAATTAAAAAAAGTATTAATGTTTTATTTAATATTATAATATTAAAATAAATATTTTTAATAATATAATAGCTAATATATTATTTTAAAAGTACAATTATAATTAATATTTAATTATTTATTATTTTAAAACTTTATAAAATGTTAAGCTAAATTATAAAATTTTTAATAAAAAAATGTTTGTAATATTATTAGCTTTTAAAAAATAAAAACTTAAATTAATTAATAAACAATTTAAACTGTTTTTAGTAATAATTAACTATTAAACTTTAAAACACTTTTTTTAAAAGCAATATTTAAACTTACAACAAATAAAATAAATTAAACTATTTTATAAAAAGGCAAGTGGTTCTGCTCTATATAAGTTTTTAACCGCTTTGTGGTTAAAACATAACTATAAGTTATATAGTTATAAGCTAGTATTATATAAGTTATTATTAACGGGGTAATAACTTTAGTTAACGCGCTTTTAGCACAGCAGTTAACTTTTTATACTGTTATTACCTTTGCATTAAAAAGTTATTAATTTAAATCTAAGTTGTAATATATATAAAAACTTTAAAACAAAGCTTTTTAAAAATAAAAATAAAAACTTAACTTTATTTTTAATACTAAACTAACTTTTTTAATATAAATATTATATATATAAACATTTAAAAACTATATATAAATTATATGCTTAGTAAGGTCTACTATGGGTAGTGCCTGTATTTGAGTCTGTAAAAGTATGATGTAGATTAGAAGGAGTAGACCTGCAAGGTCAGGTCAAGGGAGGAGACCTAAGGGCTCCTCTCACCTATCTAATCTACTGATGTGGGGTAGTCCTAAATAGGACTAGTGCCAGAGATACATACAGAGTGGTCCTAGAAGACCCATTCTTCAGGACCCCCATACCTGTCTGTATCAATGCTATTTATATATAAAACTAAAAACTTTAGTTATAACTAGTTTAAAATATTTAAGCTATATATTAATGCACTTTTATAAATAATTAATTAGAAATTAACTGCGAAATTTTTTTAAAAAAGCAAACATTATAAAGTAATCTTTTATATGCAAATTTGCTATATATATAAACTAAATATTTTTTAAAAAATAATTAAACAATAATTATATTATATAAGTAAAAATTATTATATTATTATATTTATTTATATTATAAAAAGTATTAGCTTTAATAAATAAATAAAGTTTAAAAATATTTTATATAATATAACAATATTATATAAATATAATATTATAAACAATATATAATATATATAATAGTTATATTATATTTATATATAAAACTTATTTGTAAAAATTAACTATATATAAATTTAAAAAGCAACTTAGTTAACAAATATTTTTAAAAATAATTTAATTAATTTATAACTAATATTTAAATATATATTAATATTATAAATTTAAAACATATTAATAAATAATTAATAAAATAATATAAATAATTAAATAAATAACATAGCTGCTATAATATAGCTTTTTAATTATATAAAGTTTAATTTTTAAAATTTTTTTAAAACGTTTATATTTTAACTATATATAGCATTAACAAAACTTTTGTTTAATATATATTTACATAACAAATTTAAAACTAATTTTTTTAAAAGAAAAAATAGTATAAAAAAACAAGTAGTTTTACTTTATATAGATTTTTAACTGCTTTATAATTAAAACGCAACTATAAATTATATAATTATAAGCTAATATTATATAAGTTATTGCTAACAAAGTAATAACTTTAGTTAATGCACTTTTAGCGCAGCAGTTAATTTTTTATATATTTATAAAATATAACTTTTATATTATATATTGTTTTAAAAAAAAAATATATTAGTTAATATATTAACAAAAAAACATAAAAACTTTGTTATATAAAAAAGAAAAAAAAAACGCAAAAATATTTAATGATTTTTTAATTAATAAATAATTTAATATATAATATATTTATATAAATAATTAAACAAGTCAAACTATTTATTATAAAATTATAAAAAAATATAAAAGCTTTATTAAATTTTTAATTAATTATAAAAATATTTAAAAAAAAATAAAAAAATTTTTAATATAGAAATATATTATAAAAAAGCTACTTTTAATAAAAATAACTTATAGTTAATAATTAATAATTTAATTACTTTTAATAAAAAACTTATAATTTTTAACTTTTTATATTTTTATATTTAATTTATTTAAAAAATATATAATAAAATGTTTATAATATATTTTTAAAAAAAAAACATATAAGCTTTTTATAAAATGTTATTAGTAGTTTAATTTTTAAAACAATTATAATATATATATTTTTAATTGTATAAAATGCTGTTTTATAAAAGTTTTATATAATAAAATATTTAGTAACTTTATATTATTTTTTAGTTTAAATTATATATAAAAACATTTAATTGTTAATTTTAAATAAATATTTAAAAATAAATATAGTTTTAATAATATATTAATTATAATAAACTAGTTAAAAAAAAAGTATAAACTGTATTTTATACTATAAAAACAACTGTAGAAAATATTATATAAATATATTATAAAAGTTTTTTTAAAGTTTTTAAAATATTAATTATATTAACATTTAATAAAAAACTTTAATTTATATTTGCATTTATAAATAAATTATATAAAGTTATAAAAATTATATATATTTTAATATTTATAAATTATTATAAAATTATTAAATAAATTAAAATTATAAATAAATATTTAAATTAATAGATTTAATTTTATATTAATTATTATTAAAATAACTAGTTTAAACAAATTTTTATAATAAATTATATATAAGCTTTATTGTTTTATAAGTTAACAAAACTATTATTTTATAAAATTAAAATAAAGTTTTTTATATTGTTTTATATTAACTAAAAAAATTATATAGTTTAAAAAAAGCTAAAAAGCTTATTAATAGCTAAAAAAATACTATAAATAAAAATATAAAATAAAATATAAAAAATTATATAGTTTATTAATTTTATTAAATAAAGTTTAAAATATATTTAAAATTATATAATTAAATAAATTAACTAAAAATGTTATAACTTTAATTTTATTATAAACAATTATATATTTATTTTAAAAAAACAACAATTTTAAGTTGTTAATAAACTTTTAAATAAATTTAATTATTTAATAACATAGTAAATATCAGGGTTGTGATTTGAGTTTTGAGTTTTTTGAGTTTTTTGAGTTACTAACTAACTAACTCAGATTTAGACTAACTCAGACCCATTTTTTTGAGTTTGAGTTTGCCGACTGACTAACTCAGTTGAGTTTGAGTTAAGTTAGTGACTAACTCAAAAAACTCAAAAAACTTAAAATTAAAGATTTAAAATTTTAAAACAGCTAAATAAAATAAGTAAAAATATAAATAAAAAACTAAAAAACTTTAGCTTTTTAAATATATTTGGTTTATATTTATAGCTATTTTATACGATTTATGAAAATTAGTTTATTATAAGTAAATAATATTATATATTTATAAAACAGCTATTTTTGAAGTAAATAATTAGCATAAAAATATAAACTAAATAGTTTTATAAAGCTAAAAGTTACTAGTTTTTTATTTATATTTTTATTTATTTTTAGCCCCATTTTTTAGACCCGCTTTAATTTATTTTTAAGTTTTGAGTTTTGACTAACTAACTCAAAACTCAGTTGAGTTAGTCTAAGTTTGCCAGCTGACTAACTCAGTTGAGTTTGAGTTTGCCAGCTGACTAACTCAACTGAGTTTGAGTTTGCTAGCTGACTAACTCAAACTCAAATTGTAGACTCAAACTTAGATTTAAGTAACTCAAATCACAACTTTGGTAAATATATAAAATATTAAAAAAAAATAGTAATATATTTATATTATAAATTTAATTATTGTAATAATTAATAAATTAATATTATATTAACTATATAAAAATATTTTAATAATTTATTAATAAATGAAAAAGTTAATAATTTTTAAAATAAAATATTTAAAATTAAAAATAAAAAAAGATTTAAAATAAAAAAAAATATATAATATAACTATATTATTAAAAGTTATAATATTAAATTAATTAAACAAAATAAAACATTAATAATAAATAATATTATATTAAAAACTTTAAAAATAGTTTTATATTATTAAAAAAATTTTATAATAATAATTTAAATATAAAAAAACTTTTTTTAAAACTAAGTTAATAGCTATAAACAATATAAAACAATATTATTAAAAGCGTTTATATTAACAACAATTTGCTAATTATATAAAAAAAATATATATATATAAAAAATATATTTAAAATATATTACTATTAAAATTTAACAATATTAATTATAAAAAAGTTATTTTATATCTAAATAAAAAAAAGCTTAATAATTAATAATGTAATAAATATTTAAAACGATTTTTTTTATTAAAAAGTACTTAATTAAAACTTGTGTGTTTAAATTTAATAATTTATAAATAAGCTATTTTTTAAAAAAAACAAATAGTTATAAATTAGTTAAAACTAAAACTATTAATTGTTTAAATAAATAAATAGCTTTACTATATAGCTAAATAAATAACTTATTTGTTGTTACATTAAACTATTTTATATATATATATATATATAAGCAATTTTTGCATAAAAAAATTTCTAACTTTTTTTTTGTTTTATTTATAGATTTTTTATATAATATAGCTTTATTTACTTAAAGTATTACTTGTTTTATAAGCTTTATATAATAAATATAAATATTATTAAAATAAATATTTATATTTTTAATAATTTTAAATTATTTAATATTTATTATATAAATTAATTATTAATTATAACTTTTATTATTATAATTATAATATTAAATATTTATTTTATTAATTTTAATATTATATTAAATATTAAAAATATATTAAAATTAATTAATATATTAAAATAATATAAATATTTAATTATTAATTTTATTAATAATATAATTTATAATATAATATAAATTGTTATAAATAAATAATTATTAAAGTTATTTTTATTTATTAAAAAAAGTTAAAATAAAAAAATTTAAATTTAAAATATTAAAAATAATTTTTATTTTAAAAATTAAAAAAGCTTTTTTTAAAAAAGAAATTAAAACTTTAAATAAATAATTTATTTATATAAACAATAATATTATAATTAAAAAACTTTTAAAACTATTTAAAAATATATTTAAAATTTATAAAAACTAAAATATTATTAATATTTTAAAAAAAAACTAAATATAAATTTTATTAATAAATAATTAATAAAATATAAAACTAAATTTATATATAAAATTTTTTAATATTTAAAATTAAAAAGTAATAAATATTATTTTTAATTAATTTTATAAATAAAATTATATAAAAAAAAAACTTATTTTTATTTAATTATTAATTTATAATAAAAAATATATTATAATAATTACTATTATATTATTTTTTTTATTAATTTAAAGTTTATTTAAAATATTATAATAAATTTATTATAATTAATTTTAAAAAATTAAAATAATTTATTATAATTTTAATAATTTTTTAAAGTTTTTTTATTAATATTTAAAAGTTTATAAATAAATTATTATAATTATATTAAAACTTTTATTAAATTTTTATTAATAATATTATAATTTTTTTAATTATTAAAACTAAATATTTATAATATTTATAAAATATATTTATATTGTTTTAAAAAAAAAAAAATTTATTATTATTTAAAAAACTTTTTATTATATATTTTTTTTATAAAACTTTTAAATTTTTAAATTAATTATAAATTTTAAAATAATATTTAAATAATAAATAATTTTTATATGTTTTATTTTTTTATTTTATATAATATATAAAATTATTATAAAAATAAAAAATTAAATTATTAAATTAACAATATTAAATAAATAAAATTATAAATAATAACTTTAATAAATATTAAATATATTATAAATTAATATTTTTTAAATTTATAAAAATAAAACTAAAATTTTCTAAAACAATATAAGTATTAATTTATTATAATATAATATTATATTATTATAGTTTAATTAAAAGATTATTTTTATAAATAAATGTTTTTTTTAAATAAATATTTAATATAATAATATTTTATTTAAAAAATAAATATATATAAAAGTTTATTTTAATTATATTTTTTAATTATTTTATATTTTAATTAAAAATATATTATAATTTTTTAAAAATAAAAATAATTTATATTATTTAAATATATAAATATTTAAAAATTATAATAAAAATATTATAAAATTAAATTATTATATTTATAAACTATTATTTTATTAAAAACATTTTAAATTAAATTAAATTAAATATTAATTTAATAAATTATATTAATAAATATTTAATAAATATATTAATTTATTTATTATAATATAAATTATAAATATATAATTTATTTAAATATTTTATTTTTATTTTTAATATATTAAATTAATTATAAAATTTTATTAATTTAATAAATATTAAAAATAAAATTTAATAATTTATTAAAAATTTAATTTTAATTAAATATAATATATAATATTTAAAATAATTATAAATAAAAAAGTTAAATTTAAATTTATAATAAATTATAATAAAAATTTTAAATATTATAAAATTTTAACAATTATTTATAAACATAATAAAAATATTATAAACTTGTTATATTTTAATTATTTATTTATTATATTTAATAAATTATTATATAATATAAATTATAAAAAAAAATATAAATTATATATTTTAAAAAAATAAATTAATAAATTTTTAAATATAATATATAATAATAAATATTATTTTAAATATATATATATAATAATAAATTTTAAATTATATATAATTATATTTAAAATATTATAAATTTAAATACAAAATATATAATATAAATAAAAAAAAACTTTTAAAAAATTATTAATTATTTAATTAAAAAATATAAAGTTAATAAAAATAATTATTATAAAGTTTATTATAAAATTATTTAAAATTTTAATAATTATTATTTTATAATATTTAAATAAGTTTTTAAATTATAATATATTAATAATTATAATTTATATTATATTTAAATATATATTTTTTATTATAAAAATATAATATATATAATTATATATTAACTTATAATATTAATTAAATAGTTTATATTAATTAATTAAAAAATATTTAATAATATTATTTTTAATTATAATTAAAAGCTTATATTATAAGTTTAAAAAAAACTATAACAAAATTTTAAAATAAAATTGTTTATTATTATTATATATTATTTTTAAAGTAATAGTTTGTTAAAAAAAAAATCTAAATTATAAAAATAGCTATTTAATATTATATATTTATATATTTTAAAAAAAATTAAATAAATATATTGTTTATATTATAATAAAATTTTATAATATATATTTTAATTTAATTAAATTGTTTATATATAAATAATTTTTTATTTTTTTATTTTTAAAATTAAATAATATTCAATTTAAATAAATTAAAAAATAATATAATTAAATATATTTATTTAGTTATAATTGATTAATACTAGCTTGATTATTTAAATAAATTAAATAGCTTTATTATTTAACTAAATAAATAACTTTATTTACTATTACTTTAAACCACTTTGTATATATATACATAGGTAATTTTTTTGCAGAAAAATTTCTAACTTTTTTTTTTTTTTTTTTTTTATAGATTTTTTATATAATATAGCTTTATTTGCTTAAAGCTCTGTTTTTTTTATAAGCTTTATATAATAATTTACAAATTACTTATATTTATAAAACATAAAAATTACTTTTAAATATTTTCTATAAAAAAACTAAACTATAACTAATTATTATAATAATATTAATATTTAAAAAGCACACTATTTTTAAACAATAAATTAAAAAATAAATTAATATAATTTTTAATAAATTGCAACTATTTATAATTATAAATAACAAATAGCTTTTTTTAACTTTTTATATAAAAACTAATATTTAAATATATTTTAAAAAATTTAGCTATAATATTTTAATTATTATAAAAACTAAAAATAACAATAAACTAATTATTTTAGCTTTTTTAATAAAAAGTTTTTAAAACTAAATATAAAACTTTTTTTTTATATATAAACATTATATTTTAAATTAAAAAAACTTTTTTTAAAAAATCAATTATTTTTTTAAAAAATATACTATTAAACTATATAAACTTAATAAAATCACTTTTTTTTATAATTTTATTATTTTATTAAAAAAAAAAACTTAATTTAAATTTAATAAACTAATTAATAAAAATATTTTTACTAATTTAATTAAATATTTTAATATTTTATTTTAAAAAATAAAAATTAAATTTTTAATAATAATAACATATTAATAACAAACTAAAAATTTATATAATTTAATTATATTATTTATTTATTATATAAAAATTTTTATTAATTAAATTAAAAAGTTTAATAAAATTATAATTAATAAAAAAAATAATTAAACTATTTAATAAAAAATAATAAAAAAAAATCTATTTCTAACTTTTATTTTAAATAAATTATTAATTATTTATTTTAAAAGTTAAAAATAATTACTATTAAATATAACTATATTTAAAAACTATTAAATAAAATTAACTAATATATTATTAATTGACTTTTTTATAAAAATAATATTTTAAAATTTATTTAAACAAATAAAAAATTTTGCAAATTAATTAAAATATTTATATTTATTTTTTATAATAACAAAAATAAAAATAATATTAAGTTTAAAATATAGCTATATATTATAAAAAATTAACTAATTGTTAATAAAATTTAGTTTATTAATAACATTATAAAAATAATTAATATTAAAATTTATATTAATAATAAAATTATTAAATATTTATTTTTATATTTAATTAAAAGTTATTTTAATTAATTAATTATTATTAAAGTATTTTTTAATTATTTAAAAAAAAGCTATAAAAATATAAATATTAATAAAAAGTTTAAATTAAAATAAAAGTTTTTTAATTTTAATAATTATATTTTAAGTATTTCTTTTAACTTTAAAACTGATTTTATTTAATTAACTAAAAAAACTAAATTAAAAAAAAAAAAAAAATAACTATTTTAAAAATAAATTATTTAATAAATTATTAAATACTTTTTTTTTTCATTTAAATAATAATATTTTTTTTAATTAATATATTAAACTTTATATTTAGTTAATTTATTAAATATATATAAGTAATAAAAAATATGATATTAAATATAAATTTAATTAATATATTATTTATAATAATATTAATAACTTTTTAAAAAATATTATTAATAATAAAAACAATAATATTAAAGTTAATAATAATAATATTAAAACTTTAATAATTTAAAGTTGCAATATTTTAAATAATTTTAAATTGTTAAAGCTAATAAAAAAAAACAAATGTTTTAATTACTAATAAAAAAAACATGTTTTAAAAAGTTATTTATTAAATAATATTAAAAAAAAAAATATTTATAAAATATTATAACTATATTTATTAATTTTTATAATAAAGTAAAAGTTTTAGAAAATATTATAAAAAAAATTAAAAAAAGCAAAATATTAAAAACATAACTTTAAACAAATTAAATTTTTGCTTAAAAAAATATTATAAAAAAATTATATAAATAATAAATAAATAGCAATAAATTTTTATTAACTATTAAAAACTTTTTTAAAAATACAAAAGTAAATATATATATAAACATAAATATACTATTTAAAAAAAAAATTATAAAAATATTAAACTTTTTTATAATTATTTAATTTTATTTTCGATTAATTTTTAAATATAATAGCAAAAAAAAACAAAATATTAAAACTATTTTATTAATATTTTTATAAATATAAAAAAAAAGATTTAAAAATATATTTTTAATAATAATATTTTTTTAAATTTATAAAATAATTATTAAAAAATTTCAATTTTAAAAATATAATATATTTTTTAACTATTAAAAATATACACTAGTTTTTTTTTAAATTCTTTTTTTAATTAATATTTTAATTAAAATTTAACTATAAATTAAATAAAAATATAATTTATAAACTTGAAATATTAAATAAATATTAACTATTAAATATAAAGTTTTTTTTAAAAAAAAACAACAATTATACTAGTAAAAAAATACTAAAAAAAATTCAACAATATTTTAAATTTTAATTATTAAACAATTTAATTTTACTAAAAGAAATATAGCTAAAATATAATATAACTTAAACAATAAATTGATTTTTTTTATAAAACTAAAAAAAAAAAAAATTTTAAAAAAAAATAAAAAAATTATTTTATAATAAAAAACTAATAGTTTAAACTTTTATAAAATATAAAAAAACAAATTAAAATAATATAAAACTTAATTTTTAATAAAAATAGCTAATATTATTATTATTGCTTTTAATATATTAGTTTTATATAATAATTTTTTATAATAAATATAAGTTATTACTATTTATAAAATTAATAAGTTTATTAAAAATAAAAAATAAAAAAACTTTGTAAAAAAGTTTTATAAATAATTTTTAAAAAATATTATAATCTACTATATATATTTAATAAAATAAACTTTAATACTTTTTTATTTTATTAATTTAAAATTAATTATAAAATAAAATTTATTAAAAATAAAACTTTGAATAATTTTTAATATAGCTTTTTATATAAAATATTATTAAATAAATTAAAAACAATTTATAAATATTTAATTAACAATTAATAAAAAAGATTTATTAAATTTAATAATATATTTTATATTTTTTTAGTATTATTTATAAAAAAACTAAAAAAAAAAGTTAAAATTTTATATAAACTATTAAAAATTTAACAAATTAATAAAAAAAATAAATATTTTCTATTTTTAATTAAAAAAAAATTATTACAATTTTATAAAGCTAATATATTTATTAAATTAAATATAAAACAAATATTTAATTAAATATATATAAAATTTAAATAAAAAAATCTAATAACTTTATATATATATTATAGATTTTTTAAATATAAAATACTTTTTTTTAGTTTAATTAATAATTTTATTATAATTTAAAAATATATTAACAATATACTATTTAATTATTTAAATAATTTTTATAAAATATATATATAAACAATATTTTTATTTATTTAATTAATTTTAAAAATTATTAAAAATATATATAATTAATATTATAGCGATTATATATTGCTAAATTTTAAATAAATTTAAAAAAGTTTAAATTTTATATTATAAACATTAAATTTTTAAAATATATTATTAATTTAAATAATATTTAAATTGATTTAATTAAAATAAAAGTAATAAAAAATTAAAAAGTTATTATTATTATAAAAAAAATATAGTTTTTTTTTAAATTTTATAATTTTTATAAAACATTTATAAAAAACTATAGCTTAATTATTAAATTTATAATACATTTAATAAAAAAAAATTTTTTTTTTTATAAAAGTTACAGCTGAACTGTATTTATTATATAGAAAAACAGTACGTAAAAAATATACTAAAGTATTTACTACATTCTATAGCAAACATTTATTTTATTGTACTAAAAGTAAACAATAAAAGTACAACAAACAATATTGAAATAATAAAAAAAGTATTTACTACAAAAAAAAAAACTTATATATAATCAAGCTTGCTGTTGCAAACTTAATTTTTTTTTTTTTTTTTTTTTTAACTTAATATTTTTTTCCGAATATACAATATTTTTATACGTGCTATATTAGCTGTTTTTTTTCAGCTTTTACAATATTAAGCTCGTTTTATTTATTTGTTATAAACTAACATTAAAAAATTTAACTTAATATTAATTTAATACTAATTTAATATTAAATATATTTAATATTAACATTAAAATATCGATTTATTATTTAATACTAAATTTTTTACTTAATACTGAATTTTTTTTATATTTTTTATATTAACTTTATACTTTAAAAAAATGCCGAACTATAATACTGCAAGTTTTTTTAGTACTTAAAAAAAAAAAAAAAAAAAAATGCTTGTACTAAGCAATTTTTATTTTTATTTCAAAAACAAAAATAGTTACTTTAACACAAAAAAAGCAGCTTTGAATTTTTTAGCTAAAAAGTTTATAATTTATAATATTACTTTGCAAAAAATTGTACTAAAGTTTACTAAAAAACATTTTAATAATTTTAAAAAAAGTACTTACTAATAATATTAAAACTATATAAAAAATAAAACAGTATAAAACTTTTATATGTTTTATTTAACTGTTAACAAAATTTAACAAAATATTTTTTTTTAAATAAAAAATAAATATAAATTAACTTATTAATAAAAACAATGTTATATATACAAAGTATTTTTTTTATTTAATATAACAAAATATAAGTTTAAAAATAAAAAGTTTACTATTAACTACAATATTTTGAAAAAATTAAACGAAACTAAACCCAAGCTTATTTTTAACAAAATATATATTTATATTATTATAACTTAAATATTTTATAAAATAATAAATTAATTATATATTATAGCTTTTAATAATAGTTAAAATTAAAACTACTTATATATTATTTATTATATTATAAAAAATTTTATACAAAAAAATAAACAGCTTTTGTAAAAAGTTAAAACGAAGCTAGTTAAAAATAAACAAGTTTTAAAAATATATAAAAAAAAAATTAAAAAACTATAAAACTATAACGAAGTTTTTTAAAAAGCTTTAATAAAAATATATAAAAAAACACTTATTATATAAGTTATTATTAAATAAAAACTTATTTAACAAACATTTATTTAGCAGCTTTTTATTTAAAAAAGTTATATTTATGTAAATAATATTAACAGTAAAGCTACTTTTAGTTAATTTATTTTAACAAAAAATATTTTATTTACTATTATATTTAAAAAAATTATTTAAAGCTAAATTATTTAAAACAATTTAAATTTCGAAATAAATATTTAAAAGCTTATTATTTTATATATATTTATTTTAAAAAGTTTTACTTATAATATATTTATTTTAAAAAATGCTATTTAAAAAAGCAATTATAAAAAAAGTATAATATTAAGTTTAATATTTTTAAACAGTAAAAAACAAAATATAAAAATAATAAACTTTTTTATTTTTATTAACAATATTTTTTTAAATAGTAAATTTACAATTAAATTTTATTACTAATACTTATTTATAAAAAATAAACTTTAAACAAATATAAACTATTTTATAAATAAATAAAACTAAATATACTATATTTTAAAATATATAAACAGATCAGCTGTTTTAAAAATTATTTTATTTATAAAACAAGTTTTAAAATAAAACAGTTCTATATATATAACTACTATAAAAGTTTTAAAATATTTACTAAAGTTATATAGCAATTTTTACAAATATAAAAAAGCTTAAACTAAATATAAAAAGTTTAAAATAAAAAAACTAAAAATATTTTTAAACTTTTAATTTAAATTTATTAAATTAACTAGTTAAACTTATATACTTTAAATCAACTATAAATAAAACTTATATAACAAACTACTAAAACAATTAAATAAAGTTATAATATTTAATATAAACAGCTTTAATATTATTTTTAATATTTATTGTTTTTATATTTAAATTATTAATTATTAACAATATAAAAACTTTATTAATAATTTTATTTTACAAAAAACTAACTAACAACTATTAAAACGTAATATAGTTAATGTTTTAAAAAACTTATTTACAAAAAATTTACTTTTATAAAATTTACTTATAAAATTACTACTTAATAAAACTGCATTTTTAACTACTAAACAACATCTTTTTATTTTAATATTTAAAAAATCAAAAAACAAGTATAAACTTTATATAAAACTGTAATATAAAAAAAAAGTAATTTTAATATAAAAAAGTTTTTGTTTTATTTGTTATAAAGCTAGCTATTAAAGCATTAACTGTTTATACTATAAAAAATATAAACATTTAAATATTGTTTAAATTGTAGCAATTATAAAAAAAAAAATAAGTTATTTCAAAAACAACTAAAAAGTCAATATAAAAAAAAAAAGTTTAAAAAATAAAAAAGCTTAAAATAATTAGTTTTTTTTTTTAAGCTTATTATACTGTTAGCTTTAAACTTAAATTAATATAAAAAAATTCTATTCGACTTTTTAAAAAAGATTTTTAAAAAGAAACTTTTATTAATAGCTTATTTAATAATATTTAATAAACTAAAACTTTTTATTTCTGCTTTAATTAATATAAAAGTTAAAATATATTTATATATAAATATTTAATTTGCTAAAAAAATAATACAACTTTTAAACTTTTTTAAACTGTTTAGTTTTAAACTTATTTTTATTATAAAATATAATAGCAATAACAACTAAAAAATTATTAAAGTATTAAATGTTTATTTTTATATTAATATATATACTATTTAAAATATTTTTATAATAATACTAAATATAAAATATAATATAATTATTAAACAGAAGTTTTTTATATATTATAATATATTAATTAACTATTAAAAGCGAAAACTAATATTTTTTACTACAGAAAAAAAAAAGCTTATTAAAAATATATTATTAAATAAAACAAAAAAATTAAAAAGCTCAAGTTATTAAATCAATACTATATAATAAAACAAATTACTTAAAGTTGAAATAATTTAAAAAGTACAAAATATTATTTAGTTATAAAGCTTGTTTGTTATAAAAAAACAAATCTTTTAATTAAAAACTATATATAAAAAATCAAATAAAAAAATAAAAAAATACTTTTTTATAATTAGTTTTATTTATACTATATTTAAACTTTTTTAATATACTATTAGTTTGTTTAAAAAAAACTAAATAAAATATAAGTTATAAAAAATAAAAATATTACTAATAAATAACAGTAAAATAAAGCTATTTTAAAGAAACTTATTTAAAAAAGTTTTATTAAAAAAAAAACTCAAACTAAAAAACTGTTATAGCAAATATAAACTGCAAAAAAATGTTATAAAATAGTATAAATATTAATTTATTAGTATTTTTATATTAAATGTTATAACTTTTGTAATAATAATGTGTTAAAAAAACACCGAGTTATATAAAATAACTTTTTTATATAAAATAAACTTAATAATCGCTTAAAAAAAGTCTAAATTTAAAAGTTTAAAAAAAAACTTTTAAAAAATAGCTAAGCAAGTAATATTTACAAAATACTACAAATATTTCGATATATTTAATAAAAAAGCTTTTAATTAAATATTACTTCAAAAATATAAAATTAATTATTAAATTAAACTTATAAAAAATTTAAAAAACTTAAAATATAGCACTTTATATAAAATATTTTTAAAAAAAGCTAAAACTTATAAACAATATATATATAAAAATTTAATAAAAAGTTTTATTAAATTTATTATAGCACTTTAAACAGCATTAGTTTTATTTGTATAAAAAAACAACAAATTTTTAAAACTATATATAAATTATTAAAAGCTAAATTTTTTAATATAAAAAAACTAATATTTTTTACTTTTAATCAATAAAACATTTATTTGTTTTATAAAAATAAAAATTTATACTAAGTTGAACATAAAATAAACGTTTTATTGTATATATATAACAAAAAAATATAAATTTTTAACTATATTTTATATATAATATAAAGCATATTAATTTAATGTTTTATTTTTTAATTTAATAAATAAACTAGTTATATTTTAACAGTTTATTAATAATATTTTAACTAAATATTTCGATATATTTTATACAATATATATTAATAATATATTAATATATTTAAACAACAAAGTTAAATATAAATTTTATATAAAAAAAGTTTTAAATAAACTATAAGTTATAAAATTATAAACAAATTTAAAAAAGTGTAAATTTTATATAACTAAAACTAAGTTTTTAAAATTTATTATTAGTACTAACAGAATTAAAATAAATTTAATAAAAACTGAAATAATTTATAAATAAAAACTACTTAAAAAATGCAGTATAGCTTAAGTTTAAAAAATGTAGTTTTTTTTGAAGTTTTATAATTTTTATAAATAGTTTATTGAAAAGTTTAACTATATTGCAAAACTACTAATCTAGTTAATAGCTACTGCAGCTTGTTTTAACTAGTTTAAAATATATTAAAAAATGTTTAATTAGCTAAAGCAAGCTTTACTATTAATGCTAATATTTTGTTATTTTTTATTTAATATAAAAATATATATAAAAACAAATATATTAAATAAAATAACTACAAATTGCTTTTTATAAAAAAACAGCTTAAAAAACAACTAGTATTTTATAATATTTTACTTTAAAATGTTTTATAAAACTAAACTTAACTACAGCATTTATAACAAAAAAATATTAGCAGTAATAAAAAAACTTATTTACTAAAAAACAGAACTAATAAATTTGTAACAAGTTAAGTTTTTTATAATAATTATTAATTATATAATATTAAAATATTTTATTATTAAATATATATTAAACTTTTAACAAATTAAATAAGCTAAATTAATATTATATTATAACTTTGTAATTATTTATTAGCTAAAAACTTAAAATATTATTTTAAATATTATATTAAAATTAAAAAATAGATTAAAAAGCTAAAAACAAAAAAAAAACAAATAATATACAATAATATTTTTTTAACTGGTTACAACTTTAAAATAGCTAATTTTAAAAAACTCTACTTTAAAACGTTTTATTTTATAAGTAGTTAAAATCTACAAACTAGTAATTAATAAGCTACTATTTATATTAAATATATTTTTAATTAATATTTTATTATAAACTAATTACAAAAGTTTTTTATTTAAAAAATATAAAAAGTTAACATTTAATATATTATAAATAAATTATTAAATATTTAAAAATTTAATAATATATAAAAAATGTTTAATTATAGCTAATATAAACAATTTATAAACAAAAATAATTCAAAAAACTTATAACTAAATTTTAATAGTTTACTTTAAAAAAAACAAAACTAAAAAACTAATAACAAACAAATATTAATAGCTAAAAATACTTAAAAATATTAATATATATATAGCTAACTGTTTTTATAAAGCTATTAAAACATTTTAAAATAAAATATTAAACAAGTTTTGCTTGTTTAAAGTTTTAAACTATTTTTAGTAATATATTGTTATTAACTTTAAAAGTTTTTTTAAAAATAAATTAAATAACAATATAATTTTTATTATAATAAACTATTTATTTAAGTTTTGTTAAATTATATTTTATAATTTATTAGTTATAGCAAAAAATATAGCTTAAATATACTATAAAAGTTTTTACTAACTATTTAAATAGTTTAAATTTATTATAAACGATTAAAGCTTTTAGTTTATTAAAAACTTTATAAATAAACTATTATAAATTTATAAAATAAAGTTAAATTTTTTGTTTATAAAACATTATAAACTAATAAAATAAATAAAAAATATATATTAATAAATTAATTAGCAATTATATTTTTATATTAATTATTTTTAAAACAACTAGTTAAAAATACTGCTAGCTTTAAATAACGTTCAAGCTGCGTTATTATATAACTTACTAAAAAGTCTTTTTTTTTAAAAAGTTATTATAAAACAGCTTATACATATAACTTTCAACTAAAAAAATAAAACAAAAATAACTGCTAAACTTTCTATTTAGAAAAAACTTACTTAGCAAAAAGCACAAATATTTAAAAAACAAATTTATAAATATTTGTTTGTAACTAAAAATTAAATATAAAAAATATAAAACAAAATAACTAAATAAATTAATAAATATAAACAAAAGCTAAATTTTAATATAAACAACTTTGTTTATATTTTAAAAAAAAAAAATAAACAAATTAACTGTTTAAACAACAAACTTAACTATTTTTTTATATAAGTATTATATGAAATTTTAAAACGCAAAAATTACATTTATTTGCTAAAACTGCTAAACTAATAAAAAAAAACATATTAGTTTTATATAAATCAATTATAAAAATATATAAATAATTTATTATTTAAACAAAAGTATAAACGTTTAAATAAAAAAATCGTAAACTTAAATATTAACAATAAAAAATAAAAAGTTGAAAAAATTTTATTTTTATAAATCTAATACAAAAAACTGTTTTATAAAATAAACTAAAAAAGTTAAAACTTAAACAATATATAGTACTTTATTGCTAACTTTTATAACTTTTTTACTTTGCTACAACAATACTACAATAGCTATTTTAACAAAACAAAACTATTTAAACGATTAAAATACTAATTAAAAACTTTTAAAAAAAAACAAACTAAACTAAACTACAAAAATAACAATTATACTAAGTTTAATTAAACATAACTTTATAAAATTAAATTTTAAAAAGTTTAAATTATTTATTAGCTTTATAATTACTACAAATTTAAAGCAAACTTTAAACAAGCAAAAAAGTAGTTATAATTAAACTATATTTACTATATAAAAAAACAGTACATAAAAAATATACTAAAGCATTTATTATACTTTATAACAAACATTTATTTTATTATATTAAAAACAAACAATAAAAATATAACAAATAATACTAAAACAATAAAAAAAGTATTTATTACAAAAAAAAAAACTTATATATAATCGAACTTGCTGTTACAGATTTAATTTTTTTTTTTTTTTCTTTTTTAGTTTAGTATTTTTTCCCGAATATATAGTATTTTTATATATACTATATTAGCTATTTTTTTTCAGCTTTTACAATAAATTAATAAATATAATTAAATATTTTTATAATTAAAAAAAGTTTTTATATTTTATTTAATATTATAATATTATAAATATAATTTATTTATTAAAATTAAAACTAATATTTTTAATAATATAACTATAAATGTTTTATTATAAAAATATAAAAATAACTAATATTTAATTATATATTATTTTAAAACTTTATATAATATTAAATTAAATTATAAAATTTTTAATAAAAAAATATTTATAATATTTTTAGCTATTAAAAAATAACAATTTAAATTAATTAATAGTTATATTAAGTTATTATTTATAATAATTAATTATTAAATTTTAAAATATTTTAGCTAAAAATAATATTTAAATTTATAATAAATAAAATAAATAAAACTATTTATAAAATATAATTTTTATATTATTTATTGCTTTAAAAAAAAATATATATTAACTAAGATATTAATAAAAAAATATAAAAACTTTATTATATAAAAAAAAAAAAAAAATATAAAAATATCTAATAATTTTTTAGCTATTAAATAATATAATTTATAATATATTTATATAAATAATATTTTAAATTAAGTTATTTATTATAAAACTATAAAAAAATATAAAAGTTTTATTAAATTTTTAACTAATTATAAAAATATTAAAAAAAAAAACAAAAAAAACTTTAGTATAAAAATTTACTATAAAAAAACTATTTTTAATAATAATAACTTATAGTAATTAATTAATAGTTTAATTATTTATAATAAAAAGTTTATAATTTTTAACTTTTTATATTTATATATACAACTTATTTAAAAAATATATAATAAAATATTTATTATATATTTAAAAAAAAAAATATATATATAAACTTTTTATAAAATATTATTAATAGTTTAAATTTAAAAAAAACTATAATATATATGTTTTTAATTATATAAAATATTATTTTATAAAAGTTTTATATAATAAAACATTTAATAAGTTTATTTTTTTTTTTTTTAAATTATATTTAAAAGCACTTAGTTGTAAATTTTTAACAAATATTTAAAAATAAACATAGCTATAACAACATATTAATTATAATAAATAAATTTAAAAAAAAACATAAACTATATTATATACTATATAAACAACTATAAAAAATATTACATAAATAAACTTTAAACAATTATTTAAAAAATTTCAAACTTTATAAATTAAATTTAAATTTTATTTATTTGTATTTTTTACTATATATTAACAAATAAATAATTTTTATAAACTTTTATAAAAAAAATAAAAATTAATTTAATAATTTAATTAAATAATATAACTTTTTTATTAATAAAAAATTAATTTTAATAATTATTAATTAATTAAAAATAAAAATATTAGCTATAAATTTTAACTATTTTATATTTATTTATTAAGTTATATTAAATTGCTTTTTTATTAAATTAATAAATTTAAAATTAAAAAAGTTTTAATTTTAAAATTAAATTAATAAAACTAATTAATAAATAATAAATTTATTAATTAAATATTATAAAATTAATATATTATTAAATTAAACTTAAAAAAAAACTTATAAATTAATTAAAAGTTTAGTTTTTATTTTTTATAATAATTTTAATAAAAATAATATAAAATTTAAAATGTAATATTATAATATAAAAAATTGTTTAATAATTAATAAAAATTTATTTGTTAATAATGTTATTAAAATAATAAATATTAAGTTTTATTTAAAAGAAATAGTTAAATATTTATAGTTAAGTTTTTTTTATATATTAATATTATAAACTATAATAAATTATTATTAATTATTAAAAATGTTTTTAAAAATATAAAAATAAATATATATATATATATATAAATATTATTTATATTAAATAAATTATAAAATATATAAATTTATTTTTTTAATTTAATTTATATTTTAAAATATAATAAAATATAATAATAGTAAGGTCTACTATGGGTAGTGCCTGTATTTGAGTCTGTAAAAGTATGATGTAGATTAGAAGGAGTAAACCTCCAAGGTCAAGTCAAGGGAGGAGACCTAAGGGCTCCTCTCACCTATCTAATCTACTGATGTGGGGTAGTCCCAAATAGGACTAGTGCTAAAGATACGTACAAAGTGGTCCTAAAAGACCCATTTTTCAAGACCCCTATATCTGTTTGTATCAAATAAATTATTAATATATAAACTAATTTTATTTTAAAAAAGTTATAATTTTAAAAATATAACATTTTTTATAATTATTAAAAAAATTAATTTTTATTTTTATTTGTTTTATTTATTAATTATAAAATAAAATATATTATAAATATAAATTAAATTAATATATAATTATAATATTTTAATTATAATTAAAATGTTATATAAAAAAATATAAATGTTAAAAAAAATAAAAAAAAATATAAGTTTTAAAAAAAAGCAGTTAAAATTAATAATATAAAGTTTAAAGTTTTCATATAAATATTAAAATAAAAAAACTTTAAAAAAAATAAATTATATTTTTAAAAAAAAAACTATTTTTTATATATAAAAGAATTTATTAAAAAAAAAAAAAAAAGAAATATATATTAATTAAAAAAGTAAATTATAATATATTAAAAAAATAAAAAATTAATATTTAAAAATTATACTATATATAAAAAAATAAAGTTAAATAATATAAAAAATAACTAACTATTAATATAATTAATATAAATGTTATAACTTTTTAATTTTTAATAAAACAAAATAAATTAATTAAAAATTTTTATATTATTAATATTTATAAAATTAACAAAATTATTATTAATAAAAAAGTTAAAAACTTTTTTATTAAAAAAAATAATAAATTATAATAAAAAATTTTAAAAGTTATTTTTAATAAATATTATAATTTATTTTAAATATTTAATAAAATAAATTTTAATGTTTTATTTTTATATATTTTATAAATAAACTATTATATTAAATTTATACATAATAAAAACTTAAAAAATTCAAAAAATTTGTTTTTATATAAAATGTTTATAAATAAATTAAAAGTTATATAAAAATACTTAATAAATAATTTATAAAAAAGATTTATTAAATTAAATAATATTTTATTTATATTTTTTATTTTATTTATAAATAAACTATATAATAAATTATAATTTTATATTAATTATTAAAAATTTAATATATTTATTAAAAAAAACTATTATTTATTATTATTAGTTGAAAAAACTTTGTTTTAAATTTTTAAAGTAAAAGTTTTTATAAAAATTAATATATATTAAATATTTTATTAAATTTATATAAATTTAAATAAAAAAAATTTAACTATTTTTTAAATATATTATAAAGTTTATTAATATAAAATATTACATTTTAAATTTATTAATAAACTTTTTATATTTTAAAAATATATAAATAATATTTTGTTTAATTATTTAAATAACTTTTATAATATTTATATAAATAACATTTTTATTTATTTTAATAATTTAATTAAATATAAACAATATATAAAAAAAATAATATAATATTTAAAAAATGTTAATTTATAAATTATTTAAAAAAATCAAAGTTTTATATAATTAAAACTAAATTTTTAAGTTATATTATTAATATAAATAAAATATAAATAAATTTTAATAAAATTAAAATAATATATAAATAAAAACTTTTTATTATTATTAAAATATAAAAGTTATAATATATAGTATAAATATAGTTATTTTATAAAATAATCGTTAATTTTAAAAAATAGTTATAATAAATTATTTTGATTTAAAAATTAAGTTTATATATTATATTTTTTTAAATATTAATTAATTAATATTTAGTTTATATTTACTATATATATAATATAATATATTATAATAATAATTGCTTTTTTATATTTTTTTTTAAAGTGTTAATTTTTAATATTAATTAATATTATTAATTTTATTATTATTAATTTATATATTTTTATATTTATAAAATTAACATTAAATTTATTAGTTATATTATATATATTAAATATATATTTATTTATAAATATAAAAAATATTTTTATATTTTTATAAATAAATATTTAACTATTATATTTTAATTAATTTTTATATATATTGTTATATGTTTTTTTTTTTAATTATATATTTTATAAAATTTATAATTATTTTTTAGTTTTTTTTTTTAATTTTTTATTAATTAATTGTTTATTTATATTTTTATTTTTGTTTTTATTTTTATTTTTATTTTTTTTCAAATTTCTTTTTCAAAATCTTTTTTGCTTTTGTATTATTTGCTATAATGTTGTAAAAAAACTTTTATTAAAACTTATTTTTTTAATAAAAAACAAAAAAAATAATATTTTAATTATAAAATATTTATTAAATAAAACAACAATAATAAAAAGTTTTAAATTTAAAATATTTTTAATATAAAATTTTATTTTTAATATATTATTAAAATATATTTTAATGTTTAAATATATTATTTATATATATTAAATATATTTTATATATATATAATTATATAGTTTATTTTATTATAAGTTTTTTTTATAATTTATAATTATTTATTAATTTATATATTAAAGTTTTTAATAATTTTAAAATTTTTTTTTTGAAATATTATTTAAAAGTTTATTAAATTTTTTACTAATTTTATTAAATATATAAAAACTGTTTTTTTTTACTATTAAATTAATATTGTTTAAATAATTAACAACTATATTTTATATTAAAGTTATTATATATATATTTTAAAAAAAACTAATTTTGTTTTATATAAAATAATTTAAAAAAAAATATACTATTTTTATTATTTTTAATCTTAAATATTTAATAATTATTTAAATTAAACTTATTATTATTTATTATTTTTTAATTTTTTAATTAAAAATATTAATTTTATATTTTTTAAATATTTTTTTTATAATTTATATTTATTTAGTAATTTTTAATTATTTTTTAAATATTTTATTATTAATTAATTTATAATTAAAAAAAAAACTTATTATATTTTTATTATAATATAATTAAAATATAACTAAAATTTTATTTTTTTTTGTTTTAATATTTATTTTTATATTTTTAATATTAGTTTTTTTATATTTATTAAAATAACTATTAATTAATTAATAAAATATTATTATATAAATTTTATTTAATTTTTTAATATAAATTTATTATTTTAAAATAATATTAATATTAAAATTATTAAAAACAAAATAATTATTTTATAAAATTTTTATTTTTATATTATATAATATTTTTTTAATTATAAATATATTAATTTAATTATTTAAATAATAATAATAAATTTGTTTTATATATAGTTAATAATTTATATATTATTACTAATTAAATTTAATAAGTTTTTGATTTTATTTTAATAATAATTTATTTAAATTTTTAATAAAACTTTTTTTTAATTTATATTATATTTAATTATTTTTATAAATTTATTTATAAAATATTTAATATTTATTTATTAATTTATTATTAGTTTTAAATTTTATTTTATTATAATAATTTTTATAAATTATTTTTTAATTATTTTATAGTTTTTTAATTTTTATTAACTTTTATTAATAGTTTTTTTTTAAAACTTTTTTTTATTAATATTTAATATTTGTTTTTTTTTTTAATTTTTATATTAATAAAATTTTTATTAATTTTTATTAATAAAACTTAATTTTTAATAGTTTTTTTTATTTTATTTAATAAACTAATTTTTTAATTCATTATTTTTTTTATTATTTATATTTTTTAATAATTATTATAATAAAATATTATTATTTATATTATTTTTAATTTTAAATTAAATTATTTTATTTTTTATTTATATTTTATAAAAAAAACTTTTATATTAAATAAATTTTTTTTTAATTAATATATATTATATTTAATAAATTAGCTTTTTTATTTTATTAAATATTTTAATATATTTTTATTTTTTTATAATAAATTATATTTTTTATTTTTTATTTTATTTATTTATTTTTTAGTTTAAAAAATATTAATTATTTTTTATTTTTTTAATATTTAGTTTATAGTTTTAAATATAATATAAAAAATATATTATATATTTTTAAATATTATAAAAATAATTTTATTTAATATATTTATAATTATATTTTTTTTATAATTTTTATTTTAATATATATAAAAGTTAACTTTTAGTTATATTTAAATTAAAAATAAATTATAAATAATTTAACTATTTTTTTTTTATTTTATATTTTTTTATTTTATATTTTTTATTATAGTTTTTTTTTTTTTTTTTATAGTTTTAATTTAATATTTATTAAATATTTTTTAAATAGTTATAATTTATTATCGTTTTTTTTTTACTTTTTATATTTTTAATTATAATTTTTTTAAAATTTTTTTTATAATTTTAAAATAATAACTATATAAAACTTTAAAAAATAAATATTTAATAATAATATATATATTATTATTATATATTAATTTTATTTTTTAAAATATTTTAAATTATATATTTAATTTTTAACTAATATATATTTTTAAATATTTTTAAAAAGTTTAATAAATATATTTTATTTATTTATTAATTTATAAATATTAAATAATAAAAAATTATTATTTAATTTTTTTTTTATTATAAAATTTTTTTTAAAAATAATTTATAATTAACTTATTTTTATTATTTATAATTTTTTTTAATAAATTAAATTTATATTTTATTTATTTATATAATATTTATATTAATTTAATAATATTAAAAGTTTTTATAATAAATATAAATAATATTATTTTTATAAAATAATTAATAATTATTAAAATTATATTATATTTAATTTTATTAGTTTTAATATAAAAAAATAATTTTATAATAAAGTTTTAATTAATTTTTTAAAATAATTAATTTAATAAAAACAATATTTATAGCTTTTTATAAAATTTATATTTAATTTATTTAGTTTTATTATATATTTAATAGTTTATAATATATTTATAAATATTTTATTTTAGCTTTTTTTAATAAAATTTTTATAAAAATAAAACTTTTTAATTTAAAAATATAAAACAATTTTTAAATAAAAATATTTTATTATTATTTATATAGTAATTTCTTTTAGTTTTAATATATTAATAAATAATTATAATAAATATTATAATATTTAAATTTTTAGTTTATAAATTTTTAATTATATTATAAAACTTTTTTAAAATTTATAATTAAAATATTGTTTATTTTTTAATTATTTTTTAAATTATAAAATATAAAATATATTAATTATAAATAATAATTTTAAAATTATATTTTTTAATATAAATATAAATTAATTAACAATTATTTAAATTAATTTAATAATTATTAATATATAAACTATTATAATTATATATATTTAATAAATAAAACATTTATAATTATATTTTTTATTTTATATTGTTTAAAAATTATTTATAATTATATAATAAAAATATAACTTTTTATAAACATTTAAATTTATTATTTAAATTATAATTATTAAAAATTTAATTAAATAATATTTAATTAATATTTTTTAAAAAATTTATATTAATTAGTTTAATTTTTTTGTTTTTTTTTATATATAATATTATAATTATAATTTATTAAATTTATATAAATAAGTTATTTATTAAATATAATTTTTTTTATAATATTAAAATTATATTTTTATATTAAAATTTATTTATTATATAATTAAGTTTTTTTAATAAATTATTTATAAAATTAATAAGTTTTAATTAATATTAAATTTTAAAATTAAATGAAGTTAATTTATATATTTATTATATTAATTAGTTATAAAAGTTTTATATAAAAAAGTCGATTATATTTTAAAATATTATATAATTAATTTATATTATAAAAATATATATAGCTTTTTTTAAATATTATTTTTAATATTTATAGCTTTTTATTATAATTAATAGTTTTTATTATTTTATAGTTTATTTTATTTATATATTTAATAAATAATTAATTATTATTTTAATTTTTATAATTAAAATAATATATTTAATATTATTTTTATTAATATATTAGTTTTAATTTATATTTTTAATTAATTATTTTAATATTATAAAATTATTATATTTATAAATATTTTTTAATTTTTAAATTTATATAAATATAAACTAGTTTATATTTATATTTTTTTTTAATAATATTATAATAAATTTTTAATAAAAATTTACAAAATTTAAAAATATTTATATATTATATATTAATTTAAATATTTTTTATTTTTTAATTATATTTATTTATTTATTATTTATTTTAATATTTTTAATATTTATAAAAAACTTTAAAAAAAAAATTTTTTAAAAAAAATTACATTTTAATTGTTTTATAAATAATTAATATTATTTTAAATATTTATAAATTAATTAAAAATAAATTTTATATTTTTTTTTATATTAAAGAAAATAATAATATTAATTAAATAAATTATATAAATATAATTTATTAGTTTTATTAAAACTTTATATATATAAACTTAAAATATTATTACAATATTAATTAATTTAAATAATATTACTATATATTTAAAATAATTATAATATATTTAAAAAATAGTTTTTTATTTATTATTAAGTTTAATTTAAATTTAATAATAAATATTTTTTAAATTTAATATAAATAATATTTTTATAAATTTTAAACAGTTTATAATTTTTAAAATTAAAAATTAAAAATATTTAATTTTTTATAATTTATATATAGCTATATTATATTATTTTTTTTAAATATAAATACTATAAATATTTTTATATTTATTTTTAAATATTAAATTTTTTTTAAATCTTAATTTTTTATTAAATATTTTTTAAATTTTTTTTGTTAAATTTTTTTAATAAAATATATAAATTTAAAAAATATTTTTATTTTTTTTATTAAATTAATTATATATTTTGTTTTATTTAAAATTAATAATTTTTTTATATTTTATTTAAAACATTATAATAAATTAATTAGTTTTAATTAAGTTTTATTATTAATTTTTTTAAAAAAGCTTTTTTTTTTAATTTTATATTTATAAAGTTAATAATAAAAATCTATTTATTTTTAATTATTATATTAACAAATTTATTAAAATTTATTTTTTTAAATTTTTTAAAATATTATTAATTTAATATAATATTTAAAATAATTTTTAATTATTTTATATTTAGTTTTAATAATAAAAATTTAAATATTAATTAATTATATTTAATAATAAAAAATATTTATATAAAAAATTTATAAATATTTTTAATATTAATTATTTTTAATATTATTTTATAAATTTTTTTAATAATATAAAAATTTATTATTAAAATTTAATAAAAATAAAATTTATATATTAATTAATTAAAATTTTTTTATATTAAATTTTTATAAATAATATTTATTTATATTTTTATATTTATATTTATTATTATTTATTTTTATAACTTTTTATTATATAATTTAAAAATAATTAAAATTTTAAATAATTTATTTATATTAAATATTTAAAAGTTTTTAATTAAAATAAATTAAATATATTATTTTATTTTAATTTATTTTTTAGGTTTTTTTTAATATTAAATTAAATAGTTTTAATATTTTATATTTTTTTAAAACATTTTAATATTAACAATTAAATTTTATAAATTTTTTAATTATTTATTATTTATATATTATAATTTATTTTAGTTTTTATATTATTAATAAATTTTTTATTTATATAATTAATTTTAAATTTAAATTAATTTATTAAATTAAATATTATTAATATAGCTATATTTATTTAATATATTTTTAATATATAATTATTTAAAAATAAATTTAAATAGTTTATTTATTTATTATATATTTTATTATTTTATTATTTTATATAATATTATTATTATATTATTTAATAAAATTTATTATTAAATAAATAACTTTTTAATATTTTTTTATAATTTATATTAATAATTAAATATTAATTTAAAATTATTATTTAATTAATTTTTATTTTTTAATTTATATATTAAAACTTATTATTTTAAAAAAAAAAATTTAAAACTTTTATTTTTGTTTTAATAAATTTTTATAAACTATATTTAAAAATTATATTTAAATAGTTTAAAATTTATATTTTTTTTTTAATAAACTTTTAAAAGTTTTTTAAAATAATTTATATTTTTAATTTTAAATATTTTAAAGTTTTATAATATAACTATTAATTAATTAAAATATTTTATAATATTTAATTTAATATTTAAATAATTTATATTAAATTATTAAATTTTAGCTTTTATTAATTACTATTTTTAATTATAACAATTTAATTTTTTATTTTAGCTATAATAATTTTTTAATTAAACTTTTTATAATTATAAATTAAATATTTAATATTATTTTTAATTATTAATTAAATAGTTTTTAAATTAAATAATTTAATTAATTATATATTTAATTATATATTTTAATTTATTAATTATATTATTTAAAGTAATATTTTTTTTTAATAAACAATTATTAAATAATAATTAATAATTTTATAAAAGTTTGTTTTTATAAAAATAAAATATTTTTAAATTAAAATATTAAATTTTATTAATTTTTTAAAAATATATTTTTGTTAAAAAAAGTTTTTCTTTAACTTATTATAGTTAATATTTAACTATATAATAATTTATAATTTAATTATTTTTTTTTTTAATTTATTAATTATTATATTATAATATTTAATATAAAAATAAAAAAGTATAAAAGTTATAATATATAATATAAATATAATTATTTTATAAAATAATTGCTAATTTTAAAAAATAGTTATAATAAATTATTTTTATTTATAAATTAATTTTATATATTGTGATTTTTTAAATATTAATTAATTAATATTTAGTTTATATTTATTATATATATAATATAATATAATATAATAATAACTGCTTTTTTATATAAAAATATATAACTTTTTTTAAAGTTTTATAGCTTTTAATAAAAGTTTATAAAACATTATAACAAAATAGCTAAACTTTTAAAGTTTTAAAAAAAAGCTTAATTATATTTTTTATTTTAAACTATTATAACTATAGTTTATTTATAAAAATTAAAACAAATATTTTTAATAAAATAGTTATAAAAATATTATTTTAATTTTATAAAAAATAATAATATTTAATTATTTATTATTTTAAGACTTTATATAATATAAAGCTAAATTATAATATTTATAATAAAAAACTATTAATAATAATATTAGCTTTAAAAAAATAAAAATAAAAATTAATAAACAATTATTAAAAAAAACTAGTTTTAATTATTATAAACAATAAAATATTAAAATATTTTAATTAAAAGTAATATTTTAATTTAAAACAAACTAATTAAATAATACTTTTTTTTAAATCTAATTTTATAATTATTTATTAGTTAAAAAAAAAACATTATTACAAATGTTTTATTTTAAAAATAAAAAATTTTAATAATTTAAAAAAATAAAAAAAACATATAATAATATTTAACTATATTTATACTTTTTAATATAAAATATTTAAAATAAATAATAAATAATATAACTATTACTGCTGTTATAATTTAAAACAATTTAAAAAATAACTTAAAAAAACTAATAAAATATTAACTAATTAATTATACTTTTAAATAAAACTATATTAATTTTGTTATAAAAATATATTAACAAAAAATATAAAATAAAAAATAAAATAATTTATAAACTTTAAAAAAAAGATTTATTTTTTATTAAAATAAATTAATAATATTTAATTATATAAGTTTATATATTTAATTAATTCTTAAAATTTATAACTATATCATTATAACTTATTTAAATATATAAAAAATAAAATAATTAATATATAAACAATATTAATAGCTTAAATTATTTAAAAACTATTTAACTTATATATTAAATTGTTTAAAATATTAATTTATTAAAATATTAAAAAATAAAACTTTAAAAAGATTATAACTAGTATTAATATTAAATTATATAAAATAACATTTAGTTATAAATTTTAAACAAATATTAAAAAACTATAAAAAATATAATAATATATTAATAATTAATAAATTAGTTAAATAAAAAAATATAAATAATATTGTATATAATAAAAGCTATAGTAAAAAATGCTATAAAAATATATTATAAAAGTTTTTTTTAAATGTTTAAAATATTTATAACTTTAATAACAAATAAAAAACTTTAATTTATTTTAAGTTTAATAAATAAATTAAATAAATTAATAAAAATTATTTATATTTTTATATTATTAAGCTATTATAAAATAATAAATTAAATTAAAATTATAAATAAATATTTAAATTAAAAACTATATTTTTATATAAATTATTTTTAAAACAATTAGTTAAATTAAATTTTTATTATAAATTATATTTAAATATTTATATTTTATAAATTAACTAAATTATTTTTTTATAAAATAAAAATAAGTTTTTTTATATTTTTTTATTTTAACTAAAACTGTTATATTATTGTTAAAAAATTAAATAAAATAACTATATATAAACAATATATTTAAAAATCAAAATAAAAAAAAGCTTAAATTATAGTAAATTATGTTGCTACTACAAAAACAAGCATATAAAAAGCTTAAAAAAAATAATATATTAAATAAATAAAAAGTAAAAAAAGCTAAATTTCGATATAAATAATTATATATTTATTTTAAAAAAGCAATAGTTATAAATTATAAATTAACTTTTTAATAAATTAAACTTTTTAATAATTTAATAACTTTTAAAATTTTAATATATAAACAAAATATATATATACTAAATATTTTAAGCTTTTAAAAAATAACTAATAAATATTATATAAATAATTTATAAAAATATTTTAACAATTTTTTTTTTAAACAAAAGTTAAAAAAGTTTACAAAAAAACTAATTAAACTAAAAAAAAAAAAAAGTTTACTATTAAAAAAATCTATACTTTATAGTTATATTATAAAAAACTTTAATATTAAATTATATAATAAAACTAAAATGTTAATAATAAATAATATTTAATTAAAAACTTTAAAAATAATATATTGTTTTTATATTAATTTTATTAAAATTATTTAAATATAATAAAACTTTTAATATATTTAAAAAAATAGCTAAAAATAAAAATAAAAAATAAATTTACAAAATTATATTTTAATAATAATAAAGCTATTAAAAATAGCATTAAACAATTATATAAAAAAAAATATATATATAAAATTAAATTTATATAAAATAAGTTTTAATAAATTATTATTTAATAACTAAATATAAAAAAATTTATAAAATAATGCAATAAATAAAAAATTTAAAACAAAACTTATAAATAAATATTTAAAATAAAATTTTTTTTTATTCAAAAATACTAAGTTTAATTACCATTTATATTAAAAGCTTATTTTTTTTAAAAAAAAAAATAGTTATAATATAATAACTAATATAAACTATATAATTATTTTAACTATATATTATAATTTTTTCGGGTTCTTTTTTTCTGTAAAACTTATTTATTATTAAAACTTATTACTTTAAGTAGCTTATATTGTTAGATTTAGGCCCTACGCCCTAGGATTACTATATGAGCCTAGGGATTATTTGTGGAGTGCTTACTTACACAATTACCTAGTTATATAAATAGTAGCTTATAGTAGCTAGTACAGTAGCTGAAATCGGCTATATAAAAGAAATCTGTTAACTAAATGCTTTATATATATATTTAACGAATATAACAATAATATTGAAGCTCTATATTTATATTGAAGCTTTTTGCTTACTATTGAAAAAATTGCTAAAGCAATATTATTAAAATTACTAAATTTAACAATTAAAAGTTTTATTAATTTTTATATTTTACTGCGAATTTTATAAGCTTATTATATATACTTTTAAAAACTTTTACATTTTAACTTTTTATAATTTATTATTTATATTTATAATTGCGAACATAAGTTTTATAAATTTTATATTTTCGATTTTTTAACTGTAAACTATGAAGCTTGTTATAATAATAACTTTTACTAGTATTATTTTTAATTTTTTCGATAATTTTTTTATATAAAAGAAAAAGTTTAAAGTAGCAGCTTATAGCTACAATTTATAAGTTTATATAGATTTTAACAAATGATTTTTTTAGCTTACTAAGTTTAGCTTTTTTTAAATAACCAACTTTTAAATAGGTTTAAATATTTCTAAAAACTTTTTTATAGCTACAATTTTTAAGCTTATTACTGCTAGTAAAAGCTTATATTTCTAAGTTATATAAAGTTACAATCGAACTTTTAAACAATATAATAAATACTTTATTAAAATTAAAAAGCTTTTTAAATAAATATATAAATCGGTAAAGCTTAACTATTGATTAATATATATAAAAGCTAATAATATAATCGATCAGTAATATTTAAATTTAAAAAAGCTCGATATTATTTTGTAATTAATTTTTAAATTTAAATATATAATAAAATATAAAATATTTATTAATGCTATAGTAAAAAGTAAGTTTATTTTAAACTTTGTTAAATAGATTAAAAATTAGTTATATAAGCTAAATTTTATAACTAAAAAAAAAAAAATAATAAAATTGTTTAAGCTAATTATTAATTTAAATCGAATTTTTCAATATATATACTACTTTTTTTAAAATATTGCTTTTAAAAGCAACAATAGCGAAATTATAATACATAGCTTGTTAACTTATTAAATAATCGCTTTAAATTTAAAACTAAAAGCTGTTAATATAAGCAGTATAAAAGCTCTTTTAAAAATTTTACAAAAAAATAAGTTAAAACTTTTAATAAGTTTTTATGTTTAAAAAATTGCTTTAGAAAAAAACGAACTTTTTACTAGCTTAAAAAAAGCTTTTAGCAAAAATAAAAAAATAAACTATAATAAGCTTTTTAAATATTTTAAAGCTAATATAGCTTTAAGCAGCAAAAAAAAGAAACGATTTTAAGAAATAACGATTATTTTATTAATAAAAAAAGCGATTTTTACAACTTTAAATAATAATTACTTCATTAGTAAAAAAAATATTTATTAACTACTTACTTTGAAAAAGTAGCACTAAAGCAATAATAAGCTTTTTTTTTTATACTAATAAAATTTATATAAACAGTTAAAACACTACAATAAAGATCGTAAAAAAAAAAAAACTTCTAAATAAATTTTTAAATATTTATACCTATAGCATTTTATTGCTAGTATAAAAATATAGCCGAAAGCTCTGTTAATAAAGAAAAAAAAACTTTTATAACGTTTTATTTTTTCTATAACTTATTATTAATACTAAATATAATAGAAAACTTTGCTTAAAAAATTACAAAAATACTTATAAAAAATAAAAATAAAAAAGCTTTTAAAAGAGCTTATTAAATATTATAGCAAAAATTATAAAAAAAAAAAAGCTTTTTTAATATTTTTTAATTTATATAATAAACTTTTTTTAAGTATATTAATCGTTACTTATATGTTTATTTTATTTAATTTGTAATTTAAAATAGAAATAACTTTATAAAAATAAACAAGCTTTTTAAAAAAAAAAGAAAAAATTGCTACAGCGATTTACGATATATTAAACAGAGTTTTTTAAGCTTATATAAATAATTTGCAACTTTGCTACTTTTTTACAATTTTTTCAACTATTATTTATATGTTTTTATTTCAAGCTTTAAATCTAAGTTATAGTATAAAAAGCGCTATTAAAAATAGCTTTTTTTAAAAGAATATATTAAATTTAAGTTTTACACTTTAAAATTACTATATAAGCTTAAAAATTACTTATAAAATGCTCGCTTATATAATTACTTAGTTATATAAATAATAGCTTATAATAACTAATGCAGTAGTTGAAATCGGCTATATAAGAAAAATCTATTAATTAAATGCTTTATATATACATTTAACGAATACAACAACAATATTAAAGCTTTATACCTATATTAAAGCTTTTTGCTTACTATTGAAAAAATTACTAAAGCAATATTATTAAAATCACTAAATCTGACATATATACTATTTATTTTTATTACTTTATATTAGTTAAAATTTTTATTTTTTTTTATTTTTTTATATTTAAATTTATATATATAATTGAATTATTTAATTAATAGCTTTATTTTTTATAAATATTAATATATAATATTTATTACAATTATATATAATTAAATTTAATTTTATTAATTTTTTTGCATTTTTTTTATATAATTTAAATTATTATATATTTGTTTAATTAATTAAATAAATTTATATAATTTGTTAATTTATATATATATATTTATTTAAGGAATAATTAATAATTAAATATTTTTATAAAATTTATATTATAGTTTATATTTTTAAAAAATACTTTTGTTTTATTTATTTTATTATATTATTTTGTTATATTTTTATTATATATATTAAATAAAAATATAAAAAAAAAACAAAAGTTTTATTTATTTGTTATTTTTAAAAATTTTATATTAAAATTAATTAAAATTAATATAATAAAATTTTTAAAATAATTTAATTTTGAATAATAATTAAAACTTTATAATAATATTATTTTTATGTGTTAAAACTTTTAAAAGTTTTAATTTTTATAAATATAATTATATATAAAATAAAAGTTATAAATTATAAATAATATATTATTTAATTTTAAAATAAATAAAAATATAAATATTAAAATAAAAATAACATTTGAAAAATGTAATAATAATTGCTATATTTAAAAATATTATTAAAACAAATTTAATAAATAAATAAACATATTTTTATTTTATAAAATACAATAAATATAAAAATAAATAATATATTAATAATAATAATAAAATTAGTTTTTAAAATATTAATATTAATTATAAATTATAATAATTTTATTAATTATTTTAATTATATTTATAATAGTTTTATTAAAATATATATATTATTTATATTTATATAGCTTTTATTTTATTTATAAACAAATTTTATAAAAAAGCAAACTTTTTGTTATAAAAAGTGCTTTAAAAAATAAAATATATAAAATATATTTTATTATTAGCTTTTATATTAAAAACAAATATAAAAAAATACTTTTTTAAAACTTTATTAATATTAATAACAAAGTTTATTAATTTAACAATAATTATTATAAATATATTTATATAATATATTTATTATATTAAACAATATTTTTTTTTTAATTATAATTATTTTATTTATTTAATTTAATATTAAATTATAGCTATTTATAAAAAAATTACTTAATAAATTATATTATAATATTTTATTATATATTAATATTAGTTTTAATTTTTAATTTATAATTATAAGTATTAATAGCATTAAATATTTAAAAAGTAATATTAATTGTTTAAAGTTTTAAATTAAAAAAAAAATTTAATAATAATAATAAAAGTAATAATAATAACAATAATTTATTAAATTATAATTTTAGCATTAATAAAAACAATATATTATTTTTTTTATTTATATAACTTTTTAACTTTATAAAAAAATATTAATTTTATTAAATAAACTATATATATATAATAATATATATAAGTTATATATAAATAAAATATAAAACTAGTTATACTATGTTTATATTAATAATTTTAAAAGGAGTTTTTTTATAAAGCTAGAAATTATATTGTAAATGAAATTTTTGCTAGCGTACAAAGTGGATGCTTGTTTATATAACTATATACATGTTTATATAATTGCAGTATAAATATTACAGCGTATAAACTATAATATATAATTGTAATAAATATTAATATTTTAATATTAGCTTTTTTTTTTTTAGTTATAACTAAATATTATATAAAAGCAAAAGAATAAAAAATAAAAATGTAATATATTTTATAATAACTTAATTTTATTATATAATAAATTGATTGTTTTATAACTATATATAAATAATATAATTTAGTTTATATATTATATAACATTTTTAATTAGTTAAAATAACTAATTATTGTTTATTAAATTATTAATTATAATTAATTTAATAAAACCAACTTTTTTATATAACAGTTAAATTTATAATAAATTATTATTAGTTAATTTAATAAACTTTATATAGTGAATTAATTAGTTATTATATATTAATTTGTTTATTTAATAAATAATTGTTATATAAAAAAAAAATATTAAATATTATATAAAAAAAAATACACAATATTAATTAAAATATTAGCTTATATAGCGCAAAATTTTAAATATAAATATTTAGTTAGTTTTTATTTATTTTTGTTTTTTTCATTGTTTTTTTTATATATTTATTAGTTTATTTATTTATTTATTTATTTATATATATATATATTTATATATATTTATTTATTTATATATATATATGTTATATAGTAATAATAGCACTAGTATAATAGCTACTGTTTGTTTTTGTTTTATATTTGCTGTTTTAAATAATATAGCATAGTTTTAAAACTTTGTTTAAACTAAAAACAATAAAACAGTAAAAATATATCGCTTTTTAATTAAAAGCTAAATTTATTAAACTTTTATATAGTTGTTTTATATAAATATATATTTATTTTTATATAAATAAATCTTTTATATATTTTTAACTAATATGTTTAATTATATAATAAATTAAAAAAAACATTGTTTATACTGCTTTTTTTATTAATATTTTTTTAAATGTTAATTTTAAATATTTTTATAAATATTTAAGCAAAGTTTATATATTAAAAAAGTACTTTTAAGCTATTTTAGTTTAACATTAAAGTTTAGTTATATTACTTTATACTAATAGCTTTTGAAATAGTTGTTAATGCTATATTAACATACTATTTACTAAATATTATTAAGTTTTTAGTTTTTAAAAAAGCATATATAACGTGTGTGTTTAGCGCTTATATAGCGTTTGTTGTTTTTAGTATAACTTATAAAAGCAAAAAAAAAAAAAAGATTTAATTTCGCTTTATTTGTTATATAATAGCTAAAAAATAACTAATTTAATTTTTTAGTTTTTGTTAACAATATTTTTATTATATATACTAAATAAATATTTTTTATATATATATATAACAAAATGTTTTATATTATATATAAGTTATTAAATATATATATATTTTTTTATATAAAAAAAAAGTAGCTTTAGTATAAAAGTCGTTTTATATTATATAAAAATAAAATGTTATAAAAAAAAAACTTTAGTTTAACTATATTGTTTATAATAGCACAGTGAAATTAAATGCTTTAGTTAAAAATTAAACTTAAAATACATGAAAAGAGTTATATATATTATTATTATATTATTAAAACTTCTTTTTTAAAAGTAGCTTTTTTATAATGTTTAAATATATGCTTTTTTATATATAAAAAAGTAGTTTTTATATAACAGTTGTTTTTTTATTATATATTTATTTGTATTTTATTTATTAATATTTTAATTTATATAATAAACTTGTTAATAAATATTAAAGTTTTAAATATTTAGTTTAGTTTTTATTTTATAAATATATTAGCAAAAGTATTAGTTTTGTTTATTTATTATATTTTTAAAAAAAAAGTTTTTTTTTATAATTTACAAAATAATATAATATTAATTATAAGCTGTTTTTTTTATATTGTTTTAAAGTTAATTAAACATTTATATAAAAATTTTAAATTTAAATATAAAACTGCTAAAATTAAAATAATTTTTAATATAATTAAAATTTATTAAATTATTATATATAAAACAATTATATAATTAAAATTATTAACTATATTGTATAATTTATTTATAAATATATTATAAATAATTTTTTTATATTTATTTAAGTTTTAATATATAATATTATTAATAATTTTAAAACTTCAATTATTTTTTATATATTATTTTATTATTAATAAAATAATAAATTTAAACTATAAAATTATATATATATTATTTACAAATGATTTATTAATAAATATAAACAATTTTATATCATTTAAATTTAATAATATAAAATTTAATTTATAATTAAAGTTATATATTTGTTATTATATTTTTTAATTTAAAATTTTAATATTGTTTAATTAAAAGTTAATTATTTATATAATTATTAATAAGTTATATATAGTTTTTAATTAATATATATTATTAATATATATTTTTTATATATATTATAAAATATATATTTAAATAGCTTTTTTTATATAATAGTTAATTAAAACTAGTTAATGATTTTAGTTTTTTTAAATTAAAGTTATATTATTTTTATATAATAAAATAACTTGTTTATTATTAAATTTAATCAAGTAGTTTAATTAAAATGTTTTTTTTTTTAGTTTTATATAAAAGCTAGTTTGTTATAATTTATGTTTTTTTTTTGCTATAACACTTAATATAATAAAACTAAATATATTATTTATTTATAAATTTATAATATTAAAATTATTAATTTATTTTATTATATATAAAGAATATAAGTTATATATAAATATAAATATATTAAATTTTTTATAATAATATTAATAATATATTTTAAATTAATATAGTTTTAATTTAGCTAATTTATATAATAATTATATAATTTTTAAAATAGTACTTTTAAAATATTTAAACTTTAGTTTAATTAATAGTTATATAAATTTTTTTTTCTAATTTGTTTTTTAATTATATATATATATATATAATATTTTAAAGTTTATTTAAAATATTATAGTTATAAATTAGCAAAAGTTTAAATATAAGCAATAGTTTTTAATTTATTTACTAAATAGTTAAAAATTAAATAAATATTAATTTTTTTTTAAAATTGTTATATTTTTATATAATAAATTTTAACTTTTTATATAGCTTAATTGTTTTTTTTTTTAACTTTTTATATAAAATAAAACTTAAAAATTAAAATATTTTTATGTTTTATTTAGTTATATTTAATAAATTAAAATATTTTTTTATATAACAAAGTTGTTAATTTTAATAATGTTTAATTTTTTAAATAATGTTTTAAATATATTAATTATGCTGTTTTTTCGCAGTTTTATTACTAATATATATACTTTTTATTCTTTGTTATAAAAAAACTATAACTGATTTATTATATAAAAGTTATATATATATTTATATTTTTTTTTAATTTGCTGCACTTTTTTTATATAATAAAATTTTAAAAATATTAAACTTTTATTAAATCTATTTTTTAGTTTTTTAATAATTGTGTTTTTTTTATAAAGTAATAAAGTTTTATTTATATATATTGAAAATATATTAAACTATTTATTAAATTAATAATAATGTTTAAGTTTTTAATTTATTAAATTTTATATAGTGTATTTTAGCTTTATTATTTTTTTTATACAAGTACTTTATTTTTTAAAAGTAATAAAAATATATTATATATAGCTAAACTGTTATATTTATTAATTACGCAATTAATTTCGACTGTTGTATATTTTTTATATAACATTTTTATTGCTTTTTTTATAGTTTTAGCTTTTTGTATAATATTTAGTAATAAAAGTAAGTTTTAGTTAACTTTTAAATATATATTAAAAACTAATAAAATAAATATAAAGCTGTTTAATTTTATAATATTGTTTAAAGCTTTAATTGTTATTTATAAAATTGACTTTTCTTTTATATAATAGTTTATTTTTATTTTAAAAATGCTATATATATATTAAAATAGTTTATATATTTTTTTTATATCATTTATTATTTAGTAAGCTTTAATAAATATTATATAATATTATATATCCATTATTTATATATAATTTCGAAAATTTTTAAATAAACAGCTAATATTTAAGTTATAAACTATATAATTTAGCAGTTTTTAATATATATTGATTTAACATTTATATAGTGCTTTTTATATATTATATATAAATATAGATTTTAAAAATATTGTTATTTAAAAAGATATTATAACATTAATAATATAAAAAACTTAAAATGTTGAAATATTTAATTGTAATATTAGTTTTTTGTTATTTCAAATTATTAATATATATTAATAAATAGTTGTACTTTATTATATAATAGATTATACAGCTTACTGAAATAGTTTTTTTCTTTTTTTTTAATGTTTTTTAAAAAATAACGTACTTTTTTAATAAAGTTATTTCGTTTTATATGTTTTAAGTTAAAAATAACTTAAAAAATACGTTTAATATTATTAAATGAAATATTATATAAACATAAAACTGTTGTTTAAAAGTATATAAAAAGTAATATATTATAAAATATTTATAAATTAATTAAAAATTTAGCTTATAATTAATAGTTATTATATATTAATACATAAAGTTAAAAGTATATTTATAGTTAATAATTAGTTATATAAACAGTTTATTATTTTTTTTATAAATGTTTAAAAATATATATTTCAAATTAGTTTTAGCTATATTAGTTTTAGTAAAAATATATTTATATTGTTTATAGTTGTATAAAGCTGTTAATTTAAAATAAATAAATCAAATGTTTTTATAAAAAATAGCAAAATTAATTATATAACTAAAAAAAAAACTTGTTTACTATTATTAACTAAATATTAGTTTTATAAAATTTATATAAGTTTTATTTATTATTTTATATTATTGTTGCTATTATATTATATATTTTTTTGTTTTAAAATATTAAACAATTTTTATTAAATTAATTTGTTTATTTAATTTTATGTTTTATATATTTAATGTTTAAAGTTGTTAATATATAACTTTTATAATAGCTAATTAATTAAATTTAAATCTTTATATTTAATAATATAACAAGCTATTTAAATATTAAATATAATTAATATTATTGTTATAATGTTAAATTTTTATTTTTATAATTAAACATTAATATATTTTTATATATAATGTTTTAAAAGTTTGTAATTAAAAGTGATTATGTTATATTAGTTATTATTGTTATATATAATCAAAAGTTCTGCTTTATTATATAACTATTTTAATACTATAATAATTAAAAATATAAAATAAAAAATAAAAAAGTTTTGTTATTTTATTATTATATAATAAATAGTTTAATATAATTATATACTATTATTTTTAATATTGCTTTTTGTATTTAAAACTTTATAATATTATAAAATATACTTTAATACAATGGTTAAACTTGATTTTTTATTTCTAAACTTTGTTATATAAAAATTATTTAATTTATATAAAACAAAAACTTCAAAATATAATATAAAAACTTATTAAACTTAATTAAGCTTTAAATTAGCTTTATTTTCACGTTTGCTAATTTGTAATATATTTTACAATTATTAATTAATATTAAATAAGTTATATATATATAATAATATATATAAATTATATAAAAACAAAATATAAAACTAGTTATATTATATTTATATTAATAATTTTAAAAAGAGTTTTTTTATATAAGTGGAGATTTCATTATAAATAAAATTTCTGTTAACATATAAAATAAATGCTTGTTTATGTAACTATATACTTGTTTATATAACTGCAATATAAATACTACAATATATAAACTACAATATATAATTGTAACAAATATCAATATTTTAATAAATTTTATAGTTTAATAAATAAAATAACATTTTTAATGTTATTAATATTAATTTTTACTATTAATATTGTTTTAAATAAATAAATATTATTTAGTTTAAACTTAATTATAAAAATTATAATAATATTAATATAATTATTATTAATAATAAGTTAATTTATATTAATATATATTATTTTATTAAATAGTTTAATTTTATATAAAAAATTTAAAATTAGTTAAAAAAAATTTTATTAAATTTTAACTTTATAAAAAACTTTTTTAATTAAATTAACAGTTTTATAATAAATTATTAAATTAATTATAAAAATTAAAATAAACTTTGATATTTAAAAATTAAATATATTATTAAAAAAGATTAATTAATTAATTTAAACTTACTTTTTTAAGTTTAAGTTTATTTATTAACTAATTTAATTAAGTTTAAGTTTGTTAATTAATTAACTTAGTTAAGTTTAAGTTAAGTTAATAACTAATTTAAAAAACTTAAAAAACTTAAAATTAAAAATTAAAATTTTAAAAACAGCTAAATAAAATAAATAAAATACAAATAAAAAACGAATAAATTTCAGCTTTATAAATATATTTAGTTTATATTTCTAATTATTTTATACAATTTATAAAAATTAATTTATTATAACTAAATAATATTATATATTTATTTTATATAATTATATATATATATAAAACAGCTATTTTTAAACTAAATAATTAGCTTAAAAATAAAAACTAAATAGTATAATAAAGCTAAAAATTATTAGTTTTTTATTTATATTTTTATTTATTTTTAAGCTTATTTTTTAAGCCCGCTTTAATTTATTTTTAAATTTTAATTAACTAATTTAAAACTTAGTTAAGTTAGTTTAAGTTTGTTAGCTAATTAACTTAAACTTAAATTTTAAACTTAAACTAAGAATTAAATAACTTAAATCACAACTTTAATAATAAAACAGTAATAATATATTTTATTTAAAAAAAGCTATAATATATTAAAATAATAAAAGTTTTTAATAAAAATAATAATAATTAATATAAAATTATAACAATTATTTATATATATATAAATTTAAACATTAAAAATTATTTATATTTTTTTTAAAAATAATAATATATTAATAAAATGTATATTATATATTATTAAAATAAAACTTTTAATTATAATAATAATTGTTTAAAAGATTTATTTTTATTAATATAATATAAAAAGTTACTGCTGCACTAAAAGTGTATTAACTGAGGTTATTACTTAGTTAGTAATAATTTATATAATATTAGCTTATAACTATATAACTTATAGTTGCGCTTTAATTACGAAACGGTTGAAAAATCTATATAAAGTAGAACTATTTGCTTTTTTATATTATTTTTTTCTTTTTTAAAAGAATTAGTTTTAAATCTATTACTTAAATATATGTTAAACAAAGTTTTTTCAACGCTATAGTTAGAATATAAACATTTCGAAAGTTTTTTAAAAACTAAATTTGTGTTTTATTAATTATACAATAATATGTTTTAAATTTATAACATTTATATATATTTAAACGTTATTTATATATTAATTAAAACATTTTTAAAAACATTTGTTAATTAATATAACTTTAATTTATATATAATTAGTTTTTATAAATAAGTTATATATAATGTAATAATTATATATATATATAGAATTTTAATAATATATTTATATAATATATTTATATTATATATAAATATTTTTAAACTATATTTAATTTAAAATATAATTAAAATGTAATTATATATTATTTAATGTTATATAAAAGTTATAAAAAAGACAAAGCTTTACATAAATAAAGTTATATTGTATAAAAAATCTACAAATAAAAAAAAAAAAAAATAGAAATTCTTTTGCAAAAAGATTATTTATATATATATATATAAAGTAATTTAAAACAATAATAAATAAAGTTATTTATTTAACTATATAGTAAAACTATTTAATTTATTTAAATAGTTAAACTAATATTAATTAATTTATAACTATTTTTTTTTTTAAAAATAGTTTATTTATAAATTATAAAAATTAAATATATAAAGTTTAATTAATTATTTTTTAATAAAAAAAATTTGCTTTAAATATTTACTATATTATTAATTGTTAAGCTTTTTTTTTTAAGTTATAATATAGTTTTTTTATATATTAATATTATTGCTTTTTATTAATATTATATTTTAAATATATTTTTTATATACTTTTTTTTTTTTATAAAATTAATAAATTATTATTTTTATAAAGTTTTTTAATTATATTGTTTTAAATTATTTATAGTTAATTTTTTAGCTTTAATAATAGTTTTATTACATTTAAATTATTGTTATAAAAATTTTTTAATAGTATAAAACTATTTTAAAAGTTTTTAATATAGTATTATTTATTATTAATATTTTAGTTTTTTTAATTAATTTAATACTATAGCTTTTAATAATATAAATATATTATATATATATTTTTTATTTTAAATTTTTTTTTATTTTTAAGTTTAAATATTTTATTTTTAAAGTTATTGTTTTTTTAATTTATTAATAAATTATTAAAATATTTTTATAATTAGTTAATATAATATTAATTTATAATTTTTTAAAATAAAAAAACTTATAATATAAATATATTATTATTATTTTTAAAAATTTTATATATTTATTATATTATTAAATAATTAAACTTATTTAAAAGTTTATTAATTATTTAAAATTGCTGTTTTTTTAATATAAATATATAATTATTTATATTAAAGTTGAAATTTTAAAATTTTTTATTAATTTATATAATTATATAATATTATATATATTTTAGTTTTTTTTTTTACAAAGTTTACAAATTATATAATTTTTTATATTTTGTTTTAAGTTTTAAATTATAATATTTTTTTAACTACTAATAAATTTTTTAGTTTTTTTTAAACTATATAATTTTTTAATTAAAATAAAATAATATTATAAAATTTATTTTAATTTTATAAAAAAACAGTTTAATAAATTTATAAAGTAATAATATTTATATATAATTTATAGCTAAAATTTGTTTAAATTAATTGTTTTAATAATAATTAATATAAAACTAAAATTACTAATTTAAATATTTATTTATAATTTTAGTTTGTTTTATAGTTTTATAATAATTTACAAATATTAAAATATATTAAACTTTTATAATTTTATATAATTTATTTATAAAAGTATATATAAATTAAAACTTTTTATTAAAAGTTAATATAATTAATATTTTAAGAAATTAAAAAAAACCTTTGTAATATGTTTATATAGCATTTTTTATAATTATTTATATAATATATAATATAATTTAAGCTTTTTTTTTTAGCAGTTTATTATAATTAATATGTTGTTATAACTATGTTTATAATATAAACAGGTATAAAAGTTTTAAAAAATAGATTTTTTAAAACCACTTTATATATATTTTAAACACTAGGCTTATTTAAAACTAGCTTATATTAGTAGATTAAATAAGTGAAAAAAGCTTTTAGGTCTTTTTTATTAACTTAATTTTATAAATCTATTGTTTTTAATCTATATTATATTTTTACAAACTCAAATATAAGTACTACTTATAATAAACTATAATAGTTTATTTTTAAACATTTATTTAAAGTTTATAACTAAATGCTTTTAAATACAGTTTAAAACAAAAAAAAAAAAATTTATTAAATATTTTATTATATAAAACTTTTATAAAAGAATACTTTATATAGTTAAAAATATATATATTATAGTTTTTTTTAAATTTAAACTATTAATAATATTTTATAAAAAGTTTATATGTTTTTTTTTTTTAAATATATAATAAATATTTTATTATATATTTTTTAATTAAATTATATATATAAATATAAAAAGTTAAAAATTATAAGTTTTTTATTATAAATAATTAAACTATTAATTAATTGCTATAAGTTATTATTATTAAAAAAGGTTTTTTTATAATAAATTTTTATATTAAGATTTGTTTTGTTTTTTTTTAAATATTTTTATAATTAATTAACAAGTTAATAAAGTTTTTATATTTTTTTATAGCTTTATAACAAATAATTGAATTTAATTTCTTTTTTATATAAATATATTATAAACAATATTATTTATTAGTTAAAAAATCATTAAATATTTTTTTGCTTTTTTTTTTTTTTTTTTTATAAAAAAGTTTTTATATTTTTTTATTAAAACATTAGTTAATATATTTTTTTTTAAAGCAGTAAATAATATAAAAATTATATTTTATAAATAGTTTTATTTATTTTATTTATTATAAATTTAAATATTGCTTTTAATTAAAATGTTTTAAAGTTTAATAATAAGTTATTATAAAAAATAATTTAATATAATTATTAATTAATTTAAACTATTATTTTTTAAAAGTTAAAAATATTAAAAATATTTTTTTATTAAAAATTTTATAATTTAATTTAATATTATATAAAATTTTAAAATAATATATAATTAAATATTAATTATTTTTATATTTTTAAAATAAAATATTTATAGCTATATTATTAAAAATATTAATTTCAATTTTAATAAATAAACTATATTTATAATATTATAATATTAAATAAAATATAAAAGTTTTTTTAATTATAAAAATATTTAATTATATTTAATAATTTATAAAAATGCTATTTCTTTTTATTAATTATATTATAAGTTTAATAATTTAATTGTAATTTTTTATAAATTTTTTATAAAAGTTATAAAATTTAAAAAAAAACTATATATTTTTTATAGTTGTAAAAAATTTTTAATTTTTAATTATTTTTATTTTCGCTAAATTAATTTAAATGTTATTTATATTAACAATATATTTTAAAAATATAGTGTTTATAATATAAAACTTAAACTTTTTTTAATTTATTTAAAGTTTAATAATATATAATTATTATAATATTAATTATATATATTTTTAATATTTTTTAAAATTAAATACATAAATAAAACTATTATTTATATATATATTGTAAAAATTATTTAAATAATTAAACAATATATTATTAATATATTTTTAAAATATAATAAAACTATTAATTAAATTAAATAAAAATATTTTATATTTAAAAAATTTATAATATATATAAAAAATTATTAAGTTTTTTTTATTTAAATTTTATATATATTTAATTAAATATTTATTTTATATTTAATTTAATAAATATATTAAGTTTAAAAAGTTATAACAATGTTTTTTTAATTAAAAATAAAAAATATTAGTTTTTTTTTATTAATTTGTTAAATTTTCAATAGTTTATTTAAAATTTTAGTTTTTTTTTTAGTTTTTTTTATAAATAATATTAAAAAAGCATAAAATATATTACTAAGTTTAATAAAAAATTTTTATAAATTATTAACTAAATATTTATAAATTATTTTTAATTTATTTAATAATATTTTATATAAAAAGCTATATTAAAAGTTTTATTTTATAATTTATTTTAAACTAATAAAATAAAAAAATATTAAAGTTTATGTTATTAAATATATATAATAAGTTGTAATATTTTTTAAAAATTATTTATAAAGCTTTTATATAAAAGTTTGTTTTTTTTTTATTAAAAAAAACTTTTTTTTTGTTTTTAATAAACTTATTAATTTTATAAATAATTATAATTTATATTTTTTATATAAAATTATTATATAAAATTAATATATTAAAAGCAGCTATAATAATATTAATTAATTTTATTAAAAGTTTAATTTTATATTATTTTAGTTTATTTTTTTTATATTTTATAAAAATTTAAACTGTTGATTTTTAGTTATAAAATTATTTTTTTATTTTTTTTTTAAGTTTTTTTTTTTTTTTAACTTTGTAAAAAAAATCAAGTTATTATTTAAATTATGTTATATTTTAATAATGTTTTTTTTAATAAAATTAAATTATTTAATAATTAAAATTTAAAATATTATTTAATTTATTTTAATATTTTTTTGTTAATATAATTATTGTTTTTTTTTAAAAAAAAACTTTGTATTTTAATAATTAATATTTAATTAATACTTAAAATTTATAAGCTATATTTTTATTTAATTTATTTTTAAATATTAATTAAAGTATTAATTAAAAAAATAATTAAATAAAAATATTAATTTATATTTTTAATAATTAAAAAATATATTATATTTTTAAAATTAAAACTTTTTATTAATTATTTTATAAATTTAAAAAAATATTATTATTAAAAATATATTTTTAAAACTTTTTTTTTATATTTATAAAAATATTAATAAAACAAGTTTAATATTTTATTTTTTTTATTATTATATTTATAATACAAATAAGTATAAAGGTTTTAAAATATAAGTCTTCAAAGACCACTTTGTATATATCTATAGCACTAGTCCTATTTGGGACTACCCCACATCGGTAGATTAGATAAGTGAGAGGAGCTTTTAGGTCTCCTCTTTTGACTTAACCTTGCAGGTTTACTTCTTTTAATCTACATCATACTTTTACAAACTCAAATATAAGCACTACATATAGTAAACTTTACTAATTTAAAAATTAATTAAAAACAAAATTAAATAATTATAAAAAAGTTTAATATTTTTATAATTTTTTTTATAAATAATATATTTATATTTATATATATATTTATTTTTATATTTTTTAAAAAGTTTTTAATAATTAATAAAAGTTTATTACTATTTATAATATATATATATATAATAAAAGTTGTTTTATTAAATATTTATTTATTAAGTTTAATTTATTATTTATATAATTTTTTTATAATATTTTGTTTAAGCAGAAATTTAGTTTATTTAAAGTTACTTTTTTAATATTTTGTTTTTTTTATTTTTTTTTATAATATTACTTTTTAAAAATTTTTGCTTTATTATAAAAATTAATAAATATAATTATAATGTTTTATAAATATACTTTTTTTTTAATATTATTTAAAAAGTATTTTTTTAAAATATGTTTTTTTTTGTTAATTTTAATAACTTAAAATTATTTAAAATGTTATAATTTTAAATTATTAAAGTTTTAATATTAATATTATTAGTTTTAATATTATTAGTTTTATTATTAATAGTATTTTTTAAACTATTATTAATATTATTATATATAATTTATTAATTAGCTTTATTTATATTGTTAAAAAAAATCAATTAATTAATTTTATATTTAATATTATATTTTTTATTTTTTATATATATTTAATAAATTAATTAAATATAACTTTTAATATATTAATTAAAAAAAACATTGTTATTTAAGTAAGCAAAAAAAAGATTTAATAATTTCTTAAATAATTTATTTTTAAACTGTTTTTTTTTTTTTTTTTTTTAATTTAGTTTTTTTAACTAGTTAAATAAAATTAAGTTTAAAATTAAAAAAATAATTAAAATATAATTATTAAAATTAAAAAACTTTTATTTTAATTTAAACTTTTTATTAATATTTATATTTTTATAGCTTTTTTTTAAATAGTTAAAAAATGTTTTAATAATAATTAATTAATTAAAATAGCTTTTAATTAAATATAAAAGTAAATATTTAATAATTTTATTATTAATATAAGTTTTAATATTAATTATTTTTGTTAATAATTAATTAATTTTTTATAATATATAATTATATTTTAAACTTAATATTATTTTTATTTTTATTGTTATAAAAAATAAATATAAATATTTTAATTAATTTATAAAACTTTTTATTTATTTAAATAAATTTTAAAATATTATTTTTATAAAAAATAAATTAATAATATATTAGTTAATTTTATTTAATAGTTTTTAAATATAATTATATATAGTAATAATTATTTTTAATTTTTAAAATAAATAATTAATAATTTATTTAAAATAAAAGTTAAAAGTAAGTTTTTATTTTTTATTTTTTATTAAATAATTTAATTGTTTTTTTTTTTTAATTATAATTTTATTAAACTTTTTTGTTTAATTAATAAAAGTTTTTATATATTAAATAAATAATATAGTTAAATTATATAAATTTTTAATTTATTATTAATATATTATTAATATTAAAAATTTAACTTTTATTTTTTAAAATAAAACATTAAAATATTTAATTAAATTAATAAAAACATTTTTATTAATTAATTTGTTAAATTTAAAGTAAGTTTTATTTTTAATTAAATAATAAAAATAAAAAAAAAAGCGATTTTATTAAAATTATATAGTTTAATAGTATTTTTTTTAACAAACTATTAATTTTTTTAAAAAAATCTTTTGAATTTAAAAAATAATATTTATATATAAAAAAAAAGTTTTATATTTAGTTTTAAAAACTTTTTATTAAAAAAGCTAAAATATTTAATTTGTTATTATTTTTAGTTTTTATAATAACTAAAATGTTTTAATTAAGTTTTTTAAAATATATTTAAATATTAGTTTTTATATAAAAAGTTAAAAAAAACTATTTATTATTTATAATTATAAATAATTATAATTTATTAAAAGTTAAATTAATTTGTTTTTTTATTTATTATTTAAATATAATATATTTTTTAAATATTAATATTATTATAGCAATTAATTATAAGTTAATTTTTTTATAAAAAATATTTAAAAGTAGTTTTTATATTTTATAAAGTTTATAACAAAAATAAAATTTTAAATAAATTTAGCTATATTATATAAAAAATTTATAAAAAAAAATAAAAAAAAAAAGTTAAAAACTTTTTTATAAAAGAATTACTTATATATATATATATATAAAATAATTTAAAGTAATAATAAAAAAAGTTATTTATTTATTTATATAATAAAGCTATTTAATTTATTTAAATAATTAAATTAATATTAACTAATTTATAACTTTTAGTTTATAATATAAAAAAATATTTTATAATATATTTTTTATTAAATAATTTAACGGGTTAATTTTTAATTAGCTATATATAAAAATATAGCAATATATAACTTAAATATTTTAAGTTAATTATAATTAAAAACTTTTAGCTTTATATATAATATATATAGTTTATATATAATTTATATACAATTATAATATTTATATTAAAAAGTTAATATAGTTTAATATTAAAAATAAAATTAAGTTTTTATTTCTGTTTGTTAAAAAGCTTTATTTTAAAGCTTTTATATATATTACAACTTAAATTTAAACTAATAACTTTTTAATATAAAAGTAATAATAATATAAAAAATTATTGCTATATTAAAAAAACATTAATTGAAATTATTACTTTATTAGCAATAATTTATATAATATTAAATTATAACTATATAATTTATAATTGCACTTTAATTATAAAACAATTAAAAAAGTGATATAAAATAAAACTACTTGTTTTTTTATATATAATTGTTAAAAAAATATATAAAACGATAAAAATTAAACATTTTTTTAATTATAATATAAAAATAATAAACTTTTATAAAAAAAAAGCTTTAAATATAAAAAAGTTATAATAAATATTAAAATAAATATTAAGAAAAAAAAAGCTTTAATTTTTTTATTAAATTTTTTATTTTTAAATTTAAATTTAAATAATAAAACATTTATTATAATTAATTATAATATTATATATAAATATTATAATAAAACTTTTTATTTAATTAAAAAATATAACTAATATATATAAAAATATATTAAATAAATAATATAATATAAATTATAAAAAATAAATTTATAAAATTAAATTAAAGAAAAAAACTTTAAAGCTATTTTTATTTATTTAATTTATTAATATAAAATAATTTTAAATAAAATTAATATTAAAAATATATATAAAATAGTTTTAAAAAATATATTTTTTAAAAATTTTATATTTATTTATATTAAATATTACTATATAAAAAAAAATAATTATTTTTAATAATTGTATAAAATATTTATTAATTTTGTTTTTTTAAATATTTTTAAATTTTTTAAACTTTTTTAATTTAAAAAACTAATTTTTTTTTTTAAATTTAATATTTTTTAATTAATATTTTAATATTATAAAATTACTATTTTAATTATTATTAATTATTTATATATTTATAGCTTTTTTATTAAATTTAATAATTGAATTTATTTTTAAATTTATTTATTTAATTTTTTAAAATAATTTTAATTTTAAATAAATTATTTTTTTATTAAAATTTTATTTGTTTTAAATAAACTTTAATATAAAAACTTTATAATAAAACAAGTTTTTTTTTTATATTAAATATATATTAAAAGTTTTTAAAAAGTTTATTTTATATATTAATTAATTAATTTTTTATTTAATTTTTTATAATTTAATTTATTATTACAAATATTTTATAAAAATTTATTAAATAAATAATAACTATTATAAAGTTTTAAATAAACTTTATTATTAATTTTAAATTTTATTAAATTTTATTTATTATTATAATATTGTTTTATTTATATTATTATAAAATTTATAATTAATTTTATATTTTTATAAAAATATTATTTTATAAAATATATTATATAAAGTTTACAAATAAAGCTATATTATATAAAAAATCTACAAATAAAAAAAAAAAAAAAAAGTTAAAAATTTTTTTGCAAAAAAATTATTTATATATATATATATAAAACAGTTTAAAATAATAGTAAATAAAGTTATTTATTTAATTAAATAATAAAACTATTTAATTTATTTAAATAATTAAGCTAATATTAATTAATTGTAACTATTTTTTTTAAAAAAAAAATAACTTATTTATAAGTTATAAAAATTAAATATATAAACTTTAATTAATTACTTTTTAACAAAAAAAAAATCACTTTAAATATTTATTATATTATTAATTGCTAAGCTTTTTTTTTTTTAAATTATAATAGAGTTTTTTTATATGTTAACATTGCTGTTTTTTTTTAATATTATATTTTAAGTATACTTTTTATATGCTTTTTTTTTATATAAAACTAATAAATTGTTGTTTTTATAAAATCTTTTAATAACGTTATTTTAAACTATTTATAACTAATTTTTTAGCTTTAATAGTAACTTTATTATATTTAAATTATTATTATAAAGCTTTTTTAATAATATAAAATTATTTCGAAAGTTTTCAATATAATATTATTTATTATTAATATTTTAGCTTTTTTAATCGATTTAGTACTATAACTTTTAATAATATAAATATATTGTATATATTTTTTTTATTTCAAATTTGTTTTTATTTTTAAGTTTAAATATTTTATTTTTAAAAGAATTGCTTTTTTGTTTTATTAATAAATTATTAAAACATTTTTACAATTAATTTATATAATATTAGTTTATAATATTTTAAAATAAAAAAACTTATAATATAAACATATTTTTTTTTTTTTTAAATATTAAATATTTACTATGTTATTAAATAATTAAGTTTATTTAAAAATTTATTAATTATTTAGAATTACTATTTTTTTAATATAAATATATAGTTGTTTATATTAAAGTCGAAATTTTAATACTTTTTGTTAGCTTATATAATTATATAATATTATATATATTTTAGCTTTTTTTTAACAAAGTTTACAAATTATATAATTTTTTATATTTTATTTTAAGCTTTAAATTATAATATTTTTTCAGTTATTAATAAGTTTTTTAGTTTTTTTTAAGCTATATAATTTTTCTAATTAAAATAAAATAATATTAAAAAATTTATTTTAATTTTGTAAAAAAATAGTTTAATAAATTTATAAAATAATAATGTTTATATATAGTTTATAGCTAAAATTTATTTAAATTAATCGTTTTAATAATAATTAACATAAAACTAAAATTGTTAATTTAAATATTTATTTATAATTTTAACTTGTTTTATAGTTTTATAATAGTTTATAAATATTAAAATATATTAAACTTTTATAATTTTATATAATTTATTTATAAAAGCAGATATAAATTAAAAGTTTCTATTAAAAGTTAATATAATTAATACTTTAAAAACTTTAAAAAAACTTTTATAGCTAATATAATTTATTAATTTATTAAATTAAAAAATAATTATTTAAATTTTATTAATAATATTATAATAAAAAAAATATAAAATTGTTATTTTTTATATATATATTAACAAAATTAACAACTAATTTTTATTAGTTTTTTTTAAGTTTGTTTATAAAGTTTATATATTATTTATTTTTAAAACTAGATTTTTTATATTATTTATAAAATTTATTAATTATTTTATTAAAAGTTTTATATAAGTTTTTTTATTATTATTTTTTATAATATAAATATAAGTTTTTATATTTTAAAAATTAAAATTAATTAATAACTTATATTAAGTTTTATTTTAAAAAATTTTATTAAATTTAAAAAAGAACTTTTTTAAATTATTTAGTTTAAAATAAACTTTTATACAAATTTAAAATTTATTGTTTATATTTTTCATTATTATATTATTATATTAATATTTATTTTATAAGTTTATAACTTTTTGTTTTTTTTAAAAAAAATAAAAATATATTTAAAAGTAATTTTTATACTTTATACAAATAATATTTAAATTGTTCTATATTAATATTTGTAAAAAACAAAACTACTAATTAAATGATTTAATTATATATAAAAATTTAAATATAAAATAAATAAAAAAAACTAGAAATTTTAGCTAATACAAAGTAATAAAAATAAATAATATATAGGCTGCTTAAAGCAGTAAGTTTTAATAGTAAGTAAGTTTTGCAGAAAAAAAAAAAGCGAAAAAATTGCAATATATAGCTAAAGTGATTGTACAGCTTGCACTAGCTACTATATTATAACTATAACTATAATATTAGTAATAAATTTAAAAATTAAATAATATTATATATTTTAAAAAAAAAACTAAAATTAAACAAACTAAAAAATAAATTTAACTTTTTTAATTAAATTAATATATTTATATAAATACTTTTTTATTTATTATTTTTATTTTTTTATATTTATTATTTTATTTAATTTTTAATAAATTTATTGTTTTAAATAAATAATAAAATTTATTTAACTATTTAATATAAACAAATATAAAAGTTTTAAAAAATAAGTTTTTTAAAACTACTTTATATATATTTTTAGTATTAGTTTTATTTAAAACTATTTTATATTAATAAATTAAATAAATAAAAAAAGCTTTTAAGTTTTTTTTTTTAACTTAATTTTATAAGTTTATTTTTTTTAATTTATATTATATTTTTATAAATTTAAATATAAATATTATTTATAATAAATTTTATTAAATAATATAATAAGTTTTATAATTAAACAACTTTATATTTTTAGTTTTTTTTTTTATTAGTAAATTATATGCTATTTATAATATATTATTTAAAATATTTTGTTTAAATTAAATTTTTATTATTTAAATGTTTTAACTTTAATATATATATTATAACAAAGTTTTTTATTTTTTTAAATAATATATATATTTTTAATAATATATTATTTTGTTTAAATTAAATTTTTATTATTTAAATATAATATCGATTAAATTTAATAAATCTTTTATTTTAAACAATTGATTATTATTAAAGTTTTTATAAATCGATATAAATCGATATAAAAATTTTTATATTATTTTTATATTTTTATATTTTTATATACTAAAGTAGCTATATTAACTTTTTTCAATTATATTTAGTTATAGCTAATATTTATAATATTTTTAACTAATAGCTTTTTAAATATTAGTTTATTTTATATTTAAATAGTAATAATTACATTAAAATTTTATTATATATAATTAGATTTAGTTTTATTATTTTTTTTTTATTTTTTTTATATAATTTAAGTTATTATATATCTGCTTTATTAATTAAATAATTTTATAAAGTTTATTAATTTATATATATATATTTGTTTAATTAATAATTAATAACTAAATATTTTTATAAAGTTTATATTATATTTTATATTTTTAAAAAGTACTTTTGTTTTATTTTTTTGTTACATTAATATAACTTTTTAATTATTTTATTTATTTTGTTATATTATTTTATTGTATTTTTATTATATATATTAAATAAAAATATAAAAAAAATATATTTATAAAAAAAAACAAAAACTTTTTTATAATTAAAAAGTTTTATTTATTTGTTACTATTAAAAATTTTATATTAAAATTAATTAAATTTAATATAATAAAACTTTTATAATAATTTAGTTTTTAATTATAACTAAAGTTTTATAACAATATTATTTTAATATTTTAAAAATTTTAAAAGTTTTAGCTTTTATATATATAGCTATATATAAAACAAAAGTTACAAATTATAAATAATATACTATTTAATTTTAAAATAAATAAAAATATAAATATTAAAATAAAAATAATATTTTAAAAGTTTAATAATAATTGTTATATTTAAAAATACTTTTAAAGTAAATTTAATAATTAAAAAAAAAAAAACTGTAAAATAAACAAAACATTTAATATAATATATAAATATATAACAAATAAAAAATTTTTTTTTATTTTATAAAATATAATAAATATAATAATAAATAATATACAAGTAATAATAACAAAGTTTATAATTTAGCAACAAATAATTATAAATTTTATAAATATTATTATAATAATAATTAAACTAATTTTTAAAATATTAATATTAACTATAAATTATAATAGTTTTATTAATTGTTTTAACTATATTTATAATAGTTTTACTAGTTTATATATACTATTTATATTTATATAACTTTTATTTTTATTTATAAATAAGTTTTATAAAAAAGTAAACTTTTTATTGTAAAAAATACTTTAAAAAATAAAATATATTTTATTATTAGCTTTTATATTAAAAGCAAGTATAAAAAAGCTTACAGTTATATAAACGTTAAAAAAACACTTTTTTAAAACTTTATTAATACTAATAGCAAAGTTTGTTAATTTAACAATAGCTATTATAAATATATTTATATAATATATATTTATAGTATTAAATAATATGTTTTTTTTAATTATAGCTACTTTTTTTATTTAGTTTAATATTAAACTATAACTATTTGTAAAAAAATCAATTAATAAATTATATAAAAATATTTTATATAATAGTCTGTTATAATATTTTATTATATATTAATATTAGTTTTAATTTTTAGTTTATAGTTATAAATATTAATAGTATTAAATATTTAAATTTTAATATTAATTATTTAAAGTTTTTAGTTTTAAAAAAATTTTTAATAACAATAACAAAAATAACAACAATAATAATAATAATTTATTAAGCTGCAACTTTAGTAATAGTAAAAATAGTGTATTATTTTTTCTGTTTATATAACTTTTTAATTTTATAAAAAAAATGCTGATTTTATAGCTTAATAAATAAAATAATACTTTTAATTTTACTAATATTAATTTTTAATATTAATATTTTTTAAATAAATAAATATTAATTAATTTAAATTTAACTATAAAAATTATAATAATATTAATATAGTTATTAATAGTAATAAATTAATTTTTACTAATATATATTGTTTTATTAAACAATTTAACTTTTTTATAAAAAATCTAAAATTAGTTAAAAAAAATATTTATTAAATTTTAATTTTATAGCAAATTTTTTTAGCTAAATTAACAGTTTTATAATAAACTACTAAATTAACTATAAAAGTTAAAATAAATTTTCAAGCTTAAAAATTAAATATATTGCTAAAAAAATTAATTAATTAATTTTTAATACAATTTATAATAATAACTAAAAAGTTTAATTAAAATATTTTTATATTGTAAAATATATTATATAATAAAATAGCAATAATATATTTTATTTAAAAAAAACTGCAATATATTAAAACAATAAAAACTTTTAATAAAAGCAATAATAATTAATATAAAATTATAATAGCTATTTATATATATATAAATTTAAATATTAAAAACTATTTATATTTTTTTAAAAACAATAATATATTAACAAAATATATATTATATATTATTAAAACAAAACTTTTAATTATAGCAACAGCTGTTTAAAAGTTTTTTTTTTATTAATATAACTGTTGAAAAAACAAACAAAACAACAAAAATTAAACATTTTTTTAGCTACAACATAAAAATAATAAACTTTTATAAAAAAAAAAGCTTTAAATATAAAAATAGTTGCAATAAACATTAAAATAAATATTAAAAAAAAAAAAAAAATCGAGCTTATATAATATAAAAAAAAAAAAAAAACTTTAGCTTTTTTATTAAGTTTTTTATATTTGAACTTAAGCTTAAATAATAAAACATTTATTATAATTAATTATAATACTATATATAAATATTATAAAAAAACTTTTAATTTAACTAAAAAATATAACTAATATATATAAAAATATATTAAAAAGATTTTTAAATAAATTATATATATATTACTTATATATTTAACTATATATATATATAAGCAATATTATATATTATTTTTAATAAAAAATAATTTGTTTTATTATTTAAAAGTTTGTATTAAATAATTAAGTTTTTTGTTTATTTTAAACGCTATTTTTTTTATATTTAATTATAACTTCGAAAATATAGCTAATTTAAAAAATAAATTTATTATTTTTAAATTATAACAAATTTTTTTATAGTTTTATAAACTTAAAACAATATATTAAACTATTAATAATATATTTTAATATTTTATAGTTATTACTAAAAAAAAGTTTAATAAAAATAACTATATAATTTATTTAAATATAAAAGTAAGCTATATTTTTATTATTAAAAAATTATTTAGTTAATTTAAATATATTATTAAAATAAAAAATAATAAACTTAAATATATAAACAAAAAAAAAATATACTATATAAAATAAACTAAGTTTAAATTTTACTTATTAAAATATAACAAATATAAATTTTTAAAACTAATAAAATTTAAAAAGTCGAATTAAATATTAAATTGTAATATTAAACTAACTTTATTATTTAAAAACAGGTTTTTAAATTTTTATAAAGTTAAAATTAACTATTATATTAATATAATAACTTTTATTAATATATTTAACTTTGAAATTTTTTTTTAAATATATTTATAAATATATTTATATATATAAAAATTTATTTTAATATAAAAAATATTATTTATATTAAGTTTATTAATATAAATATTTACAGTTTATAAGTTTTTACTATTAAATAAAAATTTTATATTTAAACTAGTTTAAAAAAATAATATAGCAGTATTAGTTAATTTTACTATATTTAAATTAGTAATATTTATTAATTTATTATTAAAAATTAAAACTATTTTTAAAAAAATATAAATTAATATAATTTAAAAATAGCAATATTTAAATAAAAATATTAAAAATATATAAAAAAAATGTTTTAAAACTATAATAATAGCTATAAAATTAGCAGCAGCTAAAATTGCTATATTTTAAATATTTATTAGTTAAAAACTAACTTTAGCTATAGTTAATATAAAAAATATAAATATAAATACTATTAAAACAAATATTTATATTTTTAATAATTTTAAACTATTTAATGTTTATTATATAAATTAGCTATTAATTATAACTTTTATTATTATAACTATTATATTAAATATATATTTAACTAATTTTAATATTATAGCTAATTTTAATATTATATTAAATATTAAAAATATATTAATATTAATTAATATATTAAAACAATATAAAATTTTTTTTATAAGTTTTATTAATAATATAGTTTATAATATAGTATAAACTGTTATAAATAAATAATTATTAAATATATTTTTTTTGCTAAAAAAAGCTAATATAAAAAAACTTAAATTTAAAATTTTAAAAATAACTTTTATTTTAAAAATTAAAAAGTTTTTTTAAAAAAAAAAAGTTAAAGCTTTAAATAAACAGTTTATTTATACAAATAGTAATATTATAGCTAAAAAAATTTTACAGCTATTAAAAAATATATTTAAAATTTAAAAAAATTAAAATATTATTAATATTTTAAAAAAAAACTAAATATAAATTTTACTAATAAATAATTAACAAAATATAAAACTAAACTTATATATATATTTTTTTAATATTTAAAATTAAAAAATAATAAATATTATTTTTAATTAATTTTATAAACAAAGTTATATAAAATAAATAAATAAACTATTTTTTTTTGCTTATTTTATTTTTATAATTTAAATATAAAAAAAAAAAAAAACTTATTTTTATTTAGTTATTAATTTATAAACTTTAAACAAAGTTATAATATTTAATAGTTATTTTTTACTATTATAATTTAAAATTATTTTATTAATTTAAAATAAAAAATATATTATAATAATTAATACTATATTATTTTTTTATTAATTTAAAGTTTATTTAAAATATTATAATAAATTTATTATAATTAGTTTTAAAAAATTAAAACAGTTTATTATAGTTTTAATAAACTTTTAGAATTTTTTTTATTTATATTTAAAAATTTATAAATAAACTATTGCAATTATATTAAAACTTTTGTTGTATTTTTATTAATATATAAAGGTTATAGTATATAGTATAAATGCAGTCGCTTTATAAAGTAATCGCTGATTTTAAGAAATAGTTGTAATAAATTACTTTTATTTAAAGATTAATTCTGTATGCTATATTTTTTTAAGTGCCGACTAGCTAATGCTTAGTTTGTATCTGCTGTATATATAGTGCAGTATAGTGCAATAGTAGCTGCTTTTTTATATTATTTTCTTTTTTTAAAGCATTAGTTTTTAATATTAATTAATATTGTTAACTTTATTATTGTTAATTTATATATTTTTATATTTATAAAATTAATATTAAATCTATTGGTTATATTATATATATTAAATATATATTTGTTTGTAAATATAAAAAATATTTTTATATTTTTATAAATAAATATTTAATTTTTATATTTTAATTAACTTTTATGTATGTTTTTGTATATTTTTTTTTTTTTTTTTATATATTTTATAAATTTTATAATTATTTTTTAGTTTTTTTTTTTCGGCTTTTTATTAATCAATTATTTATTTACGTCTTTATTTTTGTTTTTATTTTTATTTCTTTTTTTTTTTTAATTTTTTTCTTTTTTTGATTTTTTTTTGCTTTTTTGCTGCTTATTATAATGTTGCAAAAAACTTTTGTTAAAACTTACCTTTTTAATAAAAAGCAAAGCTAGCAATATTTCGATCGTAAAATGTTTGTTAAAAAAAACAACAATAACAAAAATTCCTAAATTTAAAATGTTTTTAATATAAAACTTTGCTTTTAATATATTATTAAAATATATTTTGATTTTTAAATGTATTGTTTATATATATTAGCTTTATTTAATAATATTAAATATATTTTATATATATATAACTATATAGTTTATTTTGTTATAAGTTATTTTTATAATTTGCAATTATTTATTAGTTTATATATTAAAATTTTTAATATTTTTAAATTTTTTTTTTTTTTTTAAATGCTGCTTAAAAGTTTATTAAATTTTTTTTTAATTTTGCTGTATATATAATAAATATTTTTTTCTACTATTAAACTAATACTGTTTAAATAATTAATAAATATATTTTATACTAAAGTCGCTATATATATATTTTAAAAAAAGCCAACTTTGCTTTATATAAAACAATTTAAAAAAAAAAGTATATTGTTTTTGTTATTTTTAACTTTAAATATTTAGTAATTATTTAAGCTAAAACTATTATTATTTGCTGTTTTTTAATTTTTTAGCTAAAAATATTAATTATAAATTTTTTAAATATTTTTTTTATAACTTATGTTTATTTAGCAGTTTTTAACTGCTTTTTTAATATTTTGCTGTTAATTAATTTATAGCTAAAAAAAAAGCCTGTTATATTTTTGCTGTTATATAGCTAAAATATAACTAAAATTTTGCTTTTTTTTTTTATTTTAATACTTACTTCTACATTTTCAATATTAGCTTTTTTGTATCTATTGAAGCAGCTATCGATTAGTTAGCAAAATATTATCGTATAAGCTCTGTTTAATTTTTTAGTATAAACCTGCTATTCTAAAATAACGTCGATGTTAAAATCGTTAAAACTAAAGCAACTATTTTATAAAATCTTTACTTTTATATTATATAGCGCTTTTTTAAATATAAATATATTAATTTAGTCGTTTAAGCAATAATAATAAGTTTATTTTATATATATTTAGTAATTAATAAGCTATTATTAACTAAGTTTAATAGTTTTTTTTTTTTGCTTTAATAATAATTTTTTTAAATTTTAATAAAATTTTTTTTTAGTTTATATTATATTTAACTGTTTTTATAAGTTTATTTATAAAATATTTAATATTTATTTGTTAATTTATTATTAGTTTTAAATTTTATTTCACTATAGCAATTTTTATAAGTTGTTTTTTAATTACTTTGTAATTTTTTAATTTTTGCTAACTTTTATTAGCAGTTTTTTTTTTAAAACTTTCTTTTATTAATATTTAGTATTTATTTTTTTTTTTCAAATTTTTGTACTAATAAAATTTTTGCTAACTTTTATTAATAAAACCTAGTTTTTAATAGTTTTTTTAGTTTTATTTAATAAACTAATTTTTTAACTAATTGTTTTTTTTTTTATTATTTATATTTTTTAGCAATTACTGTAATAAAATATTATTATTTATATTATTTTTAGTTTTAAGCTAAATCATTTTATTTAATATATAATTTTTTTGTTTTTTGTTTATATTTTATAAAAAAAGCTTTTATATTAATTAAATATTCTTTTAGTTTTTATATATTATATTTAATAAGTTAGCTTTTCTATTTTACTAAATATTTTAATATGCTTTTATTTTTTTTATAGCAGATTATATTTTTTATTATTTATTTTTTCTATTTATTTTTTAATTCAAAAAATACTAATTGTTTTCTGCTTTTTTAACATTTAATCTATAGTTTTAAAAATAATACAGAAAATATATTATATATTTTCAAATATTACAAAAGCAATTCTATTTAGTATATTTATAGTTTTATCTTTTTTGTAACTTTTATTTTAATATATATAAAAGCTAGCTTTTAGCTATATTTAAATCGAAAATAAGCCGTAAATAATCCGACTGTTTTTTTTATTTTATATTTTTTTACTATGTATTTTTTGTTATAATTTCTTTCTATTATTTCTATAGCTTTAATTTAGTACTTGTTAAATATTTTCTAAATAACTGCAGTTTGTTATAGTTTTTTTTTTATTTTTTGTACTTTTAACTGTAGTTTTTTTAAAATAAATTTTATAATTTTAAAATAATAGCTATATAAAGCTTTAAAAAGTAAACACCTAATAATAGCATATATATTATTGTTATATGTAAATTTTGCTTTTTAAAATATTTTAAGCTATATATTTAGCTTTTAAACAGCATATATTTTTAAATACTTTTTAAAAGTTTAATAAATATATTCTGTTTATTTATTAGTTTATAAATGCTAAGTAGTAAATAATCGCTACTTAATTTCTTTTTTATTGCAAAATTCTTTTTAAAAACAGCTTATAATTAGCTTATCTCTATTGTTTACAATTTTTTCTAATAAACTAAATTTACATTTTATTTGTTTATATAATATTTGTATTAATTTAATAATATTAAAAGTCTTTATAATAAGTATAAATAATACTATTTTTATAAAGCAATTAATAATTACTAAAACTATATTATACTCGATTTTATTAGCTTTAGTATATAAAAGTAGCTTTATAATAAAGTCTAAATTAATTTTTTAAAACAGTTAATTTAATAAAAGCAGCATTTATAGCTTTTTATAAAGTTTATATTTAAGTTATTTAGTTTTATTATATATTTAATAGTTTATAATATATTTGCAAATATTTTATTCTAGTTTTTTTTAGTAAAATTTCCATTGAAATAGTTCAGCTGTTTTATTTTTTTCTATATAATCTGCTCTAGAATTATTATAATATTAGTAAATGATTTATTGAAATAAAGCTTTTTAGCTTAAAAATATAAAGCAATTTCTAAATAAAAAAGTCTTATTATTATTTATATAGTAACTTTTTTTAGTTCTAATATACTAGCAAGCGATTTTAGTAAATGTTATAATGTTTAAGTTTTTAACTTATAGTTTTTTAATTATATTATAGAACTTTTTTAAAATTTATAGTTAAAATATTGTTTTGTTTTTAGCTAACTTTTTAGCTATAAAACATAAAATGTACTAGTTATAAATAATAGCTTTAGCGTTATATTTTTATAATATAAATATAAACTAATTAATATTTATTTAAGCTGATCTAATAATTATTAATATATAAGCTGTTATAGCTATATATATTTAGTAAATAGAGCATCTATAACTATACTTTTTATTTTGTGCTTTTTGAAGATTATTTGTAGCTATATAGCAAAAATATAACTTTTTGTAAGCATTTAGGTTTATTATTTAAACTATAGTTATTAAAAATTTAATTAGATAATGTTTAGCTAATATTTTTTAAAAAACTTAAGTTAATTGTTTTAATGTTTTTATTTTTTTTTTTATATATAATATTACAGCTATAATTTGTTAAATTTATATAAATAAGTTATTTATTAATTGCAGTTTTTTCTGTAGTATCAAAATTACATTTTTATATTAAATTTCGTTTATTATATAATCAGGTCTTTTTAATAAGCCGTTTATAGAGTTAGTAACTTTTAGTCAATATTAGATTTTAAAATCGAACTAAGCTAGTTTATATATTTATTATGTTAATCAGCTGTAAAAATCCTGCGCAAAAAAGTCAACTATGTTTTAAAGCGCTATATAATCAGTTTATATTATAAAAGTATATATAGCTTTTTTTAAATATTGTTTCTAGTATTTACAGCTTTTTACTATAGTTAATAGTTTTTATTGTTTTATAACTTACTTTATTTCTATATTAATAAACTTGTATAACTAATAAGCAATTAGTTGCTATTTTGATTTATATAGCTAAAATAATATATTTAATACTGTTTTTATTAATGTATCAGTTTCAACTTATATTTTTAATCGGTTATTTTAGTACTATAAAATCGTTATATTTATAAATGCTTTTTTAATCACTTAAAAAGCTTTTTTTGCTTTTTAAGTCTATTTAAATATAAGCTAGTTTATATTTGCATTTTTTTTTAGTAATATTATAATAAATACTGTTATTTGTAAATATTTTGTAATAAATTTTTAATAAAAATTTATAAAACTTAAAAATATTTATATATTATATATCAACTTAAATATTTTTTATTTTCTAATTGCATTTATTTGTTTATTGTTTATTTTGATGCTTTTAATATTTATAACAAATTTTAAAAATTCTATTTTTTTTTTAAAAAAATCGCATTTTAATAGTTTTATAAATAACTAGTATTATTTTAAATATTTATAAATTAATTAAAAATAAGTTTTATATTTTTCTTTTATATCAAAAAAAATAACAATATTATTTAAATAAACTATATAAATATAGTTTATTAATTCTGCTAAAGCTTTATATATATAAGCTTAAAATATTATTAAAGTATTAGTTAGCTTAAATAGTATTACTATATATTTAAAGTAACTATAATATATTTAAAAAGCAGTTTTTTACTTGTTATTAAATTTAATCTAGATTTAATAATAAATATTTTTTAAATCTAATTTAAAAAATATTTTCGCAGATTTTAAATAGTTTATAATTTTTAAAATCAAAAGTAAAAAATACTTATTTTTTGTAATAATTTTATTTAATCTTTTATAATTTATATATAGCTATATTATATCGTTTTTTTTAAATATAAATAATATAAATACTTTTGTATCTATTTTTAAATATTGGATTTTTTTTAAGTGTTAATTTTCTGCTAAATATTCTTTAAGCACTTTTTATTAAGTTTCTATAGTAAAATATATAAGTCTAAAAAATACTTTTGCTTTTTTTACTAAGTCGATTATATATTCTGTTTTATTTAAAGCTAATAACTTCTTTGTGCTTTATTTAGAATATATATAGCAAAAGTTTTTAAAATACTATAATAAATCGATTTATTTTAATTAAGCTTTATTATCAATTTTTTTAAAAAAAAGTTCTTTTTTTAGTTTTATATTTATAAAGTTTATAATAAAAGTATATTTTTTTCTAATTATTATATTAGCAAACTTTTTAAAATCTACTTTTTTAAACTTTTTAAAATATTATTAATTTAATATAATATCTAAAGTAACTTCTAGTTGTTTTATATTTAGTTTTAATAGCAGAAATTTAAATATTAATTAATTGTATCTAATAGTAAAAAATACTTATATAAAAAATTTATAAACACTTTTAGTATTAGTTATTTTTAATGTTGCTTTATAAATTTTTTAGCAATATAGAGATTTACTGCTAAAGCTTAATAAAAATAAAATTTATATATCGATTAATTGGAGCTTTTTTTATATCAGGTCTTTGTAAATAATATTTATTTATATTTTTATATTTATATCTATTATTATTTGCTTCTATAGCTTTTTGCTATATAGTTTAAAAATAGCTGAAGTTTTAAATAGCTTATTTATACTAAACGCTTAAAAGTTTTTAGCTAAAGTAAATTAAATATATTATTTTATTTTAGCTTGCTTTTTAGCTTTTTTTTAGTATTAAATTAAATAGTTTCGATATTTTGTATTTTTTTAAAGTATTTTAATATTAACAATTAAGTCTTATATATTTTCTGATTATTTACTGCTTATATATTGCAACATCTTTTTCGATAGTTTTTAGCTAAATATTTAGGTTTATTGCAATAAAAACAAAAAAATAGTTTATTTGTTTTTATATGTTGTAACTTACTGCAGTCTTTGTTTTATTAACGATTTTTTTGTTTATATAGTCGACTTTTAGTTTAAATTAGCTCGTTAAATTAAATATTATTAATATAGCTATATCTATTTAGTATACTTTCGGTATATAATTATTTAAAAATAAGCTTAAGTAGTTTATTTATTTATTATATGCTTTATTGTTTTTTTGTTTTATATAATATTGTTATTATATTATTTAATAAAATTTGTTACTAAATAAGCGATTTTTTAATATTTTTTTATAGCTTGTATTAATAGTTAAATATTAACTTAGAGTTATTATTTAATTAATTTTTGTTTTTTAGTTTATATATTAAGACTTGCTATTTTAAAAAAAAGTTTTTAAAAGTTTTATTTCTGCTTTAACAGATCTTTATAAACTGCATTTAAAAAATATGCTTAAATAGTTTAGGGTTTATATCTTTTTTTCTAATAAACTTCTAGAAGTTTTTTAAAATAGCTTGTATTTTTAGTTTTAGATATTCTAAAGTTTTACAATATAACCGCCAATTGATCGAAATATTTTATAACGTTTGGTTTAATATCTAAATAATCTATATTAGATCGCTATATTTTAGTTTTTACTAGTTACTTTTTTTAATTATAACAATTTAATTTTTTATTTTAGCTATAGTAGCTTTTTAATTAAGTCTTTTGCAATTATAAATTAAATATTTAATATTATTTTTAATTATTAGCTAAGTAATTTTTAAACTAAATAACTTAATCAATTGTATATTTAGCTATATATTTTAATTTATCAGCTATATTATTTAAAGTAGCATTTTTTTAACAGACAGTTATTAAATAATAACTGGTAGTTTTACAAAAGCTTGTTTTTATAGAAATAAAATATTTTTAAATCGAAATATTAAATCTTGTTAATTCTTTAAAAACATATCTTTGCTAAAAGGGTTTTTTTCTAATTTATTACAGCTAATATTTGATTATATAGCAGTTTATAACTTAGTTACTTTATTTTTTAGCTTATTAGTTATCGCGTTATAATATTTAATATAAAAATAAAAAAGTGTAAAAGTTATAATATATAGTATAAATATAGTCGCTTTATAAAATAATCGCTGATTTTAAAAAGTAGTTGTAGTAAATTATTTTTATCTAAAGATTAATTTTATATACTATGTTTTTTTAAATATTAACTAGCTAATATTCAACTTGTATCTGCTGTATATATAACGCAGCATAATATAGTAGTAGCTGCCTCTTTATATAATAATATTGTAATTTTTTTAATTATTAAAACTAAACATTTGTAATATTTACAAAATATATTTATATTGTTTTAAAAAAAAAAGATTTTATTATTATTTAAAAAATCGTTTATTATATATTTTTTTATAAAACTTTTAAATTTTTAAATAAATACTTTTAATATATTTATAACTAAAAAAAAACTAATTATTTTTTAAAACTTTAAGTTTTTAAATTAATTAAAAACTTTAAAGCAATATTTAAACAGTAGTAAATTTTTATATATTTTATTTTTTTATTAAACTTAATATATAAAATTACTGCAAAAAAAAAAAAACTAAGTTATTAAACTAAAAATATTAAATAAATAAAATTATAAACAATAATTTTAATAAATATTAAATATATTGCAAATTAATATTTTTTAAACTTATAAAAATAAAACTAAAATTTTTTAAAATAATATAAATGTTAATTTATAACAATATAATATTATATTATTATAACTTAACTAAAACTTTGTTTATATAAATAAATATTTTTTTCGAATAAAAGTTTAATACAATAATATTTTATTTAAAAAATAAATATATATAAAAGTTTAGTTTAGTTATATTTAATACTTAAATATTTTTAGTTATATTTTTTAGTTATTTTATATTTTAGTTAAAAATATATTATAATTTTTTAAAAATAAAAATAGCTTATATTATATAAATATATAAATATTTAAAAACTATAGTAAAAGTATTATATAACTTAATAGTTATATTTATAAATTACTATTTTATTAAAAATATTTTAAACTAAATTAATTTAAATATAAACTTAATAAATTATATTAATAAACATTTAATAAATATATTATTTACTTAAATGTTTTAATTTTATTTTTAATATATTAAACTAGCTATAAAATTTTATTAACTTAATAAATACTAAAAATAAAATTTAATAATTTACTAAAAATTTAGTTTTTAATTAAATATAGTTTATAATATTTAAAATAATTATAAATAAAAAAATTAAATTTAAATTTATAACTAATTATAATAAAAATTTTAAATACTATAAAATTTTAAAAACTATTTATAAAAATAACAAAAATGTTGTAAATTTTTTATATTTTAGTTATTTATTTGTTATAATTAACAAATTATTATATAATATAAATCGTAAAAAAAAATATAAACTATATATTTTAAAAAAACAAGTTAATAAATTTTTAAATATAATATATAACAATAAATATTACTTTAAATATAAATATATAATAATAAAGTTTAAACTATATATAATTATATTTAAAATAAAGCAAATTTAAATATATTTAAAGTTTTGTAATAAATATAAAGTATATAATATAAATAAAAAAAAACTTTTAAAAAATTATTAATTTATTTAGTTAAAAAATATAAAGCTAATAAAAATTATTGTTATAAACTTTATTATAAAACTATTTAAAGTTTTAATAACTGCTATTTTATAATACTTAAATAAATTTTCAAACTATAATATATTAATATTTATAACTTATATTATATTTAAATATATATTTTTTATTTTTAAGTATAAAATATATATAGCTATATATTAAGCTATAGTATTAATTAAACAACTTTTGTTAATTAATTAAAAAGTATTTAATAATATTATTTTTAATTATAATTAAAAATTTATGTTATAGTTTTAAAAAAAATTGTAAAAAAGTTTTAAAACAAAATTGCTTATAATTATAGTATATTATTTTTAAAGTAACAGCTTATTAAAAAAAAAAAACTAAACTATAAAAATAGTTATTTAATACTATATATTTATATATTTTAAAAAAAACTAAATAAATATATTATTTATATTATAATAAAATTTAAATAATATATATTTTAATTTAATTAAGTTATTTATATATAAACAATTATTTAGTTTTTAATTTTTAAAACTAAATAATGTTTTAATTTAAATAAATTAAAAAAACAATATAGCTAAAAATATTTATTTTATAAAACAGCATTTTTATAAAAATATAAAGTTAGCTATAAATTTTATAATAATATAAACAAAATAATATTATAATAACAAATATAAATTAATAAAGTTTAAAATTAATAATAAAGTTTATTTAAAGCTTTATAATAGCTACTATTTATTTAGCAAATTTTTTAAAAAATATTTACAACAGTAAACTAAACTATAAAAAATTAAACAAAAAATTAATTAATTAATATATAAATTAAACTTTTTAAAAACTTTTAATATATATTTAGTTATTTTTATTATATATTTATTACTTAATATAAAAAAAAAAAACCTGTTTTATTATAAAGTTTTTATATTAAAGTTTATTTATAACAAATAAAACTTTAATAAAAAAAATAATTTATTTAAAGTTGAAATTATTTTAAAAAGTTAAATAAATAAATTTAAAAATAAATTTAACTATTTAATTAAATAAAAAAGCTATAAATATAAAAATAACTAATAGCAATTAAAGTAACAATTTTATAATATTAAAATATTAATTAAAAAATATTAAATTTAAAAAAAAAACGTTTAGTTTTTTAAATCAAAAAAGTTTAAAAAACTCGAAAATATTTAAAAAAATAGAATTAATAAATATTATATATAGTTGTTAAAAATAACGATTTTTTTTTTATATAATAATATTTAATATAAACAAATATAAAAGTTTTAAAAAATAAGTTTTTTAAAACTATTTTATATATATTTTTAGTACTAGTTTTATTTAAAACTATTTTATATTAATAAATTAAATAAATAAAAAAAGCTTTTAAGTTTTTTTTTTTAATTTAATTTTATAAATTTACTTTTTTTAATTTATATTATATTTTTATAAACTTAAATATAAATATTACTTATAATAAACTTTACTATTATTTTAATTATTTATTAATTATATTATATATATTAATTATTTTTAAAATTTATTTATTTAAATATAAATATAATTTATAATATTTTTTTTTATATAAAAAAAGCTTAATTTAAATTTCTATTATAATAAATATTTAAATTATAAATATTTAAAATTAATATTTTTAATTATATATAATTAATTTATATATAAAAATTTATAATTTTTATTATTTTTTTATTATATTAATAATTAATTTAATAATATTATTAATTTTTATATAATATTATATATATATTTAAAAACTTTTTTATTTTTTATATATATAATGTTTTTTTATTATATTTATTTTTTTATTATTTTTTTTTATTTTAATAACTTTATAAAAAAACTTTTTATATTAAAGTTTTAATTATAAAATTTTTATATATATATTAAAAAGTTTTTTTAAAATATTTATTAAATATTATTAATTGTTATAATTTTATTTTTTTTAAATTATTTTATAATAAACTTTATTTAATTTAATATATAATAATAAAACTTTTTTAACTTTTTTTTTTTTTTTTTTTTTAAATATTTAAAGTTTTATTTTAAAAATAAGTTTTTTAAATATTTATATAATTAATTTATATAAAACTATTAAAAACTTTTTTAAAAATTTAATAAATAAAATTTAAAAGTATTTTTTTTTTATTATTATTAATAATTTTATAATATATTTTTATTATTAAATAATTTAATTTATTATTAAATTAATTTATTTTTTTTATTTTTTTTTTATAAAATATATATTTAATTTTTTATTAAAAAATCAAAAGTTTATTAATATTTATTAATTTAATTAATTATTTTTTATTAAATTTAAAATATTTATTGTTTTATTATTATTATATATTTATATATTTTAATTATAAAGTTTTATATTTTTTTATATTTTAACTTTCTTTTTTTAATTTAAATATTAATTTTTTTTGTTTTAATTTTTTAATTAAATATTATTTTTATAATTTAACTAGCTAATATTTTATATAAAAATAAACTTTTTAATAATTTATATAATAATAATATTTTAAACTAGTTTTTTTAAAAATAATTAATAAAAAATTATAACTTTTAATTTATTTATTAATATATAATTTTTATTTATTTAATAATTTATTTATAATTAACAAAAAAAAAATATTTTTATTTTATAAATTTAAAATAGTTTATTTATAAATTTAATTATAAATTAAAAAATATAATTATTAATAAATTTTTTTAATTAATTATTAATATAAACTAGTATAAAAGTTTTAAAAAATGAGGTTTTTAAAACCACATTGTATATATTTTTAACACTAGTTCTATTTAAAACTACTTTATATCAATAAATTAAATAAATAAAAAGAGCTTTTAAGTCTTTTTTTTTTACTTAACTTTGCAAGTTTACTTTTTTTAATTTATATTATATTTTTATAAATTCAAATATAAATATTATTTATAATAAACTTTATTAATTATATATTTAATATAATTTATTATAATATATTTTTATAGTTTATTTTATAATTACTATATTTTTATATATTATAATTTATATAAGTTTAAATAATTTATTAATTATATAAAAAGTTATATTATTTTTATTATTATATAAAAAAGAATATTTAAAGTTTATTATTATATATTGCTATATATATTTTAATATATTTAACAGTTTTAGTGTTTTTAACATTTTATTTTTTAAAATTTTAGTTATTTTATATAAACAATTTATAATATATAAGTTTATTTTTTTATAAACTTTAAATTATTAATATTTTTAAATTATTAAAACTTTTGTTTTATTTTTTTTTTAAATATATTATAATTAATTAAATATATATTTTTTCGATTAATTTAATATATTAATAGTTAATATTTAATATTATTAAATATTTTTTATATAATATTAAATTATTTAATATTATTTAATTTAAATTTTAATTAATATAAGTACTACGGATTGCCATAGGGGGTCAATATATAGTATTATTATAGTGGTGAAAACTGCGATGTAGGAGGGAGGAAGTAAGCCAGCCAGGGCCCTGGCCACCAAACCTACCTATAAGTAGGTTAGGTGGGTCTAGGTCAGTCAGGTGGACCCTGGTGGGTCCCAGGGACCCTAGGGGTCCTGGGGGTCCTATACAGTAGGTCTAGGTCGGTCCTGCAAGCCTGTAGGCTTGCACCCCTTGCCAGTCTGTGACAAGTGCCACACACACATAAAAAAAGCTGTTGACCTCAACAGAACTCTCAAATCAAGCCACACATTCCAGCCACACAAGCCACTCCAATCCAGCCACTCAATTTTAGCCACTCCAATCAAGCCACTCTAATCCAGTCCTTCCAATCCTAGCCCTTCTATTCCTAGCCCTTCCAATCCTAGACCTTCTATTCCTAGACCTTCGATTCCAGCCCTAGGTCCTGGGCCCTTGTTGACTTGCAGTCAGGTCTGCAGGTAGGCTTGCAAACAGGTTTGCAGGTAGGTCTGCAAGTAGGTTTGCAGATCGGTCTGCAAGTAGGTCGATTGGTAAGTAGGTAGATTGGTAGGTTGTTTGGTCACCTGGCAGGTAGGTAGGCCGGCTGGTGACCCACTTGGTAGGCTGGCAGGTCACTAGGCAAGTCGGTCAGTCACCTGACAGGTAGGTAGGTTGGTCAGTCACTTGACCGGCAGGTAGGTAGGTCATTTGACTGGTAGGTAGGTTGGTCACCTGACCAGTAGGTCACCTGACAGGTAGGTAGGTTAACTGGTAGGTAGGTAGGTTGGTCACCTAACCAGTAGGTCACCTGACAGGCAAGCAGGTCGATAGGCCAACTGGTAAGGAGGTAGGTCGGCTGGTGGGTCACCTGGTTGGCAGGTAGACCGGCTGGCAAGTGCCCTGGTAGGTCTGCAGGTCACTTGGCAGGTAAGTAGGTCACCTGACAAGTAGGTGAATTGACAGGTTAACAGGTAGGTAGACACCTGTTAGGGTGGTAGGTGGTATGTGTGTAGGTCGGTCTGTAAGGTCTGTTGTGGGGGGTGGGGGGTAGGTGGGGTGGGCAATAGGTCCTTTTGGTGGGTAGGTATGACGTAGGTTCTGTAAGCAGTCCGTAGAGATTGTGTGTGTAGGAGACAGGCTGTACGTAATACCTAGACAATAGGTCCTATATATGCCGGATAACAGGGAAAAAGGAAAACGACCTCGTTTTGGTTGATAATTAGACAGTAGACGCGGGAAAAGTGTAATTGTACTTGGACAGATCGACGGCTGACGCGGGAAAAAGCTGTCGCGACGGCCAGAGGCCAAAAGAACCGTACAGGACGCGGCTGTTAAAGAACCAATCCGGCCTGTACGACCGATCTGACGTAGTAATCGACGGCAGGTCGTCAAATCGCTTGTGTGTATTTTTTCTTCTAGGTTTCGCTGTCGCGGCTGTTGAAGAACCAATCCGGCCAGCGATAGTAGGGTTTGTCGGAGGTATAATGAGGGTCGGCCAAATCGACTCGAACAAGGTCTGAAGAAACGGAGTCGAGACGGCTGATCGAAACGATCGATCATTCGGACAAGGTCTGAAGAAACGGAGCCAAATGGCTGGCCGACCAGCGAGTACTAAATTAATAGGTCGCTGTGACGGTACAGGACCGAGACGGATGTTGTACGGGCGCGGCTGTTGAAGAACCAATCCGGCCGTACGCGAGGCGGTCGATCAGGTAGAATTTGTACGGGGGAAAGGGAAATTCCGATTACTCTCCTCGTCGGCCGAGGGATCGCGACTCACCGCACCATTTACTACGGATTGCCATGGGGGTCAATATATAGTATTATTATGGTGGTGAAAACTGCGATGTAGGAGGGAGGAAGTAAGCCAGCCAGGGCCCTGGCCACCAAACCTACCTATAAGTAGGTTAGGTGGGTCTAGGTTAGTCAGGTGGACCCTGGTGGGTCCCAGGGACCCTAGGGGTCCTGGGGGTCCTATACAGTAGGTCTAGGTCGGTCCTGCAAGCCTGTAGGCTTGCACCCCTTGCCAGTCTGTGACAATAAGTTTTTTTTATATTTAATTAAACTTTTATTAATTTTATTAGTTTTTAAAACTAAATTAATTAATAACATTTTAAAAATTAATAAAAATATAATATTATTTTTTAATATATATATTATTATAAATTTTTATAAAGTTTTATTAAAAAAAGTTATTAGTTTAAATAAAACTGTTATTTTTTATTTGTTTTTTTTTTTATATTTTTATACTTTTTAAAAATTTTAAAAAAACATTAATAATAATAATTTATAAATTTTATTTATTTTATTTATTAAAAATTTAATATTTTTTTTATATTAAAATATTTTAAAACTATATAATTTATTAAAATTATAAAAAAATACTATATATTAATAAATTTTACTTTTTAATATAAAAGCTTTTTTATAATTATTAATATTTTTTTATTATATATTTAATAATTAAGTTTTATATTATAAAATATTTTTTAAAAAAAAGTTATTAGTTTTTATAAATTTTTTAAACTGTTTTTTTAAAATAATATATTTAATATTACATTATTAAAAAAGTTAATTTTTATTATAGTTTTAATATTATAAAAAATAAATTTTAAAATAAAAATATTTATTAAAATTATTTATAAACTTTAAATATTTTTTAATATTTTTTAATTTATTAAAATATTATATTAATATATATTAAATTAAAAAATAATTTTATAATTTATTTTTAATTTTTTATCATTTTTTTATAAAAGTTATAATAGTTTAAAAATAATTATATTTTTTTAAAATATATTTTTATAATAAATTTTAAAACTTTAATTTTAATTATATAAAATTTATACTTTTTAAAATAAGTTTATAATTTAGTTTTTTTTAAATAAATTAATATTTTATTAATATAATATTTATATTTTAATTTATTATTAAAATAAATTAATATATTATTAATATATATTATATAAAAAATATTTAAATTATTTTTTAATATATTATTTATATAATATTAAAAAGTTATAAATTTATTTATTAATTTAAATAAAAATATTTTAAATTAATAAATTTTATATTTTATTAAAAAAGTTATTAATAATTTATTTCTTTAAAATATTTAAATAAAATAAACAATTTATTAAATATTTATTTTTATATAAACTTTAGTTTAAAATATTTTAATTAAAATTTTATTATTTAAAAATAATAAATATTAGTTTTTTTAAATAATTAAATTTAATTTTTTATAATTTATATATAATTATAAAAAACTAGTTTTTTTTAACAAATCACATTAATATTGTTTATAATATTATTATTAATATAATAAAACTTTTTATTAAATTATTGCTAATACTTTTTTAATATATTTTTGTTTTTTTTTAATAATAATTTATATAATATATTATATTTTAAAAAAGCTTTAAAAAATTTATTAACAATAATTTAATAATTAATATTTAAACAATATAAAAATAAATTATTTAAAACTAGTTTATTAAATATATTAAAATATTTATAATATGTTTTAAATATTATATATAATATTGTTTTTATTAATTTTTTTTTTGTTTTTTATTAACTTTTTATACTTTTTTTTAAAAAATTACTTAATTTAGTTTATTTAATAAAATTATATTATATAAAACAATATTTTTTTATTTTATTATTATATTAAAATTTATTATATTAATAATATTAATTTAAACTAATTAATATTTATATTATTTAATTATATTTTTTTATAATTAATATAAACTATAATTATTATATTTTATTTTTAGTTTATAATTTTTTTATTTTTTTTTATAAAAAAAAAATATAAATATAAATAATTTTTATAAATTTTTTTTTATAATATATATTTTATATATTATATTTATTATTATAAATAATTTTTATTTATTTTAAAATTAGTTTAATAAAGTTATAAAATTAAAATAAATAGTTAAAAAATAATTAAAATTTTTTTTATATAATTTTTATTTATTTTTTTAATATTTAAACTTATTAATATAAAAATAAACTTTTTTAAATTTAATTTTTATATTTTTTTTGTTTTAATTTTTTTTTTAATAAATTTAATTTATTTATTTGTTTTTTTTTTATTTTTTATATTTATTAATTTTTATTAATCATTTATATTTTATTAATAATTAAAGTTAATAATTAAATTTTTTATATTATTTATTAAAATTTTAAAAGTTTAATATTTTAATTTTTAAATATTAAAAAACAGTAGTTTTTTTTATTATTATTTATTAATATATTATAATAATTTAAATACTTTTTTTTATAATAACATTATATTTTATATTTACTATTAATAAAAATATATTTAAAATTATTTTATTTTAAATATAAAAATATATTTTTAAAACAATATTAATAATTTATATAGTTTTTTTATTATAACTTATTATTTAAAATAAAATAAATTTTATAATTGTTTTAAATTTTAAATATTTTAAAATTTTTATAACAAAGTTTAATTTAATTAATAAATATATATTAATTTTTATATTAGCTAATACTTTTATTAATAAAATAAGTTTATTATTTATTATTATATAATTTATAAAAAAAAAGTTTTTTTTTTAATAATTTTTATAAAAAATTAAATAATATTTTTTTATATTTATTTATATTTAATATTAATATATAAATTTATTTAAAATAAAAGTTTAGTTATTTTAAATATTATTTTTTAGTTTTTTTTTATTATAGCTTTTATTTATTTAAAATTTATAATTTAAATAAAAATAATATTAATATTAATTATATTAAATTATTTAAAATTAAATTTATATGAATATTTATTATTTTTATATTTTTAATTATAATTTATAAAATATTATTTTTATAAAATTAAAACTTTTGTTTAATTAAATAAAACTTTAATATAAATATAATAACTATTTAAAATTATATTTAATATTATTTTTTTAATAAAAGTTTAATTTTGCAAGTTTTTTTTTATTTTTAACTTTTAGATTATTTTTTTATTTAGTTATTTTTAAAAAGTTTTTTTTATTATATTTTTTAAATAATAATATTATTATATTATTAATAATTATATATTTAAATATAATTACAAAAATTAATAAATATTATTTAATTATTATATAGTTTTTTAATATATAATTTATTAATTTATTTAAATAATTTATTATATTAATTTTTTTAAAAATTTATAAACTTAATTTAAGCTATTATAATTTATTTAATAAATTTTATATTAAATTATATAAACTTATTAAAGTTTTATATTTTAAAGTTTTAATATTTAATTTATATTTTTTTGTATTTATTAAAATTATAACAATAAATAAATAAATAATTTAAAACTTTTATATTTATTTTTAAAATAAGCTTTTTTTTATAATTATATATAATAAATATTATAATATTTTTAAAAGTAAAAGTTTTTATTTAATTAATAATATAATTAGTTTTTTATAAGTTTTAATTATAATAGTTAATATTTTTAATTAATTTATTTTTTAATAATATACATTAATATTTAAATTATATTTTAATTTTATTTTTTAGTAATTTATTATTAATAAATATAAATAAATAAATTATTTTAATTAATAATTTAGTTTTTTTAAAATAATTATAAATATTTTATTAATAGTTTGAAATTTTAAAATATTTTTTTATTTTAATTTTTATTATTAAGTTATTTTAATAAAAATTAAATTATTAATAAAAAATATTAATATAAACTTTAATATAATAACTATTATAATTATAATTTAGTTTTAAAAATTTTTAATTTAGCTTTTTAAATTTATAATTTTTTTATATAAATGTTTATAATTTTATAAAATATAATATTTTAAAAGTTAACTTTTTAATAAATTATATTTATTTTTTATTGTTTAGTTTTTTTTTAATTTAATTATTTAAATATATAAAAAATAAATGTTTTATTTAAAAAAGTTTATTATATTTTTAAATCTTTTTATAGTTTTTTAAACAATATTTAATTATAAAATTTAATATTTAAACTTATAATATATTGTTTTATTATAAATATTCATTATTATTTAAAATTACTTAAAAATTATTAATATATTATATTTAAGCTATATTTTTATTTTATTTTTAATAAAAAAAACAAAAGCTATTTAAAAAGTTTTATTTTAAACAATAAAATATTTAATATTAATTATTATTTTTTTAATTATATTATTATATATAGTTTTATTAATAATTATATATTACTGTTATTTATTATATTTTTTAAAACTTTTATAAATAAATTTGAACTTTTTATAAATATTAAACATAAAAAGTTTTTTATTATTAAAAATGTTATAATAAAACTTATTTTTATTGTTTATAATATATTTTATAATATAAATATAGTTTATATAATTTTTAAATAAACTTTAAAAGTTTTAAAACTATTAATATAGTTTATTTTATTTATAATTTATTTATATTTAAAAAATAAACTTTATTAATTTATTTTTAATAAATTATATTTATTATTTAGCTTTTTTATAATTAGTAATAAATATATTATTATTAAAAATTAGTTGTATTATTTTAATATATTAAAATTAATTAATTTATTTAAAACTTTTTAAAAATTTATTGTTTTTTTAATATAAATAAATATGAAAGTTTTAAAAAATAAAGTTTTTAAAACCACTTTATATATATTTTTAGCACTAGTTTTATTTAGGACTACTCCACATTAGTAAATTAAATAAATGAAAGAAAGTTTTAAGTTTTTTTTTTAATTTAACTTTGCAAGTTTATTTTTTTTAATTTATATTATATTTTTATAAACTTAAATACAAGTATTATTTATAATAAACTTTACTATTTTTTAAACAATTAAAATAAACTTTAGTTTTATAATAAATATAATATTACAAATAAGTTTAAAAACTAAATAATATTATATATTTTAAAAAAAAAACTAAAGTTAAAAAAACTAAAAAAATAAATTTAATTTTTTTAATTAAATTAATATATTTATATAAATGCTTTTTTATTTACTACTTTTACTTTTTTATATTTATTATTTTATTTAATTTTTAATAAGTTTATTGTTTTAAATAAATAATAATATCTATTTAATTATTTTAGCTATTTATTAGCTATATTACATATATTAACTATTTTTAAAATTTATTTATTTAAATATAAATATAGTTTATAACAATAATAAAACTTTAATATAATTATTATTATTTAAATATAAAAAAAATTAATATAATTGTTACAATATATAAAAATAAAAAAATATAAAATAATATAAAAACTTTTATATTAATTTATAAAAATTTTAATAAACATTAATTATTTAATATAAAGATTTTTATTAAATTTAATAACTTTTTAATTATAATAAAATTTTGTTTTTTTATATAAATATGTTTTTTTTATATTTTTATTTAATATATATATCAAAAATATAACAAAATAATATAACAAAATAAATAAAACAAAAGTATTTTTTAAAAATATAAAATATAATATAAATTTTATAAAAATATTTAACTGTTAATTATTACTTAAATAAATATATAATAATTTAAATTATATAAAAAAAATGTAAAAAAAATAATAAAATTTTAACATAATTATTATTATTTATATATAAAATAAACTAATATTTAAAAAACTATTAATTAAATATATTATAAATATTAATTATAATTAAAAAAAATTAAAAAAAATATATAACTATTTTAATATATAAAAATATAAAAATGTAAAATAATATAAAGACTTTTATATTAATTTATAAAGATTTTAATACAAATTAATTATTTAAAATAAAAAACTTTATTAAATTTAATTAGTTATTATATTTAAATAATAAATATTTAATTTAAATAAAATATTATAATATTAAAAACATATATATTATTTATAAAATAAAAAACTACGTTATAATATATATATTAAAATTAAAACGTTCAAATAATAAAGATTTAATTTAAACAAATTATATTAAACAATATATTATAAATAATATATAATTTATTATTAAAAAAAAAACTTAAAAATATAAAGTTATTTAATTATAAAACTTATTATATTATTAAATATAATTTATAATAAATAATATTTAAATTTAAATTTATAAAAATATAATATAAATTAAAAACAAATTTAAAAGCTTTTTTTTTTTTTTTATTAATATAAACTAGTTTTAAATAAAACTAATATTAAAAATATATATAAAATAATTTTAAAAAACTTATTTTTTAAAACTTTATACTTGTTTATATTATTTATAAAGCTTTTTTATAAAGCTTTTTTTTTTGTTTTTAATAAATTTATTAATTTTATAAATAATAATAATTTTTATTTATTATATAAAATTATTATATAAAATTTATATATTAAAAATAATAATAATAATATTAATTATTTTTATTAAAAATTAAACTTTATATTATTTTAAATTTTTTATAATATTTCTTTAAACAAAAGTTTAATTTATTTAAAACTAGTTTTTTAATCTTTTTTTTTTTTTTTTTTTTTTTTATAATACTATTTTTTAAAGTTTTTGTTTTATTATAAAAATTAACAAATATAGTTATAATATTTTATAAATATACTTTTTTTTTTAATATTATTTAAAAAGCTATTTTTTAAAATATTTTTTTAATTAATTTTAATAATTTAAAATTATTTAAAATATTATAATTTTAAATTATTAAAGTTTTAATATTATTATTATAAATTTTAATATTATTATTTTTATTATTAATAATATTTTTTAAAATATTATTAATATTATTATAAATAATATATTTATTAAATTTATTAATATTATTTAAAAAATTAATTAATTAATTTTATATTTAATGTTATTTTTTTATTATTTATATATATTTAATAAATTAATTAAACATAAAATTTAATATATTATTAAAAAAAAATTTATTATTTATATAAATATAAATTTATTTAATAATTTATTTAATAATTTATTTAATAATTTATTTTATAATTTATTTAATAATTTATTTTTAAAATGTTTTTTTTTATTAATATTTTTTTAATTTAGTTTTTTTATTAAATAAATAAAATTAATTTTAAAATTAAAAAAAATAATTAAAATAACTTTTAATTAAATATAAAAATAAATATTTAACTATTTTATTATTAATATAAATTTTAATATTAATTATTTTTATAATATTATTTATATATTAATTTTTATTAATAATAATTTAATTTTTTATAATATATAATTATATTTTAAATTTAATATTATTTTTATTTTTATTATTATAAAAAATAAATATAAATATTTTAATTAATTTATAAAATTTTTTATTTATTTAAATAAATTTTATAATTTTATTTTTTTAAAAAAATAAATTAATAATATATTAATTAATTTTATTTAATAATTTTTAAATATAATTATATTTAATAATAATTATTTTTAATTTTTAATATAAATAATTAATAATTCTTTTTAAAATAAAAATGAAAAATAAGTTTTTTTTTATTATTTTTTATTATATAATTTAATTATTTTTTTTTATTAATTATAATTTTATTAAACTTTTTAATTTAATTAATAAAAGATTTTATTTATTATATAAATAATATAATTAAATTATATAAATTTTTAATTTATTATTAATATATTATTATTATAAAAAATTTAACTTTTATTTTTTAAAATAAAATATTAAAATATTTAATTAAATTAATTAAAATAATTTTAATTAATTAATTTATTAAATTTAAACTAAGTTTTATTTCTTAATTAAATAATAATAATAATAATAAAAGCAATTTTATTAAATTTATATAATTTAATAATATATTTTTTTAATAAATAGTTAATTTTTTAAAAAATGTTTTTTTAATTTAAAATATAATATTTTTATATTAAAAAAAAAATTTTTATTTCATTTTAAAAACTTTTTATTAACAAAATTAAAAAATTTAACTTATTGTTTTTTTTAATTTTTATAATAATTAAAATGTTTTAATTAAATTTTATAAAATATATTTAAATATTAATTTTTATATAAAAACTTAAAAAAAATTATTTATTATTTATAATTATAAATAGTTATAATTTATTAAAAGTTACATTAATTTATTTTTTAGTTTATTATTTAAAAATAATATATTTTTTAAATATTAATATTATTTTAATAATTTATTATTATTTAATTTTTTTTAAAAAAATATTTAAAAGTAGTTTTTATATTTTATAAATATAAATAATTTATAAATTATTATATAAAATTTATAAAAAAAAACAAAGCTTTAATTAAATAAACTTATATTATATAAAAAATTTATAAAAAAAAAAAGTTAAACCTTTTTTTATAAAAAAATTGCTTATATATATATATAAAAAACAATTTAAAATAATAATAAATCAAGTTATTTATTTTATTATATAATAAAACTATTTAATTTATTTAAATAATTAAGTTAATATTAATTAATTTATAATTAAGATTTTTTTTTTATAAGCTTTATATAATAATAATTAATAATATAATAAATATATAAAGCGATTTTATTATTATTAAAAAGTAATTAATTAAAATTTATATATTTAATTTTTATAATTTATAAATAAACGATTTTTTTTAAAAGAAAAATTATAATTAATTAATATTAATTTAATTATTTAAATAAATTAAATAGTTTTATTATTTAATTAAATAAATCATTTTATTTATTATTATTTTAAATATTTTTATATATATATATATATAAATTATTTTTTTATAAAAAAACTTTGAACTTTTTTTTATTTTTTTATTTGTAGATTTTTTATATAATATAGCTTTATTTATTTAAAACTTTGCTTTTTTTATAAACTTTATATAATAGTAATTATAAAATTTATTATATTATTTAAAATATAATATTAAAAAAAAACTATTTTAAAACTAATATAAAAAATTAATTTAATTTAAATTTAAATTTATTTTTATTATTTATTTCTATTTTATTATTAATAAAATTTATAAAGTTTTTTTTTATTAAAATAATTTTTTTATTTAATTATATTAAATATTTTATTTTTTAACACTTTTATTTATATTTATATTATTTATATATGTTTAAAAATTAAATAAGTTTATAAATTTTTATTATAAATTTCATAATAAAGTTTTTTTTTTATAAATAAAAGTTATTTAAAAAATAAATAATCATAATAATAATAAACTTTATTATTTTAATAATTTTATTAAATCTATATATATATAATTTATTATTTAACATATATGTTTTAATATTATATTAATAACTACTTTTAATTTTAAAACATTATTTAATAAGTTTTTTTAATACGCTATATAAACTATTCAATACTAGCCACACCGCTTATATAATTAATACGCGCTTTCCACGCACAGCCCTCAAGCTCCTTAGGAGAGGCTTAAATCTAACAGCTTCAGGCTTGTTAAAAAAGGCTCAAATCTAACAATACACGCCTTTTACGCATGGGCCTCAGGCTTGTTAGGAGAGGCTCAAATCCAACACGTTTTACCAACTATTAAAAAGATCGCTAAGGCATTACTGCAAAAGCACCAAATCTGACACTAATCTAACACCAGAGCATATGCACCAAATCTGACATTTATTTATCAGGCGTGTATGGTTTGTGCACTTATAAAAGGACTTTGTTGTATAGTCTTTGCAGATTAAAGCTATCTACTAATACAACAACAGAGCATTTCCACCAAATCTGACATTGATGGTTATTTTCTCGGATGGTCTGTATCGAACACTTAATCCTATGAAGCTTAAATAGTCAACAACTTATTGCTGTCCAAAGAATATACCCAAGGTCACGGGTGCGGCACACAGGACTGTATGCTTATAGCTAGAACTGTGTTGCTGCTAACGTTTCGCCCTCTTTGCTGCGCGTAGCGGAGAGTCTTCGGCCTGGCTTTCACGGGGGGCTTTACAAGTACCCTTAGTCGCCGCCACAATTTGGTGTCACCCTTTCAACCCACCTCACTGTTAGCAGACTTCCCTTCTCGATTCCCCGTCGACTCGGTAATTCTCAATAGTTGTCTGAGGGTGCCTTCGGCGTAACTCTTAGTCCTACCTGGTCTTTGATTTGTCAAAGGTAGGTCCGTCATAGATGTGCCTTTCCATGGAATACTAAATCGGAACCCGCTCAACAGGCCGACTTGCTCTATGGGCTCTTCAGGAATCGCGATAGCTGCGGCTGCGACCGATGTGGACTGTGATAAGATCAATACATTGGACATTCCTTCGCTTCTCGTGTCCAATATACATACTACAGATACCGAGCTCTGTTCCTTTGCAAAATCATTGTCCCCACCTTTTCGAGATAAACCCTCCGGGGCGGTCGTACTGACTAGATGGCTATGGGAAGTCTCAGGGATGGCGGGGTCGCCTACTAGATTTGTGCCTGAACTGCGTGGCGGGGGCGAATCGGAGCGAGAATGGGTTTGAGCACGAGAGTGGTCTAGAATAGCCGCAGCCAGGGTCGGGCGGGCTCTCGAAGGCTTCTTTGTTGGTTGGCCATGAAGTTCGCTGCTGGCCTGAGCCTCGGTGCTATGGGGGCTGCCACCCCCACTCCCTTCTGGGGTGGCATGTGAAATACGACCGCGCACTTGGGCCGCAATCTCCGCAGCCGACTTCCTCTTGCTCCTGTCCTCATCCGAAGAGCGACTAGAGCTGATGATGGTCTCTAGTGTACCGTATGCAGCGCTCCTTCGCCGTACCGTGACCCTCCTCCCATGGCTAGTGCTGGTGTGCTCGTCGTCGATCGATATGGCCTGTAGAGTCGGGCCTCCATTATCACGTGGTGGCGAGTTTGTCGACGCCGAGGCTGGGCCCCCCTGCACGAAGCCGGCACCGGAGCCGTGGGGAGCCACATGGATCTCATACTGATTGCTCAGCGAATACCGCGATCGCGCGCAGATATCAGCAATGCGGTCTAAATCGGCGCCGATGTCGTGCTCGATGTCTGCCATTATGCTCTTGAAGCTAAAAGCTTCCAGCGGGGGAAGCCTCGCATCGTCCCCGGGCGACGGCCTTTGGCTGACAAGGGGGCGGATGAGGGTTACGGCGAGTCCGTGGTGGCGGCGACCGCGGTTGGAGGAGGGGGGGTTGGGCCTGCCCTTGACGCCGGAAATTGCGTCGCGGCGAGAGGCAGACTGGGCTCGTGTGGCGGCAGAGGAGATGGGGCCCGAGTAGGTGCGGACTAGGACGGGCTGGGAGTAGGTGCCGGTGGTGGTGCCGGTGGTGGTGCCGGCCGTGCTCGGCGGCGGGCCGGGGGTCTTGGTGTATGGGTGGCGGGCGACGGGTTGGGAACGGCTCAGCTCGCGCAAAGCGGTGGTACGGTCGGCGGCGTTGGCATCGCTCAGAGGAATGGGACGACCCTGAGCGGTGCTCGTGGACACGAGCGAGACGGACGACGTGTCGGGCTGCGACGGGGGCGGGAACCGGGAGGAAGATGCGAAACGAGACGACGACGACGACGACGAGGCTGGCGCGGTGGGCGGCTGTGCGATTGAGTTGTCAAATCGCAGCGAAGCCATCTTGCTACTCGGAGACCGTCGATGCAGCATACAAGGCCGATGATATGAAATGTTTTAATACTCCGAGGTAGATAGATAGGTAAGCTTAGCCTTGTAGCCTGGGCATGTACAGCGGGGACAGTACCATACCGTATCTATAACCCGACCTTGGCATAGCCAAATCGATACCTATTTACTTCGGTGGTATCTAGCTAGGAATTACAGAGGAGGGAAGGAGGTAAGAGGCAAGAGGTAGGGAGTGTGAGGGAGGAGAATAGGCATCCGGGGATTGGATTATGGGGAATCAATTCGTTCTACTCCTTTTCCCATGCCTCTGCCACGTCGCCATTGTTGTCGTCGTGCGGCGATGATCTGACTGGCTGCTGAGAATTTCCCGCGGCCTGCAAAAAGTCGTGGTGTTCTCCGAATGGTTGGATGGATGTGCAGATGAAGTGGTGTGGTTCAGCAGTCTGGACCACTTATTCGACAGATAATACTCTGTACCTACCTCTTGCTGCGTACTATCAGCCCCCCCCGGGATACCTACCGGGCCACGCTCTGTCGGTACCTACGGGGTGAGTTTTGTACACTTGGCATGCAATTGCCCAGGTGAGGTACACAGTAGCTCGGCATGCTATACAAAGTACCGACTGGTCCCTATGTAACCTGGCCACCCGTCAGCTCATTTTGGCGGGGGAGGGGCTCTGGATCGATCTATTAATTACCTTTTTACCTATGTACATAGTAAGGTACCTTACCTACCTGTATACATACCACAGAACGGGAGGTATCTATTTGTGCAGGTACACCGTACATGTGAATATCTACATAGTACGTGATGTAATTAATTACTCATTAACAATCTCATGAACAAATGCACTATGGATGGACAAGAGGGATGGAAGAGCGCCTTTTGCACGGTAACAACCAATCCTGTTATACCATATTTCTAGGTGAGCTGGGGTTCTCTCCTGGGCATAACATATCATGCGCATGGTGTGTGAGATCATTCGCCATGACTTTATAACCACGTGCCCCGAGACAAAGCCGTGAAACCGGGAACAGCACTGCAAATGCGCCCAAGCCAAAACACCAAGCTCTCAGCCATGAACCCGCCACGTTGTGTTGCCATTTGCCATCTGGCCATTGACCGCCATGTAACAACCAACGGTATCAGATAACAGATCGCATTAGCCCTTCTGCCTTGTTCCTTGTCCGTTTCCCGCCCAGATTGCTACTATCCATCCCCTCTCAGTACTGCGTGGGCTGGACTACAGTGCCATAGCCTTGTCCACCTGTCTGAACGCGATCACTGTAGACGCCTGGCGCTCGCCTAGCCGCTAATCGGCCTTCTCTTGCCTGTTCTCTTCGGTCGTAGTAGACATATTCGAGGTAGAAGGCGTGGATGTGGCCAGGGATATACCTGTTGCAGCTTGTCAATGCCCCGGCGCTTGCCCAAGTTTACTGGTAGATGGACATACCCAAGAATGGTGAGGGCGATATTGATAAACAAGTCGGCGCCGCACCCAGAAACAATGGCAACTCCCGCCGGAGGGACTTGATAGCCCGGGTCAGCCTGCTCCTCTCACCTGTAGGTCTGAATACCTAGGACCTGAGAACTCACATAGAAGGGTAATGAGGACTATTAGAACAGCTGACGCAGCACCCATGCTTCCGAGAACAACAGATGTGGCTATTTGCAATAATTGATTTTTGTTTGGGAGGATTCAAGGTTGACGTACTTGTCAGATGAACAGAACGAGGTGAGATAGACACATGAATATAAACTCGGTAGAACTTCTAGGGAGTTGTAACAGGTATTGCAGGAGTGGAGCAATGTTATATGTTATGAAGGGGAAGTCGAGCTTTATCTACTTTTTTTATTTGCAACATACGTGAGGTGTAGGTAAGTATATGTATTATGTACGTATGTTAGGTACCTAGTACTACATACATATGTATGTATGCTTGCCCAGTGCCTACCTAGGTACCTACATCGGGGACCTCAGCTAACCAATTACACCAGTTGGTGTGCTATGATATCATTCCGTTTGTAGGCAGTACTAAAAATTCGTACCACTCCCTACATACCTACTACCTCCCTAAATAGGTACCTTGTTATAAAGGGAAGCAGGGAATAGAACCAGGCACACGTATTCAACCAGGCACCTCTTACGTATGCAGATGCCTTCTAGAAGATGGACGCCTTTTTCGCAGAGCTCAGACAAACTTGTATCTCCATATATCGATAGATATATGATGTCTACATGCCCAGTTGAATCCGACAATAGATGCAGAGTCCCTACTGCAAATGATACAGGTGTCGCAGTAGGTGAATGTAGGTATATACCTTAGGTAGGTACCTATATATATATATGTACATAATGTTGGTTACAATGGGGAGCGCTGGAATGACGTAATCTGGATAGGTACTTGGATCACTTATTTAGAATAACACGGTAGTCCAAGAGTCATAGGAGTTATCAGCAGAATTAAAGAAGGAGTTGAGTTTATCTAGCGCTTAAGTCTAGATATCATACAGTTACTATTATTGTATACTTGTACGCATAGTATGTACATAGGTATGTCTTGCTGATATAAAGGTACATTGGTTAACGTACGTGTATTTATCCAACGTTTTCATGACAGAAAAGACCCTTGGTTAATTGTGGCGTTATGCACTATGCGCCTGTATGCGGAGGTACATACCTACTCTGTAGGCACCTACAAGGTAGGTAGGCACCGCCGCCACCTCCACCATCAGCTTAACTGCCTTTATTTTACTTTATCTGGGAGGTTGCAAGGTTCCTCCTTGGTGATATAAGGTATGTACCTACATACGCGTAGGTAAGTACCTAAGCAAGCGCCTATCAGATTCTTTCATGGATGCGGCACTATTTCGATTAGGCACCATCACCTGGGCAATGATAGCTCACGGACAGTGGCTTGATCGGTCACTTTACTTTACCCACTTACTCAGGTAGTGAGCGCTCACAACCTCTGCTCCGAACTGGCTACCGGTATATTTTATACCTAGGTACTATGTATGTATGGATTGCTGTGGATATTGTAATGTATGCGCTCATGCGAGCCACGCTTATTGCATACCGTGCGGTGTTCACTTCGATATGTACCTAATGAGTACATGGTACGGATATAAGCGAAACCCAATCGTCTGACATGTATAAAACAACTTGGGCAAGTGGAGAGAGACTGGATGGATGGGCTTGTCACTTGGATGAGACGATGGATGGGGCGAGAAGAAGCGTCGTAGGCTGGCGGGCGGCTGGCCTGCAGATGTCAGTTGCCATGTGCAGAGTTACAGCACGGTAGCTCTTAGCTCTTTCGCTCTCGCCAAAGTAGACCAGACTCCTAAAAACCAACAAGCATCCTATTTCCTGTACCAGTCCGTGTTTCTACAACCGACAATCATCACTGGGGGGCCTTCACACTCGCGTCGTTCCGGCTTCTACCTACCCGTCGCCCTCCTCCCCCGTATACGGCCCCAGCTTCGTCTTCCATCGACACCGTCCGCCCTCCTCCCTCTGCGTTGTGCTTGCTGCATCTCATCGCATCGTCGTCGTTGTCGTCGTCGACGTTGTCGTTGTCGCTGTCGCTGTTGTCACTATCATCATCATCCAACACAGGAACACTGGTATCGGCACTTTGCATATTCCAACTGGTCTTGTCTCATCCTCACCATCCACCTCTCCCTCTTCCTTCTTCTTTTCTCCGCCCCTGGACTGTACGCCCCGATTACCGAATACGCCGCTCACCAGATCTCTCTTTTCGACGCTGTTTTATTTTTATTTTTATTTCTCTCTCTTCGCCTTTTTCCTCGAAAAAAAAAAAAGAAACAGCCTGGACCTCTCTCGTTTTCTAGTTTCGAGTACAAGTAGAGGTGCGTTACCCGTTCTCCCCGAACCAAAAAAGTAAGAAGTAAAGGAGAGAGAGACAGAAAAAGAGAGAACCCCCCTAAAAGCAGCCCAACAAATACCTGCCCAGAACAAGCATTATACCAGGTATCTTGTAGATGCCCTTGCTCGTTCCGCCCAACCGAGATTATTCGTATCGGCGTTCGCCTTCTCCTCTCATGCTCCTACTCCCTGCTACTCACTGCCGCCTACTGCATCTGACACTTAGCAACCCATCTAGCTGTTGTATCTGTTGTTCCTCTCGGTCCTCGACCTCGACTACCGGCCCTCCCATCACCACTATAGCTTACTTCGCTTGTATCCATACTCCTGAGCAACAACCGGCCCCTTGATCCTGTCTTATCCGTGTCTCCTACAGGCTACTCCCGCCAGCCCTCGTTCTCTGTCCCAATATGTCGAATCAACAGACACCGCCGTCCCATTCCGATCGATATGTCGTTATGCACGTTGCGACGACGTGCGACGAACACGGCGTCTATGTGACCAAGGACTCGGCCGAGGTTATCGAGCTCGGCTGGATCTTGCTGGATGCTAAGTCACTCGAGGAGGTACGCTTGCTGCCACCACCACCCCCTGTTTATATATTTATATGTATACATATACATGTATATGTGTGTGTATACATATATATGTATATTCCTACAATACTCTCCCATCTATCCTGGTGTATGTGTATGCTACGTACATGCACACACACCCACACCCGCATATATACACATGCGAACAACTCGACCCGGACGCCCTGCTGACTCGGAGGACTTGCATCCGGTAGATACACCGTGAAAGCGTGCTTGTGAAGCCCATCAACACGCCCATCACGCCCCTTTGTAGTGAGTCACCTTGCTTTGGCGGTCCAGACGGGCGAGAGAAGACGGGAGCTTGACAGGCTGACCGCGGATGCAACACTACAGCGAGCCTCACTACCCTGACGTGGGAACATGTGCGAAACGCCGGCACCTTTCGAGACGCTATTAACCGCTTCGATGCCTTCGCTTCCGAACATCTGACCTCGCAGAACCTCGACTTCGTCTTCGTTACGCTCGATGCCTGGGACCTACGCGTGCAGATGCCGCGCGAAGCCCGCGACAAGGCCGTTGTGCTCCCCCCCTATCTGCAACACTCTCGCACCTTCGATCTGCGAACCGAATACCAGCGCTGGCAGCAACACCATCCCGAGTCTCTCCCCTTCGGTCCATCTATGCTCTCCAACATATGCGCCGCTCTCGAGGTCGAGCCCGTCCAGTCGAGCGCCCCAATCAAACACAACCTGCCCTTCCACCTGCAAGCCCTCGCCCCTGCTTCGCCACGGCGCGCAATGGAAGAGGCTGTAACGCTTGCTCGAGTTCTTCGTGGCTTAGTTAGGAAGTCCCAGCCGCCCCAGGATCATCCCGACGTTCTCACCCGCCCCATGGATGCCCGTGCTGACGTTCGTGCCTTTTTGTCGGAGCGAAGCAAGGTTCTCCACATGTCTGGCCTTCCTCATGACACCACTCAGTCAGAGCTGGAGAGTTGGTTTACCCAATTTGGCGGTCGCCCTATTGCTTTCTGGACCCTTCGCACACCCGAACAGCATAAGCCCACAGGCACCGGATTCGCTGTCTTCTCATCCCACGAAGAGGTCAGTCTCTTCAAAGCCTATCCACATCGCACATGGCACGCTTTGTCTGCCTCCCTTGCTTCTTTTTTCCCCTTCTCTTCAATAACCCTGACTCCCCTCCCCCCCTGGCTGTAGCACTATTATGTCTTTTGTTGCTGACGCTACTAATCTTTAGGCGGCCGAGAGTCTATGCATGAATGGACGTGCCCTCAATGAGAAAGCTATCGAGGTTTCTCCCTCCTCGAGCCGTGTGCTCGATCGTGCGGCCGAGGTCCTGACTCCGTTTCCTCCTAGTAAGAACCGACCACGTCCTGGCGACTGGACCTGTCCATCGTGTGGCTTCTCCAACTTCCAGCGGCGAACGGCCTGCTTCCGCTGCTCATACCCGAGCAATGGACACCAGGGTGAGATGAGTTACGGCTACGGTTATGGACCCCCGGCTATGATGGCACCCCCACACCACGGTGGTCACCACGGAAATATGGGCCATGGCGGTGGTCGTATGGGAGGTAGTGGCCCTGTCCCCTTTCGGGCTGGAGATTGGAAGTGTGGCAACGAAGTCTGCGGCTATCACAACTTCGCTAAAAATGTATGCTGCCTGCGATGTGGTTCAAGTCGTGCCGGTGCAGCTATGGTGGCGGACTCGGGCTATCCATCACCGATGGACGGTGGCTCCAGCTACGGCATGGGGTCAGGTTCCATGGCGGGCACACCAGGGCCCGGACCCTTCGCCTCGGCTGGGGCTCCCTTCGGGCCCTCTGGTGGCTATGGTCAGCACTTCGGAGGCCCCCCTAGTACGTATGCTCTGCCGTCTGGTATTGGGGGCGGCGCGCCCCCCTACCCGTCTCTCAACACACATTTTGGCCCAACCCCAGGATCCCACTCTGCCGGTCCGTTCGACAGCCGTGCTGCCGAGGCTGCTTTCCAAGCTGCCGGTAACGGACCAGCCTCCGCAGGCCCGTCGAACAATAGTAACAACAACAACAACTTCTATACGGGACAATCGGAGAATGATCCCTTCGCATTTTTGTCCTCTGGCATGGGTGGCCTTTCTGTTAGTGGCGGTGATGCTCGCCAAAACGGTGCCGGCGCTCCTCCGAGCAAATCGCCTGCTTAAGCAACTACCCGAGTGCATTATTATCGAGTGACTCTCCTTAACTGTCGTAATAAATGCGTTCGGAATGGTGTGCCTTGGAACCCCTCATCCTAACAGGTGGCCTTAGCTCATGAGGGCATTTATACAGGCTACTGGTTGAAGATAAACAAGATATGGTTCCCATTAGCACACTCCCACGGACGCGGGGTTAGACACCTAGACACGCAAGGCATCGATAACCAGACGAATGAGTCTCAATTGACCTACAATGGAATGTTTTAGTGGGAGTTGGAAAGAAAAAAAAATTAGGGCAAGAGAGTTCTTTCCGACATGGACACTGGACGGGGTTAAATAGGCGGTTTGATGGCATCGCGGGCCTTTATGTGCATCTTCCACAGCAAGCACCTGGTATACTCTTGAGCACTTCGACCTAGACGGATGGACATACTTGTACATGACTGGAAATTTGTAGCAGGACTGGGCTTGAATGGCGGCATAGCGAAGGGAGTGAAAAGGATGTCTTTGGGTTGTGTTCCTGATCACCTTCCTGAAGTCTGATGTCTCAAGTTATCGTATCTCATTTTTCTACCACGGCACTTTCTACCATCTCTTTCTTTTTTTCCCTCACCACTATTTCTACCACTCTACTCTCCCAATCCTTCAGCTCCCCCCACCTGTTCTGCATTCATGTGTTTGTATCTTTTTTGTTGTGTTCTGATACTGCTATCATTTGTTTAAAAATCCGCCACCACATCAACCACACTACCCAATCCCCGCTTTCATTGTGCTTTTTATTTTATTTTTAAAGATAGTCACACGGGTGGCAGGCTTAAAATGGCCCTGATGGATGGTTTGAGGAGTCAGGGCGGGTTGGTTGGTTGGCTGGCTATCTGGCTCCGGTTTCGAGGGATGGCAGTGCGTTACGGCTTTTCGGCTCCCTAGGACAGCTCCTCGTTTCTCTTTGGCTTCAAGCTGCGCTTCGGAGTGTGGACACCCCCTTACCTACTCTTTTCCGCCACCTACTTGGCGAACGGGGAGGAGTACACCCGGATCAAGAATTTCACAGTAGTGATTGTGCAAAACGCCCCAAAAAAGGAAGGGGGAAAAGGGGGAAGAGGGTCACGCCAAGGGAGAACATAATATGCTCCTCAGTAGAAAAATTCGGTTCATAATAGGCTTCGGCGAGCCACCATTGCACATCCGAGATAGCAAATGTGGAAATAAAAACACATTCACCAGGCTCTTGTTTCTTGTTCACTTAATCCTGGTACATTATCACTAATTGACCCATCTAACAAGCTCACATCAATAACTCCTTGCGCTTTGTCCATGCTATGGTGACCGTCCATTCGTTTGTGGGTTATCTATTGGCTTGAAATATGGTCGAGCTGCAACTGCAAGTTCCAAATAGCGGTATGTACTGCGCATCATCTTATCACTCTTCCTAACTAATAAACTATATCGACATGTTCTTCATTAGCACTGCATTCCTCTCCTTGTCCTCGCTTGTCCAAACCTGCCATGTAAATGACGTTGAACAAGGGCGCAGTTAAAAGCACTACCGTAGGAATCATCATTGTCTTTAGTCTTGCCTACTACCATCCCTGTTTTTATACCTGCAGAGCTGTGATTTCAATCCGAGTTATTTATTCACCAATTGAATTTAGCCAAGTTAAATTTAAAGTCATGAATTAACCAATTGAATTCGCTAAATTGAATTTAAATTAAACCTCAAACAACTGTTGTAATGGTGGTCTCACTCTGCGTAGCTAGCCGACGAGTAGGTTACAGGGCTTTTGAGTATCGGAAAGGCTATAGGCGGGATCGCCGAAGAATTAGGGCGAGCTTGACAAAGAAGACATAACTGTCCGCGAGGCCGACATCTGCTATGAAGCGAGTTTCTATATCTTTGCGACACGCCACTACGTCGGAGAGAGGCTTATTCTATTTAGACCCATCTGTGAGCGATGGTTTCGAGCGGGTAGGAAGTTTTTGAAATACACTCGTAGTTTGAGTAGAAGTCTTCGTAGTTTACCATTTAAGAGACTAAAAAAAATAACAAGTTTTAGTTCTTCCAAAACTGATCTCATCGTGTTTCTAAGGGGTCATTTTCTATCTATCTCTAGAAATTGATAGGAGAGCGCCGTACATATCGAGTGCTTTGTCCATGCATTTCCCTTCAAGATAACAGATAACAACCAAGGTGGTTAGCAAGTCAGTTTGCTACTACTGCAGCATGAGCGATTGTGATCTCTTGACTACACGACGAATTAACTGCTATATTACTCTTGCGAGCTCAGCCCTGTCTTATCTCTAAGGAGATACTCTAGTGTAATTGGTAGTAGAAGTACACTTTGTACATAACAGGCCATGCATGTAATCCATATATCATCTCATACATCTCTCATACCTCCATAGTGGTGCCCCCGCGAGCTCCCCGCCCTCGACCCCTCCCCTGTCCTCGTCCGCGGGCCCGACCGCGGCCACCACCGCGGGAATTTAGTTCGGCCGGCGGCGGGACGGCGTTGTAGGACTGCTGGTTCTGAGTGTTGTCGACAGAGATGTTCGGGAGCTGTGCTGCCATGACCCCTATGTTGACAAAAGGTCCGGCCCTGTTACCCCCTCCACCCCTTCCGCCTCTACCACCACGACCACCACGCTGCTCTCCCTGCGCACCACCATAGGAGTTCGGCCTAGCAGACTGGGGGACGCCACCATGGGCCGGGGAAGGAACCCCGGTTGGGCTGCCCTGCTGCCCGTTGGTGGTAGGCCTATGCCCATCTGGGTGGGGTCTATATACTAGACTGCTGTGCTGGAGATGAGGTACGGGATTCCTGGGTCCCTGCCATGACTGGCCGCCTCGGCCATTGGTGACGTGGCGATTACCGCCGTTAAGAGCGCCGCGCCAACTTCCCCGAAGGGGCCCGGGAGCCACAGCGTCGCGGAGTTGGTGACCCGTTGATGTGCCATATCCTTGCACTGTCAGGGGTGTTTGCACAGGCCGCCTTTCCATACTAGATTTGGAGCCTGTAATTACTTGTCTCTCTGACACATTGAGGACCGAGTTGGCCGAAACTGTTTGTCCGCGGAAGGCGTCACAGCGGCCGTTCAAGGTCGTGCCGTTCATGAAAGCGTTGTCCCAGAGAATATCAAGCATATGGTGGTTCCCCACTGTGCTGACCCCCACTATAGTTCCTCTAGAAGCGATTGGAACTTTACCAGAAGCCAGGACGTAGACAACCCGATCGCCCAGTCTAAATGTCTGGTGGCCGAGTCTATGCTCCGAATCTTTAGGGTGGAGGAGAGCAGAACGAGGAACACCCTTCAATCTCCTCCTGTCGGTTTTGACATCGGTTTTCTTCATTTCGTCTGCCTCCCTTTGAAGTTCCATCACAACCTCTGAATCTAGCTGTTGGGCGTCGAGCGGCACGCGCTCAAATTTGCTCGTTTCGACCGTCTTGAGCCACGCCCCAATTTCCTTGACCCTGGTACTCGCAACATCAGGGTCCGACCATAGATCCGTTTCGTTCAATTCATTGCCAGAAGGATTCCGTAGAATGGCAGCAAAAAAGTCAGGGAAGCGAGTCATGTAGTCAACCAGCAAGACGATTGCAGCAGGGCTAAACTCCCAGCCGGAGGCCGACTTTCGTGAGTAGCCTAATACTTTCTGCTTTTTTCCTTCAAACTTGAGGTTCAATCCTAGGTTGACTTTCATATTTCCGCCCACTGTGTACACGTAAAACGAGGAGGTGATCTTGCTCAGAATGAGCGGGTGAAGGCCTAGTTCTTTAGCCACGTGATAAGATTTCTTGTAGCCGCTTTGTTGCTCCGCGAGACGTATGATCTTTTGGGAGAAATCTGGCTCCTTAGCGGTGACGGACAACATAATTTCAGCCTTGTTGTTGACATGCCCGAGAACTTCGAGGGGGCGCCCGTACGCAAAGTCACCTAGGAAGAAAGCATGCGCCCCTATGGGAAACTCTTCCTCGATAGGCAAAGCAGCCCGCTCGATGAATCGCTCATCAGGGCTCGCAACTTCATCGACAATGGCCTGCGCTGCATAATCCGTTTCCATGCCTGGTATAGACCCATATACCTTAACGGTGGCACCCTCATCTGTCTTGAAAAGACCTTTAAGCATGTCGACGTGAATCAAGGACTCGACAGCGCCCGTAATGATCCCAAGCCGCTTGCTATAAGCGTTCTCGATACGTGAGGCCTTCTTATTCCACTCTTCAATGTCCCTACCTGAATGATGCGCCTGAAGAACCTGCCCCGAATTCGGATCAAGTGTGTAATCAAAAAGCTCATCTGAGACCCGAACAACTTTCGCCTCCTGCAAAAAGGGGTAGCCGACGTGACATATTTGACCAAGCTTAACCTTCGCTGACTCCACCCCGCAGCGCAGCTCTACGTCAGATAGAGTGACTACCATACTTTCATTGCGACTGTCCTGCTGGAAGACGTTTACACCATGAAAACCGAGTGTTGCGTTGTATGGGAGAGTCGCAAGGCTTGGGAAGCCAGCCAGTGCATCGACCCCTACTTTAGCTCCACTTAATAAACCAACATAAAGATTTAAACCTTCAGCTACAGGGAGGTCGAAAATATTTTCGACGCACCGACAGTGCGGAATATCCGGGAAAATACCGATCATGGACGAAGAGTAGGTGAAGTCAAGGCTTGGATCGTAAGTAAATTTGAGTGACACGCCAAAGTCGTTGCGCGCCTTCTCGTCTGGAGTAAGAAGCTCATTGCAAGGAGCCATGGCGGAGAGGAGCCGGCCTTCTTCAATGAATGGAATCTTGACAACAGCTTCCCATTCCATCTTTTTCCCGTTCATGTCTAACTCAAAATCTCTCGGATAGAAGTCGACGATGGGAGATTTAGGATCAGTCATAAGTTCATGGTATACGGTTGGCACAATCTTCTTGCTGCGGTCAGGCAAAACGCCCATCAGCTGTTCAAAAGGTCGGAAAGGTTGCCCAAGTTTGAAGTTGAGGTCAGCATTAAACCCCTTGGAGATATCTGTAATTGTAAATCAGTGGATGACATGGTATGTCGATACAAGCGCTTCTAAGGCTTACCTGATGTCATGGGAGAGTAGTGATAGCCGTAGAACCAAGGCCACGAGGCCACTCCGCGATAGTAATAGTACAATACCCATTGCAACCCCTGCACGTAATTTTCGCTCAGCTTGACCAGTTCCGGATCTTTGGTCTCGGCTGGCCAGTGGAATTTATCCTCGTAGTACTTGTCCTTCCACTCTCCAAACATCTCGTCGTATTTAAGCTGTAGGGTAGCTCGGGCTTCTTCTGCTGACAGGTCGACAACTTGGGCGTTGTCGTAGCGCCTTACGACTCGAAGCAGGGCGAGGTGTCCCTCTTCGTCTTCGTCTTCATCTTCGTCGTCGTCCCCGTCAGGGACCTCTGCCTTTGGGGGAAATTCTAAGAGCAACTCCCGTTGACCTTCTTCGTTCTGGACAGTGCGCCATTCTATATGCAGGTTTTCTGCAGCATCCTGTACGAACTTGCGGTCTGCAGCGACTAGATCACGGCCTAGATTTAGGGATCCACGAGATCGCTTAGTTACGAACTTGCGAATCTGTTTCCACAGTTCTTTCTGTGAGCTTGTTACTGCAAGTTTTCCCTTTACCTTAGTAGATCCATGCCCATTGGTTTCTGCCGACTGTTTGCTTCTGAGCCAGTTGGAGTCGGCATGTTCGTATTCAAAGTGTCGGTACTCCTCCTTCGACAACCCGTCCAGCAGTAACTTTAGTCGAGGCAAGTTAATGACGCCTTCCTCGTTGATATACCCCTCGCACTGAGGAAGAACGTCCTTGTAGATACGAAACATGGTGGCCAAGGCCCCTTCGTTAATGTGAAGAAACGGGAGGTTAGGAAGGAAGTCGTTCCCAACAAAGAAGGCCATAAGAATGAAATCATCTATAATCCTTTCCATGTCAAAAGGGATTTTTAGGCTGCCGTCCTTTTTCAGCTCTTGGAATTCTAGTTCGAGGTATTCGCGAACGATGCAAAGATGCAAAAGATAAAAGTTTTGGTGCTCCAACTCCTTCGACTTGGTCTTTGAAGCGCGGCCAAATGTAACCTCCTCTCGAAGTAGACAGAAATGCGGATCGTGACTTAGGAGACCCAGCATGATGAGATCGGCGTCAAGTCCGTATAGGCAATGGCGGACATTTGGGTGATAGTCAGGCTGCGCCTTGGCATTTCTTATATATTCCATAATCTTGTGCTCACCCTCGCCGGGGACTTCGTGACCGGATAGCACGATGTCGCAACCCTGCCAGTCCGAGTCCTCTGAGATCTTCTTGTTTATGAAGTATTTGAGCTGGCGTGTGAGCTTGGCCATGAACTCGGTGCCCGGGGTGATGCAATTGCTGTCGAAGGGATCGTCTTTGGGTAGTTCCTGGCCCTCGCGGATGGCCTTGTCGCGGGCCTGCTCAGCATCGAGGGCGGTACGAAAACGACGAGCTCTCTGCTGATTCATCTTGGCCCTCGGGGCGACGCCGTCGATGGCCATGAAAAAGAGCTTTTTGGGCTTGATTTTGCCGAACAAATGTTCGATATAGTTGAATATGCGGATGAACATTTCCTCCTCGCTCAGTCGAAAGGAGGCATCGGAGGTGTCTTTGTGAGTACAGTTGTGGATAATGCCATTCATGTCCAACTAGATAGGTCAGCAGGGAGGGTGGCTCGAGGCCTGCAGGGCACGGCAGTGTAGAGGGCAGGGCTGGGCTGGCGCACATATAGATTGTCGAATTCAGGTATTCGATTCTCGGCGATGACCTGAGATATGGCGGGGTAGCGCTCGGAGAGCCACCGAAAAAACTTGGGGACACTACGGGGATAGGGAGTTAGTCGAGCAAGCGCAGGCAGAGAGGAGGGATACATAGACGAACCCCATGGCGCTCGGCGGTGGGAGTGAGTAGCAGTGGTGGTGGTGGTGATTAGTCGTCGGCGTTGGCGATGGAACGAGCGAGCTCGGACACTAAGCGCGTCGTTTATTTATACAAGAGGCAGCAAGCAAGATATTATGCTGCGACGGCGATAAACCGATGCAAGACAAATGCCGGCGCCGATTCGAGTTCGCCTGCGTAGTTGAGACAAAGACTGCGAAGCGAGGAAACAGTCAGCGGATCGGTGTGCGTAAAACGCACGATGATTCTAATGATGCGACAAGCGGGCAAACATACAACCTGCTTTTCTTGCTTCTCTTCTCCGCTCGCTCTCTCTCTCTCTCTCTCTTTCAAGAAAAAAAAAAGAAGTTGGGAAAAGACAGAAGAAGAAGGAGCATAGACCGAGAGACGAGTTTAAGTCGCAGAATATATTGCAACGAAGTCAATAGGAAAAGGAAAGCCGCACACAATAGTACTCGAGTATGAACAGCACAATGCGCCGGTAGAGCAGTGACGATGCATTATCTACCTCTGAGTTGGGTAGGTAATACCAAGGAACTTGTGGAGAGTGGGTGGGCTCAAACAGCCTGGTTTCATTCCCTGGTTGGGGCTTAGTTTACTGGGGCTTGCACGCACGCTGGACTACTGAACGCACAGTGCCAGTACCGCTACCTTTTGGTCTGCTTTTGGGTAGGTGCGTACCTACCCTGAGCTGTTAGCTTATTCAGGTTACCTGCATGCTTCTTCCCCACATATGGGCAGCACTTACCTCATACATACATATTCTGGAGGGCATGCCACTTTACGCGCACCGCGTCAACCCACCTAAACCTACCTAACCTAACCTCGACTTACATCTTTCGCATGTCTTGCGCCTAGCATTTATTTTCCCGTTTGCAAGCCTCTACAACAGTAGTAAGAATAGGCCTCGTACCGCCACCCCCGGTACCCGTTCCAATTCATTTTGCCATTCAATTGACATCGTTTGGGGTTCTTCATCGAGATATTGAGTATCTTCGCCCTCCCCCGTGTGTCTGCCACGTCTATTATGGCGCCCGCTCCTGTCGTCGACGATTTAGACAGTAAGTCTACCTCACAGTACTCAGACAGCTGCATACTGACGGGGCCCATTACCAGTGGAATCAAACGGCCGTGAATACGGAGAGGATGAGGAGCAGAGATTGGTCAATGAAGGTATTACCGCTTGCTTGGTCTTCCCATTCGCTCGCATCGATTGACCTCGGGGACAGAATACAAGACATGGAAGAAAAACTCGCCCTTCCTCTATGACATGGTTCTGAGGTATGCGCTATACTTGCATTGCGGCCACCCGGTAGCTCATCCCCCTACGTGCTAACGCCCCCCGATAGCACCGCTTTGACATGGCCTACACTCACCGTGCAGTGGTTTCCCGACGTCAAGGAGCCTGAAGGCAAGGATTGCCGAATCCACCGCGTGCTGATTGGAACCCACACCTCGGATGAAAAACCAAACCACGTCCAGATCGCCGAGGTCGAGGTTCCCAAGACGAGTCGCCCCAATGTGCGCGATTACGATGAGGACCGAGGCGAGATTGGTGGCTATGGTAAGGCCTCCGCCTCCGCCGACACAGCTGCTATGAAGTGGAAGGTGGTGCAAAGGATCGACCACCCAGGCGAGGTCAACAAGGCTCGCTATTGCCCCCAGAACCCCGACCTAATTGCCACGCTAGCCATTGATGGCTCTATCCTCATCTTCGACCGCACCAAGCACAGCTCTGAGCCGAATGGTCTAGTGAACCCTCAGATCAAGCTACTAGGGCACCACCAAGAGGGCTTTGGACTCGACTGGAGCCCCCACACAGAAGGCGCCTTGGCATCGGGGAGCGAGGATCAGACCGTTTGTCTATGGTACGTTATTACATCACTTGTGTCTAAGTGACCCGGCTCATCTTAGAGACTAACTGCGATCTCTAGGGATCTCAAGTCACTCCAAAGCGGCAGCAGCTCATTGGGCCCTTCCCGTCGCTTCACGCATCATTCCAACATCGTTAACGATGTGCAATATCACCCCATATCGCGTCACTTTATTGGCAGCGTCTCAGACGATCTTACTCTACAAATTCTAGACGTCAGGCAGCCATCCAACTCCCAATCGTCCTTGGTTGCAAAAAACGGACACAGTGATGCCATCAACGCCTTGGCCTTTAACCCGTCTACCGAGGTTCTAGTGGCCACCGCATCAGCAGATAAGACCATTGGAATATGGGATTTGCGCAATGTCAAGGAGAAGGTACACACCCTCGAAGGTCACCAGGATGCTGTCACCTCGCTCTCTTGGCACCCCCAAGAGGCCGGAATCCTAGGAAGCGCTAGTTATGACCGGCGGATCATATTCTGGGACCTTAGCCGAGTAGGTGAAGAACAGCAGCCGGATGACCAAGAAGATGGGCCTCCCGAACTGTGAGTCTCACCACCCGCATGTTTTCCCACTCTTAAATGGCAAGCTAATCGATATCTTAGACTATTCATGCACGGTGGCCACACTAATCATTTGGCCGATTTCAGCTGGAACCTGAACGACCCGTGGCTAGTCGCTAGCGCTGCTGAGGATAATATGCTGCAGGTTTGGAAAGTTGCAAAGTCGATTGTGGGCAGGGATGAGGCGGATCTCCCTCTAGATGAGCTTGGCAGGTAAAAATGAGAGGTGGCACATTAACATCTAATCCAAGGCGATGGTTCAGGAGAGGAAGCGACGTCAGCTTGGATTGCTGACACTTGGTTCAGTAGGGACTTGAAAGGAAGCAAGGGCAGGCGCAGATACCTATATGATCAAGAAAGAACAGAACGCATTCAGCGTCGGCGGGCCGCTCGCTCGCTAAGTGGCGGCGAACGCCCGGCCCATGAAGAGTAACCAGCTGTTCTCTCGGGACCTATGGCGGCCTCGCTATTTCGCATACTAGAGGGGCCTGTATTAATAATATTTGCGCTGCTACTTATCAACTATGACTTAGAGGCACCATAGTCCTATCACACATTGCAGCGGCAATTATGCTAGTAATTGACAACCTTGCCTGCTCTTCGAGTGTTTATCAGTCGTTCTGAATCTTTCGGTTTTCCTTTTCGCTAGAGTTCCGGCTACTGTTGGTATATCTAGAAGGGTAAATCCCATTTGAGTGATGACTTGACCTAGGTAGAAAAACAGGCTGCCTATCGTTCTACAAAATGCATAGGAACTACGGTGACGGCGACGCATCCTACCTAGGCTTGGTCCAGAGTATCTATCGGCAATACTAGATAGATACGAACTGTGTTGTCGTGGCCAGCCCAGCGTGGCTGAATATCGACATGGTAACTCTACAGGGAAAATAAACGAACCTAATTACAAGTAATGAGAAACGTCATTTAGTCGCCCGTGAGGCCGGAAATACCTTGGTCATCAACACTGCTATCACGATGATCTCTCGTGGCCCTCCCAATGACCCGCATCAGGCGTAATCAGCTATCTCGGCCTGCGGATACAATTTAAGATACATCACCACCATCACGGCTCTTTCACTGCAGCCCTTAGGTGGCGGTCGATCAGTATAACGGGGAAGTAGACCTTCATCAGATCAACAACTCGGAGCAATTCAACGGTGGCGCAGCGCAGTCCTCATGTTAACTCGCTGCTACATTCCCCCACGTCTCTGGTTTCGATTTTCCGCGCGAGAAGCGGCGTGTCACGTTAAACATTAACAAAAGCCATGTTCTCATAACATTTCCCCAATGTATATCGAATGTAACTTTTAGCTATACACGTCCGCGGCCCGGGCTATCAACAGGGCCACAGCCTCAACCTGTCGACTCTCATGCCCCCCACAGACCCGGAGAATAGACCTTATCTGTTTTTGAAAAGGCCCAAGGCGAATATACCCCGGCCGACGACGACACATCAGAGACGGGAGACATAGTCGTGCTGTACCGGCCCTGAAGTGCCCCCTGCACCGGCGACGTACTAGCCGTGGGCGAAAACAAGCTCACCAAAATGCACCCGTGCGTCGTAGTGTTATAGACATACGAGCCGCTGAAATTCCCGGCGGTCTGCTGCTTCGCATCGCTAGCACCTACAGTTTCACAGAGTCAGCAGCCAGTCTCGCACCGAAGAAGGGAAAGGGGTATGGGATAGGCCGGGGGGTTTCTTCGCGGCTAGGATCGTGAACACGAGACCTACATCCGAAATACGCTAGGTCGAAGGCGTGGAAACAGCCGGCCTGGAAGAGCTCGATGTCTTGCTCCTCACCACATCCCGTCTGGTCGTCGGCCCACTGCATTTCTGCAATCACGGCATGTCGCCGTCCCTGTCGGCATAATAGGCCTGGGAAAATCCGGATGTGCTCTCGGCCTTGAGCGTGTAAGAGGCGGCACACCAGGAGGCCACCACGCCCTGCACGCCAGCCTCGGTGATGGGTTGGTATCTCGGTGAGGGGAGAGATCGGGCCGCGGTCGAAGTCGCGTTCTAGTACTTAGCCCGGCACAGGTTCGCGCGTACAGCCCGGGTCTTTACACGTTGTCGTGGTCGACCCTAGGTATTCCAATACACTATATTCCACGTCACAGCAAGAGGCCGTCGTCTCTTCACGACAGCTTGAGTTGTCGGGGTCACCGCCTCCGCCTCCGCCCCCTCCTGAATCAGTGCAACCCGGTCCAATGCAATTCTGTCCGGAAGAGTAGAATAGTCCGATACAGCCACACATACCTATACAGCCCGAACCACCACTACAGTTTATGTGGCATGAGGAGCCGCAGGTCTGGCCGGCTCGGCACATGGGCTTCGGTGATCCCGTCGACACTTTTATTATACTTGAGAAGCCTAAAGGAGGTGGCGGGGCTGGCGCTGTTGAAGTGGTGGCGGGGGTTGGCACGGGCCCGGGACTGTACGCCCAGATGATGGGCGTCCCGGTGGAATCACCCGTAGATGGCGCCGATGTTGAAGTTGGATGTGATACGGTTCCCGAGTTTAGTGCAGTTCCAAGATTGAAAGTCGTTCCCCAGACAACATTCGGAATTCAATGGTTTGAGAGGTGATCGCTGAGCCTCTATAACTATGCTAGTGGTCTCGCCGGCAGATGTCGTCAATCCCGCCGCTGATAGTGATAGTTGTCTCCCAAGTGTCCCTATACGTGATAGTAATAGGGTCGAGGCCTTCCGTGTCTCAGTTTTATCTCCCAATGCCGCGCATTTGGCATCGTTCCAGTCCCTCAGCGCAGTCTGTGCAGATGCCAGATGTCCTGACGCATCCACGAACATACCGAGTATCTGCGAGCCCGGAGAATCTGGAGTGCAGAGCTGAGTGCAGAGCTGAGCGCCGGCCTTGCTGAACTCCTAGTCGGCCACTCGCTGTGTGAATTGTCGAATAATGCCACCAAACCCCTTGTTTTCGATCTGAGACCCAGCATACACACCCATGATGGCTGGGCCAAATTTAGCAAACAATATGGTTGGGCTACCATCTGTTTGTGGTTCCACTGCGCCAGCGAGCGAGCGCCAGACCCGCGGCCATGACCGCATCATTTTGATTGCTACCCTGGTCAGGCCATTGGAAGATCTCAATGTCCTGTATCTGCGCCTGAGAATCAAAGGTCGTCCAAGGCAAAGATAATAACGTCACTAGCTGGACGAATAACGAGGACCAACGAGACCCGGGCGGGAGCTTCATGGTGTAATGCTGCCTCAGGAGGCTCCTAAGCCTCTCCATACAAGTGTGCTTTCAGTAACGTGCTGTCAGAGGATAAAGTAACCAGACCCGATAGGGTGGTTAAATCTATGGATTTGGCTACTGCGTACTCGTATATATAAGGGCCCTTCGGTCCCCCTATGAATCTAGAAGGTCAATAAGCAATCGATTTATCTATTAAGCCCTATACTACACCCTTCTTCCTAGCTGCTATGAGACTTCTATTCACTCTGTGGCCTTCTTCTCCGACACATTCTCACCCGTGAGTTCGATTTTACCTTCATTCATACCCTATGTATCGTCTAGCACTGTTCAGAATTGTACCATGGACCATCACATGATGATTTCACTATAATCAGTAAAGCTATGCCTTATTATGCATTCGTGGATCGCGCTCTATGATATGTGATCCTTTCAGACGTAATCGGACCTATATTAGATATTATGAGGGCACCTAAATATAACTCTAGCACTTTGTCTAAAACATATTAAGGACTCCGTAGGACAGGTACAATTCAAGCCGTATACCCTTCACCGATTTATTAGATGGACGCTGCTTAGAGGCGCGGACAATGCAGCACGGAAGTCAGACTATATCAGTCATGTACAGTTAGATGGTCAGGTATCTTGACATGCCACTGAAAGCTCGAGAGCTATTTATGCCAAGCAGCTTGAGATGAAATCCCGTGGTGTGCATTCCATCGATGTCTAAAAGTACAGATATCGCGAAACACGAGCCCGATGGCCGACGACAACGATCTGAGCGACATTCTATCTTGGGTTGGGCGTAGTTGGGCCTGCAGACGTGACGACCAAGGCAATATCTCCGCACGAGAACTCGGCAGGGAGAAAAGGACTTGGATCGAAGAAGAGCTTAAGTACCTCGAGGAGAGTGTCTACCTTGAGGTGTGGAATAGATAGCATCTGGCCTCAAACGACGTCAAACAGGTGGGAGAATTGGAGGAATTTCCCCCTTTGGGCTCTGACTCGGCTTGCCTGGAGATGCTATTAACTCTACGAGAGGGGACTTTCGCAGAAATCCTTTTTTTCCGTCTCTCGTGCGAAAAGTGAAATTTCATAGTATATGTTATCGATCTGTAGTGTTTTAAAAACATTGTCACTAACAACACATAAAGCGGCATCTACATGTAGATAGCGGAGGCTCTGCTCTAGGCATATCCTATGTACCCAGGCACCCTATCATTATGCGTAGATACCTACATACCTAGGGACCCGCTTGCCATGTGGGGATCTAGGGTCTTACAGCCTGCTTACATATGCCTTAAGGTACCTCTAATTCTGCACCTACCTGAATACCTACGCAAGTGCCTTACGTAAACAGCCTAGACCACTAGCTCAGTAGCAGGTACCGTAGATGGATGCCTACATCCTACCTAAGGTAGGTAGGCACTTCGGACACTCTACATCTTGTCGTCCATGTTTTATTATGCAGGCGTGTCGTTTTCACTGTCGCCTGTCCATTGATGGCCATCTTTCCACTTCTTGTTGTTTCAAGTAGAACCGACAGCCAGTAACCCCGAGCTCATTGTGCAGATCACGACTTTTTTTATTTTCATTGCCTCCTCCTTTCAACCCTGTACACGTCGAAGCGCAACCACTCCTAGGCTGCTCATCCATCGCCCCCTTGTTCAACACTGCGTACCTATCTATTCCGTACCTAGCTACCAGCTCAGCGGCCGAGAGCTTTAACTACAACAACCTCTGGAATCTGTATCCGGACAGACTTTTATCTCGGATTATCCGAGCCACGTGGATATTAATAGTAGATATTCCCAGACGTCGTCGCTTGGGCGAATGACTCCCATGCGGGAATGCCGCGCACACCTCCATACCGTCCAACCGAGCCGCCCGATTCTCCTCTGCTCGATCCCGACTCGGACGCCGACCTCGATCTCGACCTCGAAGAGCTAGACCCTACTACATCGTCGGCTGGTGCCCATGGCGCCGGGTTCTTGCGCGCAGAGCCGAGACCCGAACAAAGAGCACCGCCTATTGCTCTCCGCAGTCTTCGGATGAGTGGCTTGAGAAGATCCGCCAAACGAAGTCGCGGCTATGGCGAGCTTGGCCGCGACAGGGTCGGCAGCGAGGACGCCGTGCCTCTAGTGGACGACGACGCGCAAGACCAGCGCTATTCAGACGGGAGTAGAACTGCCGGTGACGATGCGCCTCTTTTACGGGAACAAAATGCTCGCTCGCAACAACGTCCCGCCACTCGCGGGCTTCAGGCGCTTGCCCAGATGAGTTCGAACCTCAGGATTCCCAGCTTCATGTCCGGCCACGGCGCGCGCCAGCAGGGTGGCCGCGCCGGCGAGGGCGCCGATGACGACGTTGACCAGGAGCTCGAAGATCCTTCAGCCTCTAGAATCGTTGCCGTAGGCTTGTCCCAGACAACACGCTACCCGCCGAATCTGGTTTCCAATGCCAAATATACCGCCTTCACATTTCTCCCCGTCACTCTTTATAACGAGTTTTCCTTCTTCTTTAATTTATACTTTCTCCTAGTTGCATTGTCACAGGCCATTCCACAACTGCGCATAGGCTACCTGTCGACGTATATTGCCCCATTAGCTTTTGTCCTTGTTATCACTATGGGGAAGGAGGCATATGACGATATCGAAAGACGTCGGAGAGATAACGAAGCTAACTCGGAGGCATATACCGTTCTTAACTTTAGTGATGCAGACCGTAACTCTGCAAATAATATTATCTCATCATCACTGCGAAATCGTCACCAACGCCCATTTATGCGGCGGGATAGGCTATCAGATATTCGCGAGGAAGAAGAACAGATCGAGGGAGAGGGATTGAACGAATCGCCGTCTTGTATCCAAGAAGTGAGCAAGAAATCTCGTGACCTGAAGGTTGGCGATGTCTTGAAACTCAGCAAAGGCCAACGCGTGCCTGCAGATGTGGTCATCTTGCAGTGCTCGACAATGGACTCCTCGCAGGATCGAAATGGAGACGTTGACCTGAGTTCATTATTGATTGACACTGATGTAGATCACGCTAGCGAAAATGGCTCTACGTACATAACAACCGGCAAGGCAGGCGATCGAGACAATTCGCAGTCCGGCGGGGAGTCCTCCGGTGAGACCTTTATCAGGACAGACCAGCTTGACGGAGAAACAGACTGGAAACTTCGAGTTGCCTCTGCCCTCACACAATCACTTCCTTTGGCGGAGTTCACCCGCGTGAGGGTCACCGCTGGGAAGCCAGACAAGAAAGTCAATGAGTTCGTTGGTACGGTTGAAATCCTCCCGTTCAAGGGTGGTACGAGAAGGGACCGACCAAGTTCTGGAGATACGGCAGATCTCAGCCAAACTGCCCCCTTGTCTATTGATAACACAGCGTGGGCGAATACCGTTGTTGCCTCGCAAGTTACCACAATGGCAGTCGTCGTTTATACCGGTCCACAGACGCGATCAGCTCTGTCTACTGCTCCTTCTCGATCTAAAACCGGGCTGTTGGAGTATGAAATCAATTCTCTAACCAAGATCCTATGTGCACTTACACTGGCCCTCTCTATCATTCTCGTGGCTCTAGAAGGGTTTGGCAATACCGAAGGGAACGTGTGGTATGTCAAAATTACGCGCTTCCTGGTTCTATTCTCTACCATTGTGCCCATTAGTCTTCGGGTCAATCTAGACATGGGGAAAAGTGTTTATTCCTGGTTCATACAACGAGATGGTGATATACGTGGCGCGGTAGTCAGGACTAGCACTATTCCGGAAGACCTAGGACGTATTGAATACCTACTCAGCGACAAGACTGGCACATTAACCCAGAATGAGATGGAAATGAAGAAGATCCATGTTGGCACCGTATCGTATGCTAATGAAGCGATGGACGAAGTTGCTTCTTACGTGCGACAAGGGTTTGGTGTCAAGTCAAGCAGCCAGGCCCTAGTCACACCATCGTCGACACACAACATCACTACCGGAGCCGTAGCAACTCGAACTAGACGGGAAATTGGCTCTAGAGTCCGAGATGTGGTACTCGCCCTAGCGCTATGTCATAATGTTACTCCAACCATGGAAGAAGAAGACGGCCACAACACCACTTCGTACCAGGCTTCATCCCCCGATGAAATCGCGATAGTCCGTTGGACAGAATCCGTCGGTCTTCGTTTAACATACCGAGATCGGAAGCGAATGGTCTTAGAGTCAACAGAATCTAAGAAGATTGTAGTTCAGGTGCGAATACTAGACGTATTTCCTTTCACGTCTGATGGGAAACGCATGGGTATCATTGTGCAATTTGACGAAGATAGACATGCGTCCCCTCACAGTCTTGGTGCTGGAGAAATCTGGTTCTATCAAAAAGGTGCCGATACGGTGATGGGATCTATAGTCGCCGCGAATGACTGGTTGGATGAGGAAACAGCGAACATGGCCCGGGAAGGTCTGAGGACGTTGGTTGTAGGACGTAAGAGGCTTTCGCATGATCAGTACCGAGAGTTCTCTGCTGCTCACCAGGATGCTGCACTTGCCATCAATGGTCGCGAGGCTGCTATGCAGCGTGTCATTACTCGTTTCCTCGAAAACGACTTGGAGCTATTGGGAGTCACGGGTGTCGAAGACAAACTACAGAAGGATGTCAAGCCGTCTTTGGAACTATTGCGCAATGCCGGCATCAAGATCTGGATGCTGACGGGCGACAAGGTCGAAACGGCGAGGTGTGTCGCTGTAAGTTCCAAGCTAGTCGCTAGGGGTCAGTATATATACACCGTCACCAAGCTTAAGCGCAAGGATAATGCACAAGACCACCTCGATTTTCTCCGGAGCAAGCCGGATTCCTGCTTGCTTATCGACGGGGAGAGCCTGTCGCTATTGCTTACACACTTCAGCGCCGAATTCATATCGGTAGCCGTACAACTACCAACAGTGGTAGCTTGTCGATGCTCCCCCACGCAAAAGGCAGATATTGCGAAATTGATTAAGGAATTCACTAAGAAACGTGTGTGCTGTATCGGCGATGGTGGCAACGACGTGTCCATGATCCAAGCCGCAGATGTGGGAGTCGGGATCGTGGGCAAAGAAGGGCGACAAGCTAGCTTGGCTGCAGACTTCTCGATTGAACATTTCTGTCACCTTACGAAACTGCTTGTGTGGCACGGCCGCAATAGTTACAAGCGCAGCGCGAAACTGGCTCAGTTTGTGATCCACCGCGGCCTCATTGTTGCTGTATGCCAGACCGTGTACAGCATCGCCATCAAGTTTGAACCCGAGGGTCTTTACAAGGTACAAATTCCTTCTCCTCCCTCGGTTTGTAGTGTGCTTATTATCTATAGGACTGGCTTCTGGTGGGCTATGCGACGGTCTACACTGCAGCCCCGGTGCTGTCACTCGTGCTGGACAAGGACGTCAATGAAAACGTTGCCAATCTGTATCCCGAGCTGTACAAGGAACTGACTTCTGGCCGATCTCTGTCCTATCGCACCTTTTTCGTGTGGGTGCTGGTGTCGATATACCAGGGTAGCGTAATACAGGGTCTGTCGCAACTACTCACCGAGGTAGATGGAAAGCGGATGGTAGCGGTGAGCTACACGGTGCTCGTGCTCAATGAGCTCCTTATGGTGGCCATTGAGATCACAACATGGCATCTCGTCATGATACTCTGCATCACAGGGACATTCCTCTTTTTCATCAGCTCCATTCCTTTCCTAGGGGGTTACTTTGATCTCGAATTTGTCTCCACATTGTAAGTGCTCTTATTAGCGTAACGTAGACGGCTGGCGAGGGTCAGTGATGACTAACGTGGTGGCTAACGTGATGGTGGCAGGGGATTCTTGTGGCGCGTCCTTGCAATCAGCTCCATCTCTCTTATCCCTCCATACGCGGGCAAGATCATCAGGAGGACGATTAAGCCCCCATCGTATAGAAAAGTACAAGGCATATAATGACGGCGACGATGATATGATACGCATAGGGTGTCAGCATAGATGGTTTGGCGTTTGCGGCTTTGATGCAGGGTCTTCTTGTCTGGCTTTCCACGGTTCGAGAAGCTAGAAACAACCACCATAGTTACAATACTATTTGCCGGCAGCGACTTGGAGAATTGGTATAACTGCATTCAATTGTCCCTTGTTCGTCAGTGTATATAGGTATACATATATTCAAATCAAACCGAGGGTACAGTGCTATCTATCAAGCGGATATTATTACGTGCTTCGACAAAATTATATTACGCATAATAGATCTGTGAAACCAAAGGCATTCTGAGGCGTATGTCGTCATTCTGACTAAGCAGCCCCGGTGGCTTCTGGTCATCACGGTACGCGTATATTGTACCTATTATACTATTACTATTAGGTAGGCAGGTTAGGTATGTACCTAGCTCCTAACTGTCATCTGAACAATACCTTTACCTATCGATCGAAATAGGACTCAAGTCAATAATTAAATAGTGTCTTGGATTCGGTCAGGTGGGCTATAAGTGATTCATATGCATTCCTCGCCTCGCAAAAGCTGAATATTACGAATTTCTGTGGTCGGGCCGCAGGAACGCTGCTGTGTCATTTCGTCCTCGTCTGGCACTCCTGGCTAATACAAGTCAGCATTGGTGGTACATGCTAGCGTTTCGCTAGGTAGAGTTGGGTTGTTTTTGCAAGGGTTGCGTGCGTAGCCGAGGGACTTATCGCAGACTCTCGCCACTGTCTACTTACTTGTACTCGAAATCATGTGTTGTTACCTACATGGTATGTAGTGTGCGGCTTCTCTCGTGGTAAATAGCGTAAGTCATAGAGCTGACCAACAGCCATTGAACTTCTGTACAGCGTACACATTCTATAGCGCATCGACGAGACTGATATGTTGTATCGATAAAGATTAATATTGCGGCTACAGGTGTCTGAATCTAGCGTCGCGCTAATATTAGGTAAAAGCACGTATAGGTGATGAACCGTTGAGAACCAGATGAATCTAGTGCCTAATCAGACGGCGCTAATAGCACAACACTGAATGTTCGCGCTGCTGCAAGGGTGCGCATGTCTTATCCTAGCCTAGGTAGATTTAACCCGATCTGGTAACTTACCTAGGTAGCTTAGCTAGCTTAGCTACTTGTAGGGGGCGTGGTAGGGGGTAGGGGTATGCTAGGTACAGTACAATGGCAAGCCCAGGCAGGGGGGGACAAGGAGCTCACTCACTGATTTGCGCCCATGCGGCGGCGGCGGCGGCGACGACGGTTCCTCCCCGCTCTCGCACGATGCTTGCCTGCATTGCATGCTTGTCGGTGCAGGTTGACGTAAAGCGTCATTTGACAATTCCAACCAAGCAACCGAATGTTTTCATTCTCTCTCGCTCCTCTCTCTAGTCTACCTACACTACACTGGATAGATACCCATCTATCCCCCACCACCTCCACCTCCATCTCCGCCTCTCCGCTCTCGCCCTCACCCTCCTCTCAATTCTACCCCAGATCAACCCCATATTAATTGGGCTCGAACTTGTTCCGGTGGTTGGCCAGTCACCTGGTCTCTCGTCTCTCTTTTTTCTCCATCCCACCCACTTGCCCTCTGCTTCGCGTCTGGATATCAACCGCCTCTCTTCAAGGAACACAAATAGAGAGGGATCAGGGAGAACGATATTCGCGCTTGTTTTGCCGTCTACCTGGTCTACCTATTATTTCCCTTTATACGCAGTAGCTCTGCTCTCCCAGTCGCAAGGCGACTCACATCTTCGGTCTCTCCTCTAATAAGCCTCGGGCGCCCAACGCAACCATGGCTAGCGACAGCGGGGATCGACCCGAGCGCGAGATCAAGAATCATATTCTGTTCGAGATTGCTACTGAGGTTGCTCATCGCGGTACGTCTGCGACTGTTATGACCTTTGCGCTGCTCCCTGCAGTATAATTCCTAACCAATCTATCAGTTGGCGGCATCTACTCTGTCATCAAGTCCAAGGCGCCTGTCACGACGGCCGAGTATGGAGACCGTTACACTCTGATCGGTCCCCTCAACCACCAATCTGTGAGTATTGCCTCTGCCACCTTCTCTAAAATAACCTCTCGTGCCACCACCCAGCTCACCACTATTCGCAGGCCGCTGTCGAGGTAGAGGAGCTCGAGCCGACCAATCCCGAGATCGCCAAGAGCATTGAAGCTATGCGTAACCGGGGAATTGGTATCTTGTATGGCAGATGGCTGATCGAAGGTGCTCCCCGCGTCCTGCTCATTGACACCAAGACAGCATACAAGTATATGGATGAGTGGAAGGCCGACCTATGGTCAGTGGCAAGCATCCCTGCTCCGCCAGGCGACGACGAGACGAACGAGGCCATCGTCTTTGGATACTTGGTCGCCTGGTTTCTAGGCGAGGTGCGTTTGGGACGTTCATTCTTTCCTGCCCTCCCCCCAACCCCCCCTCTGCTGATCACCTCTTAGCTAACTCAAATCAGTACGTGTGTCACGAGAAGAACAAAGCTGTCATTGCCCACTTTCATGAATGGCTCGCAGGCGTTGCATTGCCTCTTTGCAAAAAACGCCAGATAGACATCACTACTGTCTTTACAACTCACGCGACCTTGCTAGGTCGATACCTCTGTGCGGGCTCCGTCGATTTCTACAATAACCTCCAGAACTTTAATGTAGATGCTGAGGCCGGAAAGCGTGGCATCTACCACCGATATTGTATTGAGCGCGCAGCTGCGCATTCGTGCGACGTCTTCACAACCGTCTCCCATATTACCGCCTTCGAAAGCGAACATTTGCTAAAGCGCAAGCCCGATGGTGTATTGCCAAACGGCCTGAATGTTACCAAGTTCGCTGCTGTACACGAGTTTCAGAACCTGCATCAACAAGCCAAGGAGAAGATCCATGATTTCGTACGAGGTCATTTCTATGGACATTACGATTTCGTTCCCGAAGACACGCTCTACTTCTTTACGGCCGGGCGCTATGAGTTTCGCAACAAGGGTGTCGACATGTTTATCGAATCCCTTTCTCGGCTGAACCACAGGCTCAAGGCCGCGGGCAGCAAGACCACCGTTGTGGCCTTCATTGTCATGCCGGCGCAGACCACCTCCCTTACCGTTGAGGCCCTCAAAGGACAGGCCGTCGTTAAGTCGCTAAGGGACACGGTCGATGTGATCGAGCGAGGCATTGGCCGCCGTATCTTTGAGCGCTCCCTTAAATGGCACGATGGCGACACGATGCCCGATGAGAAGGAACTCATCACGAGCGCCGACCGCGTAGTATTGAGGCGTAGACTCTTTGCGATGAAACGTTCCGGACTACCGCCTATTGTCACGCATAACATGGTTAACGACCACGATGATCCCATCCTCAACCAGATCCGGCGGGTACAGCTCTTTAACCATCCTACGGATAGGGTCAAGATTGTCTTCCATCCCGAATTTTTGAACTCATCAAACCCCATCTTGCCATTGGACTATGATGATTTTGTACGCGGTACCAACCTCGGTGTCTTCGCCTCGTACTACGAGCCTTGGGGCTATACGCCGGCCGAGTGTACGGTCATGGGCGTACCCAGTATTACGACAAACCTATCAGGCTTCGGTTGCTATATGGAGGAGCTGATCGAGAACTCGAGCGACTATGGTATCTATATTGTAGATCGCCGAAACAAGGGTGTAGACGACTCAGTCAACCAGCTGACAACGAATATGTTTGATTTCTGCCAAAAGAGCCGCCGACAACGCATCAATCAGCGGAATCGCACAGAGAGGTTGAGTGATCTGCTGGACTGGAAGAGGATGGGCATGGAATATGTCAAGGCACGGCAGTTGGCGTTGCGGCGAGCGTACCCGACCTCGTTCACGGGCGAGGAGGAGGAGGAAGACTTCATCCCCGGTGTCGAACAGAAGATATCGCGACCGTTCTCGGTTCCGGGCTCGCCTCGTGATCGAAACGGGATGATGACGCCCGGTGACTTCGCCAGCATACAGGAGGGGCGGGAGGGATTGAGCACCGAGGACTATGTCGCATGGAAGCTACCGTATGTCAACTTTCCCCAAATTACCCAATCAGTCCCATAGACAGTGAACTAACAAAGACTGTCAGTGACGAAGAGGATCCCGACGAGTATCCTTTCCCGTTGACGCTGCGGACGAAATCAGGACCGGCGTCACCCCTAGAAGCCGTTCAGCCGAATGGGAATTAGGGAAGCGAGTGGAACTGAAGATTTGAGCAAGGCAAATGCGACCGGAAATTTTGTCAGGAGGCTGCAGTTGGGGCCGACTCATTAACCACATGAATTTGCATGCAAGGCAAAGCAAGTAATCCGATCCCACTGCGACGCGACAATTCTGGCCCCAAGTCCTTAGAATGAACAGACAAGGCTGGGGCTGAGAGGCAACAGCGCGTATTGGCCCCACTGGGGGTTGTAATATTCATCTAAGTTTGACATGTTTTGATATGGTATGAAAGGACAAGAAAAAGGCTACGGTAGAGAGCATGATTGTTTCACCTTAACGTATGGCCCTTTGCATAGCACACGTATAGCATACATGCATTAGCGGGTAGTTTGCCGTCTCTTCATTTCCCAGCTCGTATTCTCTTGGTTTACCCTCATTCTCGTCGCTGTTTTCATCTGCCATTCCAATGTATCACTAGCAAAACCCGTGTAATACAACTTAACTAAATAGACTCAGGTAACATCTTATACAAATATAGTACCGTACATATTTTGCGATGAAGACGTAGTACCTGCTCTCACTAGCAACTGGAAAACGACACTGTTTTCGAAATATACATATAAACTACACATAGCGAAATATATTTTGCAACGCCTGCATTACGTCTGCCTACTACGTCTCCCTTATCATGTCTTATTCGGTTCTCTCGTGGGCTAACAATAAAGGCTACTCGGCTAGAGTAATTCTCCCGTTAGTGTAGTCTAGATATCTTTAACAAGCTACTTGAGCTAGACAACTTATCGCAGAGGTATGATGTTTCGTTTAGTGTAGCCTTGGTGCAGCTATCGTACATCACTTCTGAACAACGCCCTTTTCCATTTTATCATGTCCCTTGCATATTGTCTTAAATTGTCTCGCTGGTACTGAGCCGCATATACACATACAGTAGACATGCATGACCTACTTGCCCAAAATTAAGAAGCCCACCTCTAATGCCACAACGCAACCGTGTAATATTGACGTTCCAACTAGCCTGTACATAACATGAGAGTGAGAAAGCATCTCGAAGAATTAGTTGATACATTAGCCAGAGGTGTACAGTGAAAAGGGCCGCTCGAGAACAAACAAACAAACCCATCTCGCCAACGCAAGGCAAGATGCTGGATAGCCACAAATTAAATGACGTGTTTATACCATAATAATGGGGGTTTTTTTGTAGATTAACCAACGGTTTGCTACTATTATGTCTCGTCGAGTCAAGCAAGGATTACCTATGGGGGCCGGAGTGGCATACAGTGTATAACTGTACGTACTAGGTATTCTGTATTAGGTAGTCCGTACAGAGTAAAAGAGGTCTTATAAATAGTATCATACAGATACTAGCTATGTGACCGGGGTAGGTACCTTAGTAGTGATAACTAGGTACCTACATGTATGTAGGTACATAAGGTATGCGGCTTACGATTCTTTCCCTTTTCTAGGTACACCTACATACAGCCTGCCTGCTGTACTACCTTAAGTAGGTACTTCCGCGCACCTACATAATTGGACTGAGGGAAGGTGGAGGGCGGTTCCCTGAATGAGGATTGGGTATTGTACGTACTAGGAAAAGAAAGAACAGACAAGACAAGCAGTTGATAGGTCATTACTGCCTACCTAAGCCTTAGGTAGATAGTAGTTAGATAGACTACCTAAGTAGAATTAGATACATACACACATCATCAATCACTGTGACATTATCTACTACGTAGAGCCAACCTTTCTTCCTTTCCATCTCTCTTCCAATCCTTTTCTAATACCAACCATCCCGACAACACACAAACCAACCCAATCAACATTCAGCTTAATCAAGTCCCCCAGCCACCCCCAACCAACCCCCCTTCGCCCAAATCCAACAGCAACAACCCTTGGTTTAGGTATTTGTTGCAGGTAGAATGCCTGGGGGGCACAGAATACAGCCAAGACCTGTCACTTTACGTATGCTCGCCCATCTACTACCACCCCAGACAGGCCGGTACAAGCTAGACTAGGTGGGTAGGTAGAGCAACATCACGCCGGGATCCATCACAACCATTCGCGGCGCACAGGCGGGCGCAGACATTACATACATGCACCATAGGCAGGTAGGTACACCATACAGAGTACACCATACCTACACCACCACCACCAACACACACATCTTGGTACACATACCTACCTCCTACCTACCTACTGTGCACACACAGACACATAGGTACACACATACACACATGCCACAATCGGCCCTTCGCCCCTCTTCTTCTTCTTCTTCTACTTCTTCTTCGTCGTACATACATACCTATTATACCCAGTAGCTGTTGCTTCTTTCCCGAGTTTCATTACGACTCAATTGTTCTGCCTACCTATGTTCCTCACTATCCCTCTCATCTCTCTCCCTTCTGCCATACCGAGTCCCCCGATTTACACCCGCCGCTACCTTGTCATACAACTCGTCCAACTACCATCCGAGGGCACATCCTTTCTCCCTACTAGACAGCACTTCTAAACTAGACCAGTTCTACTCAGAATGAAGTTCGCAGCTATGAAGTTCTTCCGGAGAAGCAAGAAGTCGACCTCGGAGTCAAAGTCGTCCAAGAAATCGCCTCGAGCCTACGACGACATCGAGCGCGACAAGTACCGCATGTACAACCCCCGCCACGACCAGCACTACAATTATGCTGCCGAGCAAGGCTACATCTTCGCACCCTGGCTCGAACTGCCTACCCCCATCCTCGAGAGGGTCTTCGCCTTTGTCTGCCCCCACAGCTCCGACAAGTCCTACGAGACCTGCGAGAGGAGCGCTGTCGAGGATGCCTGTATGCTCTGCGATCTCCGCGACCTGGCCCATGCCGGTCAGGTCTGCAAGCGCTGGCGAAAGTCAGCCATACAGCTCATGTATGTATCTCCCCAGAGTGCTTTTTGTTGCTTGTTGCTGTTGCTATCGCGCCTTCATTACGTAATTCGGCCGGCTGACGACGGCCCCTCCTCGCTTAGGTACCATAGTATCCGTATAGACTCTGTCCATTATTGCCAGCGAGAGGTCGACCTCTCCGAGAGACGCAAACGCAAGAGCCGCTTTGACCGCAACGGTGTCCCCGAGGATCCTGCCGGCGCCCGCCTCCATCTTCTATGCCGCACGCTGCGTGACGACCCTACCCGCTTGGGAAAGCTTGTGCAGTACTTCAAGACCCCTTATATGCTACGAGAGTCGAGTGCTCCCATCCTCGCGAGGACCATTGCCGTGCTGCCCAACTTGAAATATGTTGATCTACCCGAGGGCCTATTCGTGGACGACCCTGCTCATCATACCCTCAAACTTGAAGTTCAAGCCCGATGCCCGGGTCTTCGGAAGATGACTTACCTAGCTGGCAGCGAGCGCAGTCTCGAGGCGCTGAGCCGCGGCAATATATGGCCAAGTCTCGAGGTTCTAGAACTCGGCAGAATCAACATGGATCCCGCCGTCCTGCGACAAATCCTTGCCACGATGCGGCATCTTCGTGCTCTCAAGGCCTCGGATTGCAGGATGCTAGACGACGATATCTTTCGGAACAATGACGTCCTACCCGCCTTGCCGCCACTGGAGGAACTCGTTCTGACCGATGTTCCTCGTGTCACCGCCGACGGGCTAGTTGCGTATTTATCTAGAGACGACGCCAAGAACACCTTAAAGGTCCTGTCTCTTTCTAATACTGGAGTACACCCCAGGGCCCTCCATGATGTCTTGGCCAATGCGCCGCGTCTTGTCACGTTGTCCATCACCGAACAAGTCGACTCTCCCTTCCCATCTCACGGTGTTCCCATTCCTCCGCTATCCAATTGGGCTCTTGAAACATTGCGTTACGAGATCACGGCTTCTCCTGCGAATTCGACCTATGCGAGTACCACGGCCGGCTATTATAATTACCTAGCATCATCGCTCTTCGCAGGTGGTTTGCCACGCCTGGAGGCTATCTACGTTCGAGATCAAACCTTCCCCGACTTACTGATCGGCTTGCCACCTCCTATGCCCGGCTTTGCGGGAAGCCCTCAACGCCCCCGTAGCGCAGGCAACACAGGCATGTTCAACGCGGGAGGTGGGAGCCTCTCGCCGTCTACCACGGGAGGCTATAGTAACCCCACGCCTCGCTTTAGCTCCAACAACCCGTTTGCATCAACCTTCAATGGCCCAAGTGGACCTGGCATGTTGGCTCTCAACCAGACCCTCGAGATCTTCACCAAGGGCGACGATGACCTAGACTGGGGCAGTACGCGCATGGATCCTTTTGATGCCTTTGGTGGTGGTGGCCGAGGTAGAGGGCGCCACGGGCGGACGGCGAGCTCAGCGAGCGGCCGGCCACTCAGTAGTTACGGCCTATCTGACATAGGCGCAGGCTGGCAGGCTGGCGGCGGGGCTCGGATGAGTGTCATACAGGGCGACGGTCATGGCGGGTTCCTAAGCGTACCCGGTGAGAGTATGGTAGGCCATGCTCGCAAGAGCAGTGCCTCGAGTTTTGGACCTGCGAGAGACGAGTGGCCCCGGCCAAGCAGTAGCCAGGGCCCTAAGAAGGGTGATCGAGACCTCTGGCGCTAAGGGAAAATTGGGTTCTCGGGGCGGAACGGAACGAGGGGAATGGCACCCGGGGAACGGCGCGGGGCGCCAGAGGAGGCACAACAGCGAAAAGTTGTTCATCGTGTTCCAAGGCCAAGGGGATGGTTGATGGTGGGGAATAATGAAAACAATATCAAAATTGAATGTCCAGAAGACGGGAAAGGCAAAATAACTGCGCTGGGATATCGCAGCTGGAATATATACCCCGGTAGACGGATGGTTCGATGTTTGACGTCCGTGTAACATGTATAACAATCCTGCATCAGGTTTTCTTCTGTTGGTCAGATAGGAAACGAGATAGTACCTAACCTACCAAATTCACAATGGCTTTTGTTCTTCTCGTCCGTCCTTGTTTAGGATGATACCTAGCCGCGATGAGGCTTCACCCCTGTGGCCCTACTGTTTGCAGTATCCATTGCGTTGCTCACGATGTGGCCAATTTTGCTGTCTAAATATGTGTTCGGACGTCCGCAGGCTGACGGAGGCAAGAGCGACGGCGCTTGTTATCTATTGTACGAGATAGAACCGATCCTTTAAGTACTCGGGTAAAGAGGCCCCCTCGAGGACGTGATAGGCTGGACTAGCCATTCTTCACGTTTCAGCTACTCGGAGCTGGTAGGACGAAGCAGGACTATTTATCCGTTTACCGGCCGGCGTTTGGGGCAGTTCCGGTCACCTCAGCAAAGGTAAGCGAGGGACAGGTATCATCCTTGATAAGAGAGGAGCAAGGATGATGAGGTAGAACGATGATAAACCGGCTACTGCGTAAGCTGAATGTAATCTAAATTTCTACGTATTTTTTATTCATGTATATGGCTATATATGTATATACATATATACATATAGAGACATTAGTGCTCGGTAGCAATAGGTATTAGTCTCGTATTCTAATGGGCTTAATATTATCAGAGCTCGGCTGCGTGTGGCATATCTTCTTTGCCTCCGTCTCCTATCTTTTGTATTGGTATCTATTATGGCAGTCCTCTATATGCACAGCATTCTATCCAAATATAGATTTCGCTATTCTAGATGCAATTCGTTTAGCATATCGTCGTGACTCAGTATTCGCTACCCGCGATCTATTATATGAGGCGGTAGCGAGCGTGGGGCTTTCGAGTGCCAGTGTACCATCGCGTTCTAAGGCCCTGTTGAAGTTGGGCCGGCGCGGAAGTTGCTGGATATAGATTGGCGTCGCACATGTATCATGCTGATTTTACGCGCGTGTCGAATCGGCCAAATATCTCCTTTCCCTGCTGTTTGGTAACCTCGACGGAAGCAAAAAGCCTCTACCCTAGAGATTTTGTAAGGGCAAATGGTAAATGATAAATGGCATGTCGGGGTAATAAATGAGCAAATCAGTTCGACTCAATATAATGCGGCTTACAGCAACCCAACGACGACGTGTCTAGTATATTCGGTGATTGTTTGTGAGCTTCTACGCAATCTTCGTCACTGTCAACTCGCCTGGCTCATTGCCGTCAAGCTCCAGTAGTCCGCCTGCTTCGAGCTTCTTCTTCCACTTCGCACTTTCGTAACGAGCGAGAATAAGCGTCATGCGAAGCAGTATCCCATCGCTGGATTGATGTTCCTCGACAGTCGCCTCCAAAGGGGTGAAGGTCCATCGCCCAAAGGCCCAGTTCAAAATATACCTCGTGTTCGGGGATGGAGCCGACAGCGGCGTTGATGTAGAGCCATCTTGGTGCGAGTTAAGAATCTCTGCCGACGGCGACTTCGTTAAAATTGACTTTATTCTGTATACCTCATCTTTCGGGGCTATCTTGAGCAATGCCATAAGTTTGGTGACATCGACAGCGGCACCCTCAGGTCCACGCAGAGTGACCGAGAGCACCTCGACTTCGGACTGGTGATCATGACTATGCTGGCCCTTCTCGTGGCTATGGTCGTGCTCTCCATTCTCGACCGCAGCTACATGCCCCTCGGTCAGGGTGCGCGCAAGTCCCCCGTCGATGCCGAAGATGACGTCCACCGGGACACGGCCGCGATCGCTCTTGACCCAGGCGACATCGACCTCGAGATCGCCGACGCGGTCCCTGACCTCGTCAAAGCGGCGCTCGTCGCAGGCCTCCCACTTGTTGAAGACGATGAGGTCGGTGTAGCGGGCCTGGAGGCGGGCGGTGAAGCTCGTGTCCTCGTAGCCGGCCCAGTTCTCGACGTCGATGACGCTCGCGACGCCGTCGAGCACGTACGCGCCGCCCGTCTCGCGCGCGATGCGGTTCACCTCGATGGCCAGGGTCGCCGGGAACGCGGAGCCCGAGGTCTCGACGACGATGCGGTCGGGCCGCACGGTGGCGCGCAGCTCGGCGAGCGCGGGCGCCAGCTGCCCCACGAGGTTGCAGCAGATGCACCCGTTGAGCAGCTCCTGCACGCCCGAGACGGCGCTGCTGGCCGCGAGCTGCGAGTCCACCGCGACGTCGCCGAACTCGTTCTTGAGCAGCGCCAGCCGGTACGACGGGTTCGCCGCGCGCAGCTGCGGCACCAGGTTGAGCAGCAGCGTGGTCTTGCCCGAGCCCAGAAACCCTGTGACGATCGTGATGGGAATCGGCGCCATCGTTTTTCTTTTCTCCCTTGGCGGATCGGACCGATGGTTATTGTCGAGGTTGCTGGTTTGCGCTGGCGAGTCGCGAGTCGGCGAGAAAATAAAGCGAGTGTGAGTGAATTGCGAAAAATAATCCACGGTTAGACCTAGACTGACTAAGTAGGTGAGACATGGAGGGGTTGAGGGGTTTCTCTAGGAGTCTTAGGTAGTACCTTAGGTATCTACCTAGGTACTTAACGTAAGTGATAATGTCCTTATCCTGGCTAGACTTGGCTAGGCACCTATGCCTTTATCGCCTGCAGTGCCTGGGGTCCAAGCCTAGCTTACAGGGCTTTCCACTACAGTAAGTAGCTTGTACGTATAAGCACTAGTGCTAACCCCTGTGCCGTTGCCATGTTTTCCGATTTGCTGCTACTTAAGACTTGAGCTGTACTAGCCCATGCACAATGACGTAGAGTATTCTATCTCAATTCACTCAGTAAGTCAGCACTTATAAGAAGTACCTACATAATTAATTCTCATTTTCTTTGTCAACTATTAGGCCCCCCCTACACAATTTACAACAAGTCAACACATAAAAATATAGTCGTTTTCAAACATAATGTCTTTAACAGCATCCTCTAATCCTCCATCTGAGCAAACAATGTTCAAATACCAGCTTGACAAAGCCGCCAATGAAGCCCGCCAGCCCACAAGCAACCAAGACAACAGCAATACTTCAAGTTTAATAGAAAAAGGTAAGCAAACTAGCAGTGAGGCTAAGATACCTGTGTTAACTCTCCGACTCATCGTCAAAGTTACCGAGTATGTCCCAGTAGCATCCAAGCTCTTGGGGACAGATCAAAGCAGGCAGAAGCAGGCGTCACCAGAGGATCTATCAGGCCCGCCAAATCGACCCGAACACGATAATCGTATCGCCGAGTTCGTCAGAGAACAGCACCGGAGCAAGAAGCACGACAGTGAGCTTGGAAGTTGATTGGCTCCTCTCGTTCTAGTGGTACACGATATTGATGTTGGCTGGCAATGTGTTTCACGTCCTGTATATGATATTCCTTGGCTATAAACAATCACGACAGGTATAATACTACGTAGCATCCCCATGAGTGAGTAACATGAATCTAGAAGGTGAGCCTCGTTTTCGGAGGCTAGGATTTGTAGTCTAGGATTTATCCAGTTTAAGCGTCGATGGAGAGTTAGCTCTTACTAAAGTTAAGAATAAATTTAAAATGGCATGTTATCACGTAGACTAATTAAATTGAAAGCGGAAACTATCGCCTTTCAAGCAAAAGATCCTGTGGGGCGAAACGTAAAATAATAGACAGCCTTCATCTTTACGTGTATAAAGACACACGAGTGTAATTTTCATAGGTCCCTGCAGTTACGCTGCAGCTTTCTTCATGCATTTTTAATTCGCTAAACAGTGTAGTCCAAATCGCATACACCTGACACTGCGTGTTTACAATACACATTATAAAACCCACTTAATCATAAGGATAGCTGCTGCGGTGTGATGAGACGACATGTGCATATATCAGAGTACAATTCGGCGGCAACATGGTAGGTGTTGCAATCGATTTCAATTACTACACCACGAACTCAATCCTAATGTCTCATTACTTAGTTACTGGGGCAGTTGGGGTAGTCAGCCTGGAAAGCAGCTGACTGCTTCACAAACAAAGGCAGGTAATCTTGCGTCGTGAAGTTAGCGCTGATGTAATAAGTGACATCTGCCGAGCTGTACGCCGAGCCGAGGATGGCAAGCACGTCGCTCTCGATGCTGCGTAGATGAAAGATCAGCATCTGGTACATCACATAGACGGGCTCAGAACCCGCATCTCACCACGCTTAGATAAAGTAGGGTAGGTTGGGGGATAAGGGGCGAGGGAGGGCAAACTTACAAGTCGACGAAAACCACGTCGACGACGTCGGCCTCGCCGTTCGCGTCAAAGCCGGCCGCGCCCTGGAAGAAGTCGGGGATGTCGTAGTACGGGATCGCCGAGTGCGCCGTGTCGTCGCCGTCCGTGCCCCAATCGTCTGTGGTCGTGTACCCCGGCACGAGGTCGACGACCTGGCGCCTGGATACGCCGCGGGCGCTGCCGAAAAGCCCCTCGTCACGCTTCACCTCGCTCAGCGGCTCGACGAGCGGGTCGACGCAGAAGTCGCGCTCGACGACCGGCATATAGCCCAGCGAGCGCTTGCCGCTGGCCCCCGCGTTGTTCAGCGCGCCGAGAAGCGTGCTGGCCTGCGCGTAGGGTACGCTAGGGATGTATAGGAATGCGTCTAGGAACGGCGACACGATGAAGCTGTCGTCGAAGGTGAACGGGCCCTTGTACATGTCGAAGCGGATGCCGCCCGTGTTGGAGATGATGTAGCGTGCGACGTCCTGGCGGTCTTCGTTGACGACAACTTCGGCGAGGGCCTCGGCTAGCAGCGGGAAGATGTTGCTAGGGCTGTCGAACGGGACACACGTCAAGCAATAGTTCTCGGGCACACACCCGTACAACTCTTTAAGGTTGAGCTGCTCTCTGTACGCGGTGATGTCTGCTGTAGTAGCCCGTCCGTTATCATAATCGAAGGTATGGTCATACCAAGTCTCGGCATCTTCGAACCAGATGTCAGTCATGGCGGTGTAACGAATAGATATGGGAATAGAGCCTCTACATTGACCAAATTCCGATCATAATATGCCCCGAGGCGGGGGGAGGGGAGAAAAGCAACTCACGGTACGCAAACGTCAGGCGATTCCAATCCAGATACCGACGTGAATAGACCCAAGGCGCAGTGGATGTGTTCGTCGCCTTGCGTGTGGGATTTGGGACACCGGCAGGGTTAGGGAAAATACCGTGAAAGCCGCTGTTTTCCGTGGTGAAGCCCGACATGGAGACCCAGCCCAGAGTCTCGCAGTAACGGCCTGTAGAGCTAATCAGCATTATATTATTTTATTAAGACACTAGGGCCCTGACTTACCTGACTCAATTGCAACACTGGCGTCGTCATAAACCGTGAAGTCGCGGATATGACTATGTCCACCTTCGGCGTCGGTTAGCATCATATTCGACATGGCCGGTGAGTTAGTCGAAGGACAAACCTAGGATCTGAACTGGAGTATCGGGATGGATAGCTCGAATGGCATTGAAGACCGTCTGGAAGCTGCTGTCGCGGACAGGGTTGTGTCCGATGAGCACGAAGACGTCGATAGGATCACACGAGTTGACGGCCTCCATGAACCATTTCTGGGTGACCATGGTTTTGGCAGGGATGACCTTGGTGACATTGGTATTTCCTAGCGCTCATTGTCAGAGGGCTGTCCTGAGGTGTGGAGATGGTCAAGGGCGGTGCCCCTGGGGGATACGAACCGGTGAAGTCAAACAAGACGCCAAAGGCCATAACGCGGAGGCCATGCTCGGTAGTGAAGTACCTGTGCGTCTTGCCGATGTACTCCCACTCGCCGGTCTGTGGGTTGGCGATCTGGACGTTAGATGTGAGGTACTTGTCGCCCCAGTAGGTCGAGATTTCAGTCCTGAAACAAAAGATATCAGTAGAGGTTCATGGTGAAGAGAGCCTCGAGGTGGCTTACAAGGCCTGGTAGGCAACATCAGCTAAATAGAGCTCATGGTTACCAATTGTGAGCAGGTCGTAGTCGACGTCGTCGAAGACCGTGATAGAAATCTTTCCGTCGGGCGACGTAGCATCGCTCAAGCCGGCACCGTCGTGCAAGTCGCCTATCCGAACCGAGTCAGCCAAACTGGAAGCAATGATTCTCGTGGCCTGATCACATACCAGTATCAACTATGAGGAGATCGACGCCCACTAGAGAACTGGAGGTTAGTGGCTATTTTTAAATAGTCATGTCATGTCGTCGTGTTATGAGCTCGTATATGGAGGTAGCAGGGAGAATGCGCGCTAATGTACAGCGAAGAGGAGGTGAGGTGAGGTGAGGCAAAAGGCACAATGCACAAGGCAGCTATGCCAACCTTGGAAACGGCGGCGATTGCAGAAACAAGCAATGATTCGCTTACTATTGCCAGCCTGGTGCTTGAAGTGCGTCGAAAAGGTGACGAAGTCGCCCCAGTCGGCACCATAGTTCTTCTCCTTCAGATGTCCTTCTAGCCAGCCATGGGTGTCGGTCTACAATGCCCACATAGTTAGCCATCAGCCCCGTCCAAGCTACTGTGGAAGCTCTCGGCAGCAACAGCAGCAGCAGCAGCAGCAGCAGCAGCAGCAGCAGCGGGATGCGCGGAAAGCGACGTACGGTGTGCAAGAAGTTTAATTGGCCCCATTCCAGTGCGCTCGAAGGCCCGTAGGAGGCATTGAGCGCATCGGGCTGCATGCGCTTGACATGGCGAACATGCTCGATATGGTTCGCGGGGGCATAACAGCCACCACAAGCCAGCGTCACCGGGGCGAGCGCAAGAGCCAGCGTCGACGCGACGCCGAAGCTGTGCTTGACGGCCATGAATGAGGTCGGATTCGAAGCAGCTCACTCGCGAGCGGAATGGACGGTCACGGTGTGACGGTCTCGATCTCGATCTCGGCCTCGAGCGCGTACACGACCTATTTATTTATCCATGCGGCATGGGTCATGGGTGTGATATCGAAAAGGGCAGGTCAGGCATTTCGCACTAGATACCTGGTAAGTAGACAATTTCCAGCTCTCCGGGTTTAAGACAATCCACCCACTCTCAGGCGCTCTCAGCCCGGCCAGTACCGCCATACCGGGATTATACGTACGCATACCGAGTGGGCAGCCCCCGTTCTCGGATTCTATCCCTTCTTCGCCATGCAGGTACCTAGCAGCATTGGACGGCGTAGGCCGTACAGGCCGTAGGATAGTCCCACGTGTGTTATCAGGCCTCTTACCCGAATAAGTAGGTCGTCGAGAAAGCGTTCGCATGGCTGTTAGCTCGATGCGTGATTGGATCGAGCGAATACAGCTCCTGTGGGTCCCCGCGCCCGATAGTACTGTACTAGACACGGAGCGGCCACCAAAGCCGCCTTGGATCGCGAATACCCGCTTTTTACCTACAGTATGCGTACCTTAGGTAGATATGTATAGTATTATCGATGTAGGTATTAATTACAGAGTACCTAATGTGCAACATCAATCATATCATTCTTCAATGACCTCGCTATCACGGCGGTGTAATTACTCGTAGTGTTACCAACTAATTATTCGCCAAGCAGATAATCACGGGATAGACGATTGGTGATTGTCGATGACTAGGTAAGGGAATCGGCTTTTACTTGAACTTGTCACATCTACCTCGATCTAATAGTAGGAGACATGAACTCATGCAGATTAGGTGGGTAGAACCCGATTGATTGATAGATAAGTAGGTATTAGACCTTGGAAAGTCATGCTCCCAACTATTATCTACCTATATACCTCTCATGCAGATAATTTACTTGTAATACGATCTACAGAATGGTTGCCTGTCTAACCCAACACCCGAGTATCCAACTCCATTGTAACCCTACCAGGTTGGTTCTATAAGTAGTCGGCATGCGGCTCTGGACCATGCCTTGGCGTAATTCTTACTCGGAACCCAATTCAACCTCTACAAACTCAGTATTAACCATATACCCATCTCTTGGGCTCGCCGGCGGCGTGGGATCATCAACGCCCTCGCCGTACGGGCCGACGTCGCCCGCTACTGGTAATGTGCCTCGAATTCTGTGCGACTTGGCACGATACTGTGTATTCGAGTCGTCATCGAGGGTGTACGAGATGCGCGGGGGCTTCTGCTCGAGCAGCAACGTCTCGTCTATCTCCTTATCGACCTTGCTCAGGACGTCCTCCGCCGTACGCCGGTCGACTACGCCCTTGACCGCAAGCACCACGTGGGCCCAGAGTACATTATCGCTGCCGGTGGCATCTAGCTCCGCGAACTGATAGTTGCTATCGCAGAGCCAGACACTAAACCCCACAAATAGGCGCTTGGCCTCCGGTTTGGAGGTGAGCGCGTCTAGATACTTCTCCAGAGCCGCCGACTTTTGGGTCCCGAGGTATTTCTTTAGCGATTCATCCATTCTGCTCGGGTAGCACTTTGTGCGTGGGCAACTTTGGGTGTGAGAGCAAGATTTCACGTGTCCAAATCGTCATATAAAATATAGTGAAGTGCATGGGTGAGTATCTAAACGTCTTTTGCTGCTACTTATATAATTTTGATGCTTAGTATGTTTTATACTAGACAAGTTAATATTGTATGTCTACTTAAAGATAAAGCAGTGGGGATCTTTATTAGCTTGCTATTTCGAAGGAATAGAGAAACCCATAAAGTTAAGTAAGAACAAAGGTCCTCTGTCTAAACAAAGTACGGCCTCGAGACTTTATTTCGACAAAGGTATTTCAACAATAGTGCCTACTCTAGTCAGATTATCTCAAAGCTAAGTTGGGAACATTTCAAGCAGAAGGCGGGAGAGAGAAGCGAAATATCTGCCACTGCTAGCTACCATTATTCGCTACTCTTTCTTCCCGTTTTGACCACGGTGTAGTTGATCGTTGCCTTGCTCTAGCATTGCTTGAATTTATTATGGTGATCACATATTACTTTCGAATTATTAACCACGAAAGTTAAAATCCAATGTCGATGTCAAGAGTTGCCGGCTGGCTGCTTACATTTCATATGGAATGTGTGCAAGATAGCCAGACTGAGGTGACAAAGCAATATGGAAGATATCGCAGGACAAGTACAACTACGACCGGCCTAGAGTAGATAATGTAGCAATCACTGGATACTTGTACACTCGCGTTTCTTCATTATAGAGTTCAAAACTCGTGACTTGAGAAGCAATCAATAAAATTTCTATGCAATCCGGGTAGAAATTTCAGTAAAAACAATAATAACACCTTAACCGAAAACCCCCCCCAATCCTGATGTGCGGCCCCTGCACCACGTCCCTAGTGGCTAAAAAAATACATAAGTCATAAACCATATCCCAGACAAAGGAACACCCCTATTCGTTCAAATGGCGCCAAAACAATGCCTCATACAAGGTCATGTTAGGACCTAGTTTTTATAGTAGGAGGAATGGGCCTGCCAGGAAGGCCAGGCCAGCACCGACCATCAGCGATCTTCCAATAGTTGCCGCGGCTCCGCTAACCATGGGAGGCTTGCTCCAAGTGTTGTTGTTGGCCGAACCACCACCACATCCCTTGCCTCCGCATCCCTTGTCACTGCCAGTTCCATAGTTGCTGCCGCTGCCGCTTTCACTGCCGGTTCCATAGTTGTTGCCGCTGCCGTTTTCACTACCAGTTCCGTAACCGTTGCCGTTGCCGCTGCCGCTGCCAGTGCCATAACCGCTTCCACTACCCGTTCCCTTGCCACAATCTTTACCGCCTTTGCATCCGCTGCCGCTACCGGTTCCATAGCCGCTGCCACTGCCTGGATTCGCAGCTGGGATGGACGCCCAGGTAGGTACGGCGGTGGGACCCTTAGGGTGCACAGGATAGGGCGTGGCCGTGATGGTAGCGGTGACGCCGTTGCCCCCGACCTGGTAGGTCGGCTTGCCCCAGCCCGTGGGCTGCGCGCCGGGGCAGGTGATCTCCATCTCGGGCTCGGCGCAGACGGCGCAGCTGACGGTGGTGACGACGAATCCCGGCGGGATGGTCGGGGTCACGTAGTCGGCCTTCTTGCCCTTGCAGGTCTCGGTCACGGTGTAGGTGGCCAGCCACGAGCTCGTCTCGCACGCGGCGGGCAGCACGGTCTCGTAGACAGTGGTGAATTGGGTCTGCGTGACGGGGGGGCAGTACAAGAAGGCTGAGGAAGTAACGTTGGCAGTAGAAAGGTTGGCGGTATACAGGTTGACGACGGACATTTTGACGGCTGCGTTGGTCTTGTAAATACACGGGTATTATGTGATATACTAAATGATAGTTGATTGTCAAAAGAGTGTAGTGAAATGAGTGTGTTATTGCTGTTTGTTTGAGAAAAAATGAATGTGGTGGCCTAACGGCTCTAAAGGAATGACTCTGGTGGTGAGGTGGTTAGTGACGGACGATGATGATAGGATTGATTCGAACACAACCGGCGCAATCTACTCTCTTTATACTAGAGAAGGACGATAGTACTACCATCCATCGCCCATCCCATCATCGACGAGTGCCGTCTCCTACGCTTCAGGACATAGCAGCGCCTGATCCATAACAAACCGCTCCGGCAAGTGTCTGTTGGGATTGCCTAGTAATGGGAATGAGGCTGTGATTATGAGGCATTCCTCTCAGGTGCACATAGCGTATGGCTCGCCGTTATGCAGTGGTTCAATGCCCGGTTGGATGGAGCACTCGAGACATGAGGTGAGACCTGCCATGCTTTGTGTCCCACACGGCATTCTGCATTCTGCAATTTGCTACCCATCAACAATATTCAATAACCAACTACCCGACCACGCGCCACGTAAACGAAATGCAGACCTCGAAGAACGAGAGCCATGCAATCAGATGCATACACTCCTTGAGGTACATATTAGCCATCAAGCATGCATACTTGGATATACCCCGGAGCTATCTCAGAAATCTACGATACCTGAACCACGCAAAAACGCCGGTCATTTTTGTTTGTTTGTTTGTACGATAGCATCTGTCCAAGAGGACCACTCTAATCATTCAACACCAACGCGAGATACTTACACTCCTAGTCTGTTCTCGCGCTCTCGAAACAATATTTATCATTACTAGCATTTCATACGTCGGGTATGTTTCCTTTCAAATCGACATCTCCCGTCCACAGTCCGAAGACGGGCGGGAGACTTCCTAGTAAGGAGATTCTTCTCCAGAGTATATTTCCCATATGGGAATGGCAACTCGTCACTGTAAATGTCGAGGTGACGGTCGTGGCGACTCTGTTAATACTTTTTGATCTGAAGAAGAAAAAGAGAAGAAAAGCATATGAAATTCGGGAGCCATCACTTGGTTTTATGGAAGATTTTTCGTGGGGCAAGTGGGGCAGTTCTGGAGCTCATTTGCCCTGGCAGCTGTGTTCCAGCTGCGGGGAGAAATAGACCTGGCTACGAACACTGGCAGCATTTGAGGACCCATTTATTCTCGAGGCTCTGCTCCGCCAATACTTCCCTTCCAACACTCGCCATCGAACAAAACATGCCGACAGACGACTACGCCTCGGCATCAACCGGCGGCGCCCTCAAGCTCAAGGGCGCGAAGGTCCAAAAGGCCAAGAAGAAGAAGAAGAGTAAGAGTAAGGACAAAGACCAGTCGGCGAATCTCGAACGCTCCTTAGCCGGTGGAGACGCGCCACCCACGAAGCGCGACGACAGTAGTAAAGATCCTGACCCCGAGCCCGAGCCCGAGCCCGAACCTGAGTACAAGACTGAGGCAGAACGGCGTCATGAAGAGGCGATGAAAAAGAAGGTGAGACACCTGCGCTGCCTTGTCTTCATAGTTTGAAATACCTACGTAAAGGCCTGAGAAGCGCTGACCTGAGCTGTGTGCCGCGCATAATAGATGCAACGAATGCTTGAGGATCCGGCCCTTGCATCGGAAATACGCAAGACGCATAAAGAACGGGTAGAAAGTCTGAACACGTATCTGTCCAAGTTGAGCGAGCATCACGATATGCCCAAGATCGGTCCCGGATAAGGGTCATGAGAGTCTCAACATGACGACAGATTATGGGTTTATACAATGGACGAGCAGCAACCTACTGCTTGCCTCTTCATATGATTCGCCTACCTGTGGCTCTCAATCCGTAACTCGCACGTGATGATGACTCCTTGAAGGTTTGCACATCTATGCGCCATGATCTGGTTCGCCTCCGAAACACAGGCGAGCTATACAATACTGGACCGAAACTCTGAAAGCCGATTAGCGGAAAGCTTTCTTGACAATCCTTTAAGTGAATGTGTGACTCTTGCCAACACACTATCCGGACGGAAGGCAGCCATACTTATGACTATACCGATGTCAAGAAAACAAATAACATATGGGCTTATTAGAAAGTGAATAGAGAAATAACGAAACCCCTATTATCTAGCCTCTGTGGGTACTAATATGCCATGGTTAGTTCAGACAGTTAGGAATCTAGCTCATTTATTTATTACTGTGCATATAAAATGAAATAAACTAAATGTTGGTCGTCACGCCGGGGCGCGAATACCAATCAAGTATATTACTTCGTAGGCTAGGTATTTTGGAGTGATCGTACATCTCATCGTTGAGTTTTCATTTCGTTCACTTTGTCTGTACCAGATTTCTCTACAACGGTGTAGATCTATACTTGCATACTTACCACACTGTGCACAAGGACTTCTAGTAATCAGAAAAGGGAGAAAAATAATTCATCACAGATAAAGGAGTGTTGGCACTCTTAGTTTAATATTGCCCACCTAATCTAAAATGCCCATATTCTATCTATTATTTCCTTGCCGATTGATTGTATGTTCTGTTTCTGTTGTCGTAATTTCGTCATATGCCCAATGCCCCTAATGTCCGATGCTAAATGCTTATGACAATCCCGGTGGTACATCGGGGCTTAAAAAAAGAAATCGCCCCTCCTCCAATGCGACCGATATGCGTGTGCAGTACTTCTTGATCCCCGCCTGAAAATTCTTTTGCTGTATGCCATGTCTTACATGTGTAGATTGCCGACTAAGTGCAGACACACCAACCCACAAGCAATTTCGGATAGTTGGCGTGCCACAACCATGGTCGTTGACTAAGCCATCATGATGCTGCCAACGAGGAAGCCGGCGAGGATTCCGACCCCGGGTCCTCTCACCACCGGAGCTGCTGATCCAGTCTGTAGAGTGCCTTCGCCGCTTGTGGTAGCACTTGCACTTGAATCGTCAGCCCCTGGCGTTATAACGGTAACCTGCGTAACCGTCGTCACAGCGCCCCCAGGGAGTGTCGACGTAAAGGTCGAAGTCTTCGACGTCGGCGTAGGTGTAGTTGATGTTGAGAACGTGGATGCTAATCAGTGTTAGAACGAACATAAGGGAGCTTAGTTGGGATGAGAGTAGCCGAGATAGAGAAACGAAAAGGGAAAACAAAGGCCGTAGATAATGATTATAGCCCCCACTGTGTGGTAAAAGGAGGACTTTTCATCTTCTTGAGGAATTCATGAACTTACTGGTAGAAGAATCTTCATCGCTGGAGGATTCAGAGGTGGGCAACGGTGAGGACGAGGATGATGATGATGGAGGCTCAGTAGTCTCGGTAGTACTAGTCGTCTCGGTGGTAGGAGCGGAGCTCGAAGTTGGCGTAGTGGTTGTAGTTGACGATGGCAATGGCGATGATGATGACGACGACGTTGGGGTATCCTCAGGGGTAGTTGTCGTTTCCGTAGAAGTTGGCTCTGTTGATGTCGTCGGTTCATCGGTCGTCGTTGTGGATGGTACATCCGAGGAGGTAGTGGCAGTAGTAGTAGTAGTAGATTCAGGCGTTGAGGTGGTTAAGGTGTCTGAAGTGGTTGTATCGTTCACGGAGGATGCTTGTCGAACAGCTAAGTGGACAATGTGAACTGCCTCCCTGGCATGGAGGTTGGAGGCACCATCCTTAAAGGTACTTGGAACGTATTCGTCTAGAAGCTCGTGTAGAGCTCGAGGTGAGACGGCGCTCAGCATCCGAGAAAAAACCGATCCATCCTGACTCCGATTTTCAACGCCTGAAGAGCCCCGTCGCTCTGACTCTAGCCCGATATAAGCTGCGTTTGTGAAGGCAACTGTGAGAGAGGTATACACGAAGATGGTGCAAAGAAATGCCCGGAAGCTCGGCATCATGTTGGCGGTACACCCTGACCTATCTCTTTCTCGGCTAGATGTCTCGACGGCAATCTTCTCCTCGCCAACGACGACGGAGAGTATCACTTGGGAGGGTTGTTCGAGACGGAGCTAAGCGTGGCGACGAGACGACAACAAGTTGAGCTGGAAAAAAGGTGTACAGGGCGTGGTTGGTAGGCAGCCTACTTGGGCATATATATATATATATATACCTGCTGTATATCGGCCTACGCCTACGCCTACGTAGATATAAACGGCCGGGCAGTGTAGGAACTAATGAGGAGACTGGGGTGTTACACTGCGGTTCGGCTAGGCTAGCAAAGCTTAATGGGCCGGGATAGACCTTGATTCGAGCCGCATTTTTATGTTTTGATACGCTACCGGCTGCGTGGGTAGTGCCAGATCATTGAGCACTGTACGGTACTGTACGGTACCGTACAGTATATACGCACTCTTATGCGTACTTGAAGGGAAAAAAATATGATGACGTATCTATAACACCTCCTATATGAAAATACGGCCTATAAACTGCTATAGATGTGTGAGAGGTTGGTATGGTACAAACATGTCCGGAACAAAGAAGTCCATTCTATGGACTCGGTAACTCCTCAATACTGCGCAGGACACGTAGGAATAGCAAAGGATGACACCAGTCTGAGCTGAAGTCATTCGGAAAACAGAGTTCTACTTGTACATAGCTACTCCGCTACTAGATAGGTACATAATGTAGGCTGCCTCGCCTCTCACTACAGTACATACAGTATACCTAACAGTATAGCGTAGGCTAGTGGGCACTGCCAGCCTAAGAATATTCTATCTATATATAGTATATACTGTACTGCACTGTACTAGACATGTACAGTGTGTCGTACATTGTCACTTGATTTGGGTGGCTACAAGGATGCCACTACATACTGCGTACTGTACGTACAGCACCGACCTGGTTTTTTGTTTTCTGGTGTTCCTCGTGTTCTGGCAGTCCTGTCGGGCTGATGAAGTGAGAGAAGCATGAAAAGAGACCCGGTAAACCCGGCAGATGATAACCAACCTCCACTATAAATCGTATAGGTATCATCATATACGCCGTCCTTGAGTGAATAGCTGACTCCGTGTAAGCTGTACCTACAACAGGTTGCTACACATTCAAAGGTTATGTGAATGCGTATGAAGATATCTGCTTTTTTCTATCCTTTGTCTTAAACTAGAATGTCTTATGTAAAGGCCACTGCAGACAAGAACAAATCGGCCTTCCGTGTGCAGAAATGCTTGGTGATTTGATGAACGATGATCTGCAAAGACTAGACTTATACCAGGTAGGTATCTTATCAACGACTGTGCTAGCGTGCGTATCGGATCCTCGGGTCACAGCATAGCTCTCTTGGCTCTCAGACTTGCCCAGAATACGAGATTTTCGTCATCATCTATAACCTGACAGGTTGCTTAAATGGCTCGCACGTTTTCTGTCTTGTTTAACTGACATTTGCAGTCTCTGCATGCACTGTTGGTTGGCACAGCAAAATAGTTGGTGTGGTTTTCACAATTCTAGGCGCTGTTAAATACTGTAGGTAGGTACTCTATACGCATTAGAGAGCTCCGCACAAGTAGGGATCGTCTGTAACTCTGCGGGTACCATGTAACATGACCTAACATAAATATCGGTTTGCCCAAACTACTACATACATACATCATAATCTGCCTGTCATAGACAAGCGCTATGCGAACGAACTGACTGCTTCAAGTTTGCGATACCCACATCAGAGACAGGACATGATTATCCTACCGTCCTCAGCACTTTGATCGTACCTCTATGCCCTTAGGCCTTGACAAAATCTGAAGATGACAGTAGGTACATGAGGTTTGCGCGTCCTTCTTGTACCTCGTACCGAGGTACAGTACTGTAAGTTCACTTGCTTGATGACGATAGGTTTAAACCATCGGCCAAACTATTATCATGAAGAGGGTTGATTAACCAAGCATTGTTACGTGGTAAACTTTGGTCTGCGCCCAGGTTTTAAGCAAATGTTCTTTGCTGCTAGATACCAGGTACCTACCTCCTATTATATCTCTGTAATTGGGGGTGTTGAGTTAGGTACCTACCTACATGTAGCCTGTAGTTTGGGGTTATCGATAAACTCAAGTTTGTATCCAGTTTAAATCCAACCTACAGAATACCTACAGTTAAAGATACCTACCTAAGAAGAGGTAAGTAGGTACTAAGATGTCCACTTAGGTACTCAATAGTGCGGGCATGTACACGTACCTACCTTTATGGTATGAACGCAGCAGGTAGCCTCTATGGAGCTTCTAAGTATGAACCACCAGGTGATTGATTGATTGAATAACATCTAGTCCACAAGAAGGTAACCTCAGCGAAACACTCACAACTCTTGTAACCATTTTAACAGTCCAACTTCGCCTCTTTCCCGGTTACGCATACCTGCGCGACAGCTTCTAATACACCAGAACCAAGACCGAGACCGAGGCCATGACCCTATCCAAATAATAAGCAGACCGGCCGCTTCGATCTCTCATGACACCAGACATACTACAGTGAGACCACTTGGTCCCCCCGACATGCCTGATCATCTTGGCTCTTCAACTACCGCCTGTGGTGATGTTCTAACCAGTCCCGATCACGACGGCTTGAGGCTGCTCTCGCGATCTCCCCATCCATATCATCGCCAAACCGCGGAGCTGCTCGAGCCCTCTGGTGGCTATGTTACCCGGCAAAGCCCCCCGCCCACCGATAGCGGCACCGAGGCCGACGATGAGCACTTCCTCAAGGGTTTGCCCGCCCCGAGGAGGCTGCACAAGGGCTTGCGCGGCCGAAATGATATCTCGTCGGGCGCCTCGACTCCCTTTCTTGCGCCTCCCGCGCTCCTCTGTGACGAAGGCAGACGGCTCTCCTCTTTTAGCGCAAGGAAAGACACGTCGTGGAACCAAACCCCGTGTGCTACCGCAGACAAGGCGAGGCGGAAGAGGACAAGAGAGGTGGCTCGTCGCTTCACCGAGCTGCTCATAATCGGCGTCTTGGGTCTGTTCGTATGCGCCAATGCGCAGGTGTGGCCTATTTTGCAAAGGTCGAGTCGCGGTAACCACCCTCTTGCTTTGCCGCGCTGCGGTGTCTCGGCAAGACCGGCTAACTAATGGAAATATGCATACAGAACTGCGTTACGCCGTGAGCGTGTCGGTAACTTTGATAGTCCTATATCCATTGCGGCTACTACTTTGGGCCTTCTGGCACCGACGGCCCTCGAGAACGCTACCAATCACGGTACCCTCATCGTTCGATCCAGCACCCCTTTTCTACCCTCCGACCATGACCCTTTTAGTTTCGTCTCTGATCGCGGTCGACAACTCAGCTATACTGCTCCCAAACATTATTCTCGCCCTCTGCGCCCTGCCCCGAGCCCTAATTCCTACGCCATCCGCATGCAGTGAAGATATTAGCCCGCTCCACTGGGTATTAACATCTGTGCCTTTGGTCATATCCCGTGTCCCAGACGACCTCCTGACTGTACCGACAGCTGACAGGACGACGGATGCGTTACCAACAGCTCTTTCTCCTGAAACAGTAATCCTTCTCTATCCTCTGCATTGTAGCCTTGTCCGCGTACTGCACGCTCTGACGACCACCAGCCTCCTCACAGCTGAGCTACAACTACTCTCCATTAGCCTAATTAACATCCTTCTGTTATCGTCCTCGCCACAAATCACGATTCTCAAAGCGATGCTCTGGATTGGTGGCCTTGATATACTGGTGTCCTGTAGTAACCCGATTCAGTGGGGGATATCACTTGCCCGTGTACCCAAATGGCGCTTCAAGCGCCCGTCGAGCACCATGAAACGAAATCCTACTTTCCTCTCGACTCTGATGTCGTGGCGAAGGATGAAGCATGACTTGTTTCATGCGCCCTTGGATAGCTCTTCCTGCAGCTCCTGTGAAGCCATTGACGATGCGGATGATACGGATGACTCGAGCACCCAAATATCGAGGGGAATCACTCGAGCGCGCACCTCTAACGCGGGCAGTACCTTGTTCGTCCGGGACTGCGAAGTGAGTTCCTTCTCGGGTATCGATGACACCCAGGCGAAAAAGGTAGAAACGACAAAAGTTCGTCGGCATACATTACCAGCGACAAGCAGGCAACGAAAGCAGCATACTCATACACCATCTGGCCGAAAAAAGCGATCGGCCTCCATTTCGATTAAAGCTTTCGTCTCGCTCACTTATAAACAAGCAGTATTCCGTAAATGGATATATGCACTGTTCGTTTACGTCTGTATTCTCGGTGCCTTATTCATCCCCCTTCCCTTCATCGGCATCAAGGAGGCGGTCGCCCGAGAATCCTTACATGGTGATGAGCCGGTGGGCTGGGCTCTAGGTTATCTATTTGGAGACCTCCAGTGGTTCAGGTGGCAGGTAGTCAGCCACAACTTAGGATGGTGGATTCGCCTTCCACCTAGACTATCTCAAGGCACGGGCCAGGCTGTAGAGCACGGATGGGTCGAACACTTACGCACCTCTTTTGGCGAGGCAAACACTCGCCTATTACTCGGTGCCTATTGTCTGGTAGTCATCGCCGTAGGCCTCATTATAGTCTTCAAGCTATCGCCTATCTGTGAAGTAGATACACGTCGAAAGGTCTTCCACTTTATGATGGTGGCTATGTTCCTTCCGGCGACTTACATCGACCCATGCTTCGTAGCACTGGCACTTTCCATCGTCCTCGCTGCCTTTCTACTCCTCGATCTACTACGAGCAAGCCAACTGCCCCCTCTCTCTAAACCGCTTGCCTACTTTCTAGCCCCCTATGTGGATGGACGAGATCTGAGGGGACCTGTTGTCATTTCACACATTTTTCTTCTCATCGGGTGTGCGATCCCTCTCTGGCTCTCTCTTGGATCCCTACCTAGGACCGGTTACGGCCACTTGGAAGGTTGGAGTGTGCCCACTCGAGAGAGTGCCATGGTATCTGGTGTTGTGTGTGTGGGTTTAGGCGATGCGGCTGCTTCGCTGATCGGTCGGCGTTACGGACATCGCAAATGGTTCTGGGGCGGGGGAAAAAGCCTCGAAGGTAGCGCTGCCTTCGCTACGACGGTATTCCTAGGTCTCATGGCCGCTCACACGTGGCTACGTCTAGGCGGATGGGCTACTACGAACGGCTATGTCGATAGCTGGCAGACCACGATACAGAAGGCGGGCGCATGTGCCAGCATGGCCAGCCTCACGGAGACGGTGCTTACTGGCGGGAATGATAACGTCATCGTACCTGTAGTCCTATGGGCCTGTGTGAAGAGTCTGGGTGTTTAGGGTAAAGAAGAAAAAAAACATATACATACGTATAAATTCACCTAGGAGGGCGGCAGCAATCTCTAGACAACAGGAAAAGGGGAGGGCATGAACTCGGGTCTTTGCATCACTCGGCGTAACGGTGGGAAACAGAAAAGGAGCGTTTTGTTGGTTGCGCAGAGAAATGCCGGAACCACGGTGCGAGGGTCTCTTGTTTCTTGCGAGGCGAATAGATTTTGTACGAAGCCTTTTCTCTTTTTCGGGGTTAACTCACCACGGCGGCCTTAGACTTTACTACCTGTTTAGATACCTAGATAGACGAGACGAGACGAGACGATATGGGGGTAAGATTTGATGATCTGAGATGAGATGAATACCCATTTAATAACGCTCGCCGAGATACAATCTCCCCTTCTATGCTTCTTTATAAAGACTCTGATCAGGTGATAGGTCACTTACTAGGTGGCTAGGAAACGACTTCTTGTTCAGGTGTTTGCCTTAGGTATGTATGGTGTACGAGTATATTTACTAGTTCGGAACTTGGTGTAGCATCCTTTCAATTAGTGATTAGTTACTAGATACATACCACAAGTGTTTTGCCAACCAAACTCTTGCGTGAAAACTCGAGAAGCTAAGGCTTTGGAGATTTGTAAAGAGAAAGTTGATAGTGGATAAGACCCTCTTATAGAGACTCATTTTAACAATATCTTTTCAGGTATATATTCGTTATTGCAAAAGTAACAGGTCTGTAGTCTCGTTTAATCTAGATCTCAAGCCTCGCCTAATTTTCAAGGCTACTACTGCAACGATCTCACACTAATAGGAGGTAGCGCATCGGCCTTCTTACTCTGGGTCGGGCCGCCATCTCTCTCTCTTTCTACTTTTTTCTGGTTTTTTTTTTTTTTTGCGACAACCATGACCTTACTCATAGTGAGATCCTAGATGAGATGCACTGCTCGCTAGCTCATATGGTCACGTGTCATGCATACATGCAATAACGAGGCACCAAATTAACAAAGCCGCCGGACTTATCCTTCTTACTACTAGAAGCTAACCCGACCCGGCATTCACTTCTACACGACCTCTTGGTCGGTGTCTTGAGGTGACTATAGAGTATCCTTGCTGACATGTGAAGGACCGTTGCAAAACCTCTGATTTAAAGGTCACTTTGGCGGGACACAAACGTGTTCGTTTTCGTGTTGGTGTTAGTGCATATACGACGACAACTGGCCGAGGGGACCCAGTGAGCAGGGTTGGCCCTGATAGCTGCCTATCTAGAGACTAGAATTTCTCTCTACAATTGGAGAGGAAAAAAATAAGAATAAGTTGGTGAAAGAGACGGCGCACTTCATAGTTAATATCGATATGAGTGTGACATAATAGCTAATTTGGTATGCACAAGTTGTTTCTTATACGAGTATTAAAGGATTGCACTGCTTATGTGTGCCAATGCTCAGTAAGATGTCTAGGTACCTAAATTACACTGATAGAATTGAATATGCATATGGTTATTTTCTACCTAGTATAAACGTAGTTTTCCCCTCATGGATTAACAGTAGAATGCAAGTATTAAAGTAGACAGTATAGGTACATCTTAACAGACAGAAAGAGAGAGAGAGAAAAAAAGGGACAAACAGAGAGAGCTAACAAAGTGGTGTACTGACACTACCTAAATATCATTAGATCTCATATAATTAGTAATAAGGCCGGATAGTCCAGGTATGCATAAAGCTGCCTTAAGTAAGCGCAAATGCCGTGATAGGTATGTAGGTATGTCCTAGCGTACATTATCTCCATTACTGCCCTCTACCTCCGCAGAACTGCATACTCCGTCCTCCGTCCGCAAGGGTGGCGGAGTTCAGCACCACGATTATCTCCTACCTGCGATGTGAATGCGACCCTGGTTCACCCGAGTTCTAGATCAGGTACCTAGTCTCTAGGCCGAGCCGTTTCCCACTCAATACTTATGCATGAGACTTTCATTAACTAGGTACAATGAGTAATGACTCGGATACCGGTCCTGGGCGCTTTCTCGGCCGACTTCGTTGTCCGTTGCGGACCTTAGAGTAGTAATCAGGAATCTATCCACCATCTACTTATCTACCTCGAGTATCTTGTTGCGTTCCATTCATTTATTCAGCCTTTTAATAGGCATATGTACGTAGGTTAGGTACTTGTAATGTTGATCAGCACAGAATCCAGATGCAGATGCCAGTACTAGCCGTACATACATCTGTACTTCATGCACCCAATGCAGAAAGTGACTCGAATTGCGGACGTGAGTGAGTCAATTTATTACCCAACTAATATTGCACTTTGCTCTTGTGGCATTTCCAATTCCCGCACCTGTCGCTGCTATGCTCCCCATAAGGAGAGAGAAGGGCTTAGTAGGCTGTGGAAACAGCAATAAACAGCACAAGACGGAACACATGTGATAGGTGCATATACAGCCATATACAGCTATACATACGGATAGACACACGTGCACATGCAGCTAGCAGGTAGGTGCGTACATAAAGTCAGCCTTCCCTGTCTGTCCACAACGAGGTACTTATATTGTCATTGTCTTTCGCATGACTGCGCGCGCGCTCTGACGCATTCTATTCTACATACATCTTAGGTGGCGTTTGCTCTTTTTTTCATTAGATTAGGTACATATCTACCTGCCTGCCTGCCTACTCACGTACTCACGTACTTACTGACTTACTTACTTACTCACTCTTCTAGGTTACTGAAGAGCTACGTGATTAGGCAGCCATTCAGTGTTAGAAGTCTGAGGTAAACAAACTGCCTACCGCGATTTCTTCTTCTTCTTATTGTTGTTCTTGTTGTTATTATTATTACCATTGTCACCTGCAATTGCTGGGTGCAGTGGCCTGTCTGCTGGCTGGCTTGATTGATGGGTGTTGTCTGGATATTTATCTACCTACATATAGATCTGTCTACCACTTATCTATGAATGCGCCCGGGGGCCGACATCACTGTACTGCTACTGCTGATTTACTCGCCCCCACCTGAAAGACGCTCCCCCGTCCATTCGCCTATCCGCCTGCCCACCTACCCACCTGCCCGCCTTGCTCAGCTACCCGTCTCTAGCATTGAGATGGCTTCTACGCCCGGGAGGACTCCGAGAATCCTCGCATGTGTGCTGGTGAGGCCTGCTACATTTATATGCTCTTATACTGCCGAGGCCGTAAACTCATAACGCCCTCACAATAGTGCCAAAACCGCAAGATCAAATGCGATCGCCACAGCCCTTGTTCGAACTGCGGTTAGGAGACCCCCTCCCCCCCCCCTCTGGTGCTGCAGCTTTACTCATAAGAACCAGCTAACTGACTCTTGCCCTTCAATCGTGTAGTCAAGGTCAGCTCACATGACAATCGTGCTGGACCTCACTAAACTGCGTTGCCCAGGCAAATGTCCCATGTACCCCGAGCACTCCAGCGCCTCCGCGCAAGCGTAGGAGGCCTAATCAAGACCTCCAGCAGAGACTTGCGCGCTGCGAGGAGTTGCTTTCCGAGTACACCACGAACCCGCGCACTCCCCCTAACGACCCCCCAAGTCGCGAGGAGCCCTGGAGGCCCATGGGCAAGTTGGTCATCGACGATGACGGCACCAAGTTCACCGACAGCCATCTCTGGGCTACTGTGCATAACGAAGTAAGTGAGTCAGTCTGCTGGTACCCACGAAACCCCGTGACTTGCTCACCCATGCCTAAGAAACCCTACGAGACTCGTAGACTCTGGTATTGGTACTAATCTCGGGCTCAGATCTCCGCCATGCGCGAAATGTTAGAAGACGATGAAACGTTAGAGGAATATAACACTCCCGTTGACTCTCGCACACCCGAGCAGAACACAACTCTGATGCTGTCGGAAAGCACCGATGCTAACGTTGAAGAATACCGACCATCTCCGGTCCACGCCTTCCGCCTATGGCAGACATTTCTTGAGAAAGTGAACCCTTTGACCAAAGTCGTCCATGTGCCTTCAGTGCAGCCCAAGCTGGTCGAGGCCACTGCAAATCCGTCTTCCATTCCAAAAAATGTCGACGCGCTCCTCTTCTCTATCTACGCTGTGGCTGTTGCCGCATTGGATGAAAAGGAGTGCCGACAGCAGCTCGGGTGCTCAAAGGAGGAAGCCTACAAGCGCTTTTCTACGGGTTGTCGAATAGCCCTAATACGAATTGGCATCATGAATACTTATGATTTAGTGGTCTTGCAGGCTTTGGTACTGTATTTTGTAAGTTTCAAGAGCTTTCTTTCTTTCTTTTTTTTTTTAAAAAGGTCATATCCAAGTAGCTGACAGTCCCAGTTCTCCCTTTCTGGCCGTGTTGACCGCCATGCTGCCTGGATCCTTAATGGTGTTACTGTAAGGATAGCCCAGAAGATGGGGCTTCATAGAGACGGCGAGCTGCTCGGGCTTCCGCCTTTCGAGACCGAGATGCGAAGAAGGGTATGGTGGCAAATCATCCTAATCGACACCGTCTATGCGCTCATGTCTGGCCTTGGTCAGTCTCTCCTCCCACGGTCATGGGATACCAAGCGGCCAACCAATATTCACGACGCGGATTTATATCCCAACATGACTACGCTCCAGCCGAGGAATGGTCCAACAGATATGATTTATTGCTTAGTTGGTTACGAGGTCGCACAAATGATAATAGATACACCAAATCTAGAGGCAGTTGTTCTAGGTAACGAGGTGAGTAGACTGCAAGCCTCCTGGCCCCCCTTGTTATGAGAGCGACAATCACGCGATTACGAACCATCTCGGTTCACTACTCCTATAGACTTCGGGAAGCCCTGGTCGTAATTGTAAATAGTGATACTAACTCTTCATTTGTGGCCAGACGGGACTGTCGAATGCAGCCCCACCTGAGGTTATAGAAAATGCGCGACGACGCATTCTTAGATTGGACGAGACCATCGGCAATCTTCTAGATAACTACTGCGACCCGTCCATGGGCCCTATACACGAATTGGCAGCAGGGATGCGGCATCTGCTCATCGGTAAATGCCAAGAACTTATTTGTCCGGCAACGGAGCAACCTGAGGTATGTCAACCCCCCTCTTCTCATCTTCACAACCTCATACGAGGTTGGGCGTAGCGACGCCATGTACAACCTTAAAACCCGACTTCCCATTAGTCGCGTACTATATACACCACCAAAACTCCCATTTACAATGTAGCCGCAGGTACCTCAAGTAAAGTGATCATGCTAATTCGAATGGATTGTAGTGGGGTGTTGAAATTCATAGTCCTGTAGACAACTTGTTTAAAATTTCGGTGGTTAGTTTGGAGATGGATGTGAAGCTGTACCGTATGACACAGTCGCAGGGACAGTACTTATGGTTTAGTATGTGGAGACTCAATTAAGGAAGTGCTTGACGGATGACTAACGCTGCGTAATAGTACTCACCCAATTCCAGATCGAGATGATGATATATATGGCTGGTCAACTAAGCGAGCGGACCACGGGAAATCTTGTTGAGAGGGCATGGGTTGTTATCGAGCAGCACTATGGGTTTCACGAGGGGCTGACTACCATATTGTCTAAGACGCATCTAGCACTCGCCATTCTCTTGGTTCGGGGCTGGAAGGCGCGGGAGACAGCGTTACGGGAGACGACGGGATCGGTGCCGGCGACACCAGAATACATGGTCAAGCTCCGGGCGCTGGTACCATCGGCCGAGGCAAGGCACGCGCAGGAGGAAGAGGAAGAGGTAGTCGAGGCCGCCAGTATCAATGCAACCACGAGCAGATCGGCAACGCAGGGCATAGGCATGCCGTGGGACCAGATGATCGGGTTTGACGTGGGGGCTCTGGATTGGGACATGTTTTCGGGGAGCGGCGAAAATCTGGCGGCTGTTAATCCGGTAAACTATGGGATGGGTTTCGTGGGTCAGCCCAACAACTCCTGGATGTAGTTCACATAAATGGAAACGGGGATTTAGGACGGGCGAAGAGGAAATCGCTGCTCACATTGGAATTTGGATGAACTCTCCAGTGCATGAAGCTGGCAGGCACAGCTATTTAATAGGTTATGTCATAACTGTACAGTCTGTACTACTTGAGATTTACAACTCCGACCTACATATAAAGGAGGAGCAGGGGGGACTTATGCGTCTAGCTACCTAAGGTATTACTTGTGTGTCATGATGAAGCAAGCCCGGCATACTAGGATTGCTCGAAGTGAGGAATACCGTGGGTAACGCGCCTACGCGAAGTTAAGTACATACTATGCTTACATACATTATACCTGGTACCTAAAGGGGTAAACCCATTTTTAGCCACGCTAGAATCCCGAATGTTCGCTACCTAGACTAGACTAGGGTGTTAGCCTGTCTATCCTTTTTTTTTTTCTGCTTTCTCTTTTGGCCATCCTGTTGCATGTTTTGTATAATAGTGTTACGGTAAGCCCGTGGTCAACTTGCGGCACGGTATACAGCTGCACGCGCTCGTTTAAAATAATGTTAAAACGGCCCTTCTTATTTTTAGTTAACATCATGATTAGACTATTACAGCATCGTATTTTTCCTTTACGTAGTACAGCAGAGTTTATATGTACAACAGCGTATTGGCTGAAAAAATTGGAGCTGAAGTGTTTTAGCCAGCGTAAATACCTACCTAGGTAGGTAATTAGAAAGTTGCTTAGCTAATTAGTGTCGCAACTCGGACCCGAGCCCTCGTGACGTGACCGAGAGCGAGACAACGGCTCCGTGTTTTTTTCCACTCTCTTTATTCGTGTTAGTCACATCCGGTCTCGAAATCCTCCCGCCTGAGGCAGGCACCATCAGCTCCCATATTACTACAGACAAGCCGTATGAGTCAAACACGTGTACTACCTATACAAAACATTGCGCCATCTACAAATCTTACGTACCTACATAGCATGTGTGTATGCAAGCATGTTGTGTAAGATAGCTACCTACGTAGGGAGACGACGACGCGGGTGCTTGGGGATCCCGCGGTGGGACGTGGATAGCGAGTGCAGTGGACAGTGGACATGGGTTGCGTTGGAGTGTCGAAAGCGGGATGTTAACGGACCCGAAGACCGGCTACGACCGAAATCCACCCGCATTCGTAACCCAATGGGTGCACTTGCAATGGAACTGCCGCGCCTTGCTACTGGAGAACTGCAACGTACCAAGAGTCGGTATAGATTCTATAGGGAGGCGCTAGTGCTGCACGCTAGTGCTAAGCTCCAGAACGGCGGCAACTAACTCTCCTAGTCCCGTTGCCTTGGGGCCTGGTTAGCCTGCCTGGGTGCCTCAGGGGTGAAAAGAGTTGGACGTTCAGTGGTGACTATTACCAAATTTTAGGGTTTTCGGTCTCCTGTTGTCCCATCTCAGCTCGTACACAGTCGTCTGAGGTAAGGCATGAGGTATGTATGTATGTACCTGCCTACAAGAAATTAATTAATGCTTACTACCTAGTAGGTAGGTACCTAGGTGAGTTGTCTAGCATGTGTGTTTGTATCTTCAGAGGTATATATATAACAATCCCTTGGCACAACCATCTCTATCTCCTTCTTGCCTCTCTCGCTCTCGCTCTCTACAGGCAAGTCAATACCATTACATCGCTGTCCATACCTGGATTAGTTAGTTCTATTATCTCATTCGTCCGCTCATTTATCGATTCGTCAATTCATTCTTCAATACCACCTCCCGTCTAACACGCCGCTATCTCACAACCAAGTATAAGTATAAGCGGTAAACAGACAGTAGGGATACTTAGTATTGTCTATCGTGGGCGAACGAAAAGAGGGTAGTCATGTTCGGCCGAGCCAAGAAACAGGGTCCGGCACCAGATCCAGTGCCGGAGGGTGATGCTGCTGCTGCTGCTCCTGCTGCTGTGAGCACGACGCTAGACAAGAGCCAAGCCGATGAGAAGAGCAACAATGACACCACCAACAATAACAATAACAACAATCACAACGACGACAACAACCAGGACAAGGACAATGACAACGACACCGACAAGGAGACCACCACGGCCGAGCTCACGGCGGCCCAGACCACCACCTCCACCAAGACCAACTATGAGTACCCGACGGGGCTGCGTCTCGCGCTCGTGCTGTCGTCTGTCTATATTTCCATCTTCCTCGTCTCGCTCGACCGCCTGATCGTCACCACGGCCATTCCCGCCATCACCAACGAGTTCAACTCGCTGCCCGACGTCGGCTGGTACGGCGCCGCCTACCTGCTCACCTCGTCCGCCTTCCAGCTGCTGTTCGGCAAGCTGTACAGCTTCTATCCCATCCGCGCCGTCTACGCCATCTCCGTCGTGCTGTTCGAGGTCGGGTCCGCCCTGTGCGGCGCCGCCCCGAGCTCCGTGGCCTTCATCATCGGCCGCGCCATCCAGGGCGTCGGGTCTGCCGGCATCTTCGCCGGCGGCATCGTCGTCATCGTGTACGCCGTGCCGCTGCACAAGCGCCCCTTCTACCAGGGCATGGCCGGCGCCGTATTCGGCATCTCCTCCATCTTGGGCCCCCTCGTCGGCGGCGCCTTCACGTCGAACGTTACGTGGCGCTGGTGCTTCTACATCAACCTGCCCTTCGGCGGCGTTGCTCTAGCCATCATCATCCTGCTCCTACGCATCCCCGATCGCGAGGAGACCAAGCTGACCACCAAGGCCAAGCTCTCGCAGCTGGATGCCGCCGGCACCATCGCCCTCGTCCCCGCCGTCGTGTCCCTTCTCCTTGCTTTGGAATGGGGCGGCCTGGAATACCATGTACGTGTCTTCCCCGTCCTAACTAGTTGACTAATATTCTAACTTCGAAAAAAGTGGAATGACCGCCGTATCATTGCTTTACTGGTGCTCGCCGGTGTCCTAGGCATCACGTTCGTTCTCGTACAAATCTTTTTGCCCAAAACAGCTACGATTCCCCCGCGTATCTTCAAGCAACGGTCCATCTTAGCCGGTTTCTGGGCCACCATCGTTCTCGGATCGCAGATGATCATCTTTGGTTCGTGGTCTTCTGGGTCTCATCCCCTCTGTCGGTCTGGCGCTAACTCGATCGCTTAGTTTATTTCCTACCCATCTGGTTCCAGGCCATACAAGGCGTCTCCGCTGTAAACTCAGGCATTCGCTTGCTTCCCACCACCTTATCTCTCGTCGTCGCCTCTATCTCGAACGGCATTATAGTCACCAAAATCGGCTACTACACCCCAACGTATGTGTGCTCCAAAATGTGTTTATGAACGGGGTCTTCTAACGAGTTGCGCATAGTATGCTCATAGGCACAGCTATATGCACTATTGGTGCTGGTCTCCTCACAACGCTTCAAGTTGACACGAGTATGGGTAAATGGGTTGGATATCAGATAATCTACGGAGTACGTAAATAGCTTATCTTCTCGCCCTCCCTCACTTCACATCGAGATTCGAATACTCGTAGTCAGCTGCGGGGTCTTGTTTCCTATTCGCGTTGCGAGATTCAATACGCCCTTACGAGACAAGGGATATGCTGACAATTTTGTTCAATGTAGTTTGGCCAAGGCCTCTGCTTTCAAGCTCCCAATCTGGCGGCGCAGACTGTTCTTCCTAGGAAGGATGTTTCCATCGGCGTGTCGCTGATGTTCTTCAGCCAGATTCTCGGCGGAGCCATCTTCATTTCTGTCGGCCAAAACGTGCTTAACAACCAACTTCTGCAAAGACTAGCCGGCCTGCCAGGATTCTCGCCCGGCTTGGTAGCGTCGGGCGGTGCAACGACGTTACTTAATTCGTTCGATCCCCAATACCGCCATGCTGCCTTGGTGGCATACAACGAGTCCCTCCGGACGGTCTTCCGGGTTGGCCTGATTCTGGCTGCCTTATCTGTCATTGGCGCAGCCAGTATGGAGTGGAGGAGTGTAAAGAAGGATAAGAAGGATGCCAAAGTCGCGGATGCCGAGAAAGGTGCCACAGAGACCTCCGGAAGCAAGTCAGACGGTGAAACATTAGCAGCTGGCTCTACGCACCAGGTTGACGAGAAATCAGCGTCCCAACCTAACGATGCTATCGAAAAATGAGTTGACCCTACCACACCGTCCCTTGAAAACGAAAAAAAAATATAGGCCCATACGTCGCGCTACGGCCGCTACATAATTTAATTTAATCTCACCGGTGTTAGGTATTAGATGCATATAGGCATAGGGAGGCGTTCAGGTTGTCAACATCAAAATGTATACCCAAGGCGTTTGTTATTAAGGCCATAGACTCCCCTCAGCTACGCGAGTCAACTTACCGAGACCAGTATCGTGCATCTACCTATTAGACATTGCAAAATCAAAAACTATTAACTCCCGCCCCCTACACCCCTTACTTGAACCCAAGTTTGAGATCTGATCGTAGGGGTATAATGGGCCACCCATTTGTGGCTTTGATTTATCATAGTATGCTCAGGATAGTTGCGGTCGTTCGTAGATATGCTTGCTCGTTAGCTACGGAACGCTGAGAATACCCTTTTCTTGATTGGGTTTATTAGGCGAGCTTCCAAGGCGCTCGAGGATTCCTTGAATGTCTAGATACGTAGGCAAAGTAAGGTGGTTTGCGTGTAACTGTATCTATAACTCGAATAAACTCGACCCTATTATCTATAATTCGGATTCTACAAATAAGGCCACCCTTATCAGTCTATGTACTCAACGCCGTAATACGAGTCATTTGTTGCAGCCCTACCCGCGACTCTGTTATGAAAACACCGGGGCAGACTAACGACGAAGATCAACATTAGAGCGTTGATCTGCATATGACGCGGAGACACAACCAGCAACTGACTCGACCCCTGAATAGTGGTGCTTTACCTAGACTACCAAGGCATAATTTACCGAAGAAACGTTTCCTTCTCGCGCGCGCAGTGTACTATGACGCAGCGATTACCCGCAAAAGCATGTCTGATCTCGAAGAAGCCTGTCTTACTCCCAGACAGACATATCGACCCTTCTTCAACGAGGCGTGAAACAACAGCAACGCACGAGTAGCGACGCGTAAAGAAACATTAGCAACGTAGCTCCGCTAGACGACGTCTCCAGCGGCCATCACAAGCTTTTCACGTGAGTAACACCAAAAAAAAAAGACCTCCCCACAAAACCAAAAACCATCCTCCCTTTCTAACGAAGCCAAGGGATCCCAAGTCACACGCTCCGGCGTCTGCATTGCCGCAGCTACGATCCGTCTCAGCTGCTCCCTTTTCTCCTGCTCGTGTCTCAACAACAAGCAGACCTCATCTCGACACCGTCCCAGAAACCACCGCCACAATAGCGACAGCGAAGCCAAAACGCCCAAATACGTCCATATTCCACCTCGGCTCCGTGCCCGCGTTCTACTTCGACCTCGCTCTCCTCCGCTCTTCCCCAATCTACATCTCCTTGCCGCAAGCCAGCCCAATAAACCGAGACAAAGATGGACTACCCGCAGACTAGAGTTCACTACGACAGTGACTGGACGCCCATGTACGTCATTCTAGCTGCGATACCAGCGATATTCATTACCGTGGCCGTGTTTTCGAAATGGGTGGATCGGGTGAGAGCAAAGAGGGAGCTCCACCATGAGGGCGCGAAATAGCGTGTATACCTCTCGCGGAAAGACTCTCAACCAGGCGATACACCTATATAAATATATGGAATGTCTATATATATATATATATATATAGACATATATAGGTTGAGGCGCATAACACAGACAGATTAGAAGCACATGGGAGGTTCCGAGCATGATCTGCATTTTGTATTGAGTTGCGGGCAACTCAGTCCTCGTTTCAGATGCGGAGGGTATCCGACTGTATTTAAAAATCCCTGATTTCCTTATTGTCTCCAGGACCACCACGAACAAGACAAAGAGAAAGAAAAAGGGTGCGAGAGTTTGTAGAACGTTAATTGCCAATGGCGACTCCGAAACGCCTGCTGCCCATTCTCGAGTAACAAAAAGGATATCCCGTGCGGGCGCACCACCCGTCGTCTGTATGATAATGAAACAAATATATGTACACCAAGCGCTTCCAACGGGGGTATTGGTATTGCCGTGCCGTCCAAACAGCTAGAACCGTGAAAATCACAACTCAGGTTTGAAATGGGCCCGCCAGAAGGTATCCCACCTGCGCGCCTGTGTGGGTCGCAGCTATGCAGCATCCTCCAGCCCTTCGATCGAGTAACAGCCCAGTAGACCACCAGCAACCCCTCACTTCAATGGCCGTGATTCCTTCGTATGAACAAAACAAGTGAACAACAGCGGTGGCCATATGACGCTTCACCGCTGGTCGTCTTTGGGCTGCCATATACGTGCACCCAAAGATTTGCTGATACCGAAGCCTATACCGACTGCTACGCCAACTATGAAGAGCAAAATGGCGACTTTGACTACAATTCGAGTCCGCTTGTTGAGCCGGGCGAGCAACTGGCAGGATCGGTTTTTCCGCTCGGCGGCGAGAGCCTTCTCCCTCCAGTGGGCTTGACCGGGCCACACGCTGCTATCCGAGTTGAGCCGATTTCCACCCACAGAGCACTCTCTGAGCTGTTCCGTAGACTCTTGGGGTTTCATACGCTCCATATCGGTCTCGAAACCCGTAATTGTGTTTGCGGAAGTCGGCGTCGACGGCGTTGAGTGTCCGTAGCCCTCAAAACTCCCACCTAGAGTCCTCCCATGGATAGGGGAGTGGCTGGGTTCCGAGCTGAGCTCCTTCGTGGACACATTGAGCTGTGGAAGCTTGGACGACATTTTATCGACGGAATCTGCTATGGTTGCTTGGTTTGCAGCGATAGAGCGGAAAGGAAAGGAGGAAAAAAGGTAGCTCAGAGCTGCGGTGGTGATGAGCAAGATAAGAGATATGCAGCGAGGGGCTGGTGTCTCTCTTAATTCTGAGACAAGAAGTGGCAGCGCGGGGTGGTGTCGAGCAATAGGCCAGAAGAAGCAAAGCCTGAAAACCAAGACAATTAGTACATGTATAGGAGCTATGGTACACACAAGGGAGAAAGAAAGAAGAGAAACGAGGAGGAAGAGAGTGTGTCCGAGCTCACCAGGAGAAACGTGGAGTCGCGCCCTTCGAGGGTTGACCTGAGAAGCCACGGGGCCGTCGGGTGTTACTGCAAAGGGGGAGGGTGTAGCGCCAAATATCTATCTATACGTGACGAGCAAGAAAGTAGGTAGGCACAATCGCGCTGCGGTCTATTGGTCTCTGTCTAGGTAGACTCTAGAAAATGTGGACGTTCCGTTCCGTTCCGTCACGAGAGGGTTCCAATAATTGGAAAGCGCCCGCAAGCAGTAACTTAGGTAATGAGCCACCAGGAAGAAATTAGGAACACAACCAAACACCTTCACTTGACGTAATGATAGGTAAGGCCTTCTGTGGTCTGAGGTCCAAGCTAGCTTGGCTGCCTGTGTGAGAGCTGGGTCAGCTGGCCGCAGCGCTAAAAGAAAGATGGGAAAGAAAGAGAGAGAGAGCGCGCAAACGAGGAGAAACGGGTTGAATGCAACATGACGATAACTGTTGAGCCAGTGGTGACTGGGTAGTTATATTATATCTACCTACTAGGTGCATAATCAGGAAACCTTAATGTACAAGGAGACTCACCCACACAATTAGGTACCTAACCTTCTGCAGATTAGGTTAGCAACAAACAATAGACAGTCGTCACCTTGCGAAGGTAATCAATAGATTGATTACCTGCAAGTTAATTAGATGAGTCGCGCACGCCTCGATTCGCCATGGAGTTGTCGTTCAAGACAACAAAAAACGACAACGCAAGACGGCAAGATACCTGTGCAGAGGACATGAAGAGGGGACAGGAAATGAAATGAGAAGCTTGGTTCCGGACCAGGCACATCGCACGTCTTGAATATTTAGCCAAGAGATCAGACACGCGGGAAGACCCCCCAGCTGAGCGGACAATCTGAGAGAGCTTGAATTGCTTAGTTGCTTGGCTGCAGTAGTCGGTTGCAGGTTCTACAGGGGATATACAGGGATTCGTAAGCCACAGTGGATCGCGCTAAGCATACTCTCCCAATCTCGAAGCAATCAGAGCCCAGACTCCGCCAGAAAAGGCAATGCCCCTAAAAGTAACCCCCCTAAAGAAGAACTATATATCTAAGGTATTAGGTAAGTTCATACGCCTAGACCTAATCTATATAGCACCGCCCAGGACCCCAGGTAAGTACATACACACTACCTAGGTAGGTAGGTAGTTATAACGGCTACCTAACGCAGTACCTACAGCATTTACTCCTTCGCTTAGGTACCTACCTAAGGTAAAGCAACCAAGCAGATGGAGAGAGGTATGATCAAAACCAAGCTATGTACGAGGAATCAGCAGAGATGGCATGATCAAGGTAGTAAGGCCGCCAGGTGCTGTGCATTGCGCCCGAGTTGAACAACTACCTAGGTATTCGGATAGGTACCTACTACCTACGTATGCTCCAAGCCCTACATATAGAAATACTCTCTTAGGAATGCAATAGGGCATCTAACTTTAACCAAGCCACGCGGTGCTATGTGATCACTTTCCTTCACGTTGCATCGCATTATCTCGTCTTACATATACTTCTTGACTTTTTGCGGCCTGTCAAAATCACCTTAAATGTTGTTTGTCATCTAGGATGTTGCATGAAATAGGCACTGATAGGTATGTATGTAGGTATGTACCTACTGTAGGCAGAAGCTGTACTGCGTAGGTAGGTACTCCGTTCACACAAGATCTCGCCCCAAGTAAATTCCCAGTTGATACCACAGATTCTACAATTCGCCGCTGTTAGCGAGTTCAGTAGCAACATTGCTACACAGGTACTATCTAGGTAATCAACATCGAATGATTATAATAATTAGCACAGCGGAATACTACATACCTATGTAGTACCTAGTCCACTAGAGATTACAAAGTTAGCTAGCAGCGCCGGGGATATCACTCTTCTGCTAGTTTCGGTCGCCTGTTTCTCGCCCCAGACGGTTCATCAACCTACTTAGATGCACAGTGTATATATATATGAGCAAGTCGAACTACCTAGGTATGCCTCTACCTGACCAGGCACCGAATCTAGGGCATAGATATCTACATAGATCATGCCAGCATACGTATTCGTCAGAACCAACATCTATTAAACCTCACTAGGACTTAGGTATTGATTGTCCACATACACTAGGTAGGTAACTGTACACACAGATTTCAGAGGACGCACATCCCAATGTTCTAGACGTATTGTGGGTAACTTACATGTTGGGTAGTAGGTACCTAGGTACACATTCCATTTGATTGGATCTGACAAGGTGGGGCAAATCGTCAACCACCTCCATAAACTCTAGCCGATGTGAGACTATTCAATTTTATAGAGGACTACAAACGCATACAAGTGGTGAGACGAATGCCTCCCTACAGTACGCATACCTCCTTCTTAACCCCCGGTAAGCCTTATACTGTGCCTCATGACAGGAATATTATCTAGATATACGAAATGGTACAGGTAGGTATAAGGTATAAAGATTTATAGATAAGGTATCAGTTCATAAACTCACAGTACCTCTATCGTGTAGGAGACGCCAACTTTGAAGCTTTTCTCGGTAGACACAAATACGTTGGAAGACGATTCATCAGGTAGTCCTTATATCTCTCTCTCCTCCCTTAGGTAAACCCACGTAAAGATGGGCTCTCAAGTTTGACTGGGCTGCTGAAAGCCGTATCTTGTTCGATCCCCCGTAGCATCCATTATTCGAATAGGACGTTGGGTGGTGACTTGTTGGTGTCTATAAGTGCCCATGGATAGAAGTGCTAGTGCCTCTATTTGGGCCACGGGGTCTATTGTAGTATAATAAGTCCGCAATTTGGCTTGACAAAGAATACTAGTGATAGACAAAACAGTTGCTTGGCGATGGGTTGCTGCAGTTGAAGCCGGAGTGCAATTGTACGCAGACTGCCGTGTCTAGGAAAACCAAACTGGAAGTAGGCATCTTTCTCATTATACCAGGTCACTGCTTCCATAATGATTTAAAACTTAGAAGGCACTCATGCTTCGAATGCTCTTCCCCTACAATCTGCAATTCTCACTCTCAGTGTCAGCCAATGCTTGTCTACTCATCATTTCGGTCCCAACCCGTATCTATCATACTTCGCACCTGACTTATCCTCTTATCAAATCAAGATCTTGTACTATCCTCTCATCTCAGGGACACTAACAGGATTGCCACCTTGTCACCTTGCCACCCTCTCTTCCCTCTCTACCACTAAAAAATCCAACCGCAAATCTCGCCAATTAGTACATCGCCATGGTTTCCAAGATCGTCGTACTTGTCTCTCTCGCAGTTGCTGGGAGCTCGCGCCTTATCTCCTCTCATGTCGGCCAGGTTGGGAGTGCAACAATTCTCCCACATGTGCTTGAGAAAAGAGATGCCTACACTTGTTATGGGGTATGCTACTAGTATCCAGGCTATTGTTTTTCATATGTATCAAAGCTAACGCGTGAGTAGGAAGACGCAAGTGTGATCGACTGCCAGGCTGCACTGGACCAACTCCAGCCCCTCGGAGACCAGGACTTCGAAGTCTACTCAGGCATCTGTCTCAATTGGTCTCAAGATACTTGCAATATCCGGTTCTGTGCCCAGCCCTACGTTTCGAAGACTGTCAATCGCACCGCCTCGTGGATTTATGAGTGGGCAAACAATGCTCTTATGGGATGTGTCGATGGGGGACAATATTCTGTCATGGGTGACTCTACCAATCTCAACGGCAATGGGGGCACATACCGCCTACATATCGAACAAGCGACACCAAGACATGGGTGAGGTTCCTAGGAATCTCATGGTGACAGCACTCCGGTCATTAGGGAGAACCACACACAGTAGCTAGGTCTTATTTGCACAAGCCCACGCTTTCAAGGGTAGGAAGGAATATTAGGAGAAAGTAGTGTTAAAGAGAATTTAATGGCATTTTCTCAGCCAGCAGATGCTTTAACAGGAGTTCTATTTTTCTACATATTAAATAGATATAAACCCTTTGTCCTGAGTTGAACTTTGATAACTTAGATAATTGGCCTCACCGAACAATACTAACTTGCAAGACATGAAGTCACATGGTAGGAGCTTCATTCGTCCGTACTATGCACAAGAAATGATTCAAATAATAAAATGCTGTGATACCTAGTCCGCTTGTTTGTACTTGTCTTATATTTAACAGCTTGGTTAGGCTACTTAGAATTAGGAACCAATCGTAGGTGCATTGTTGTTCATATTATCAAGTGGGAGGTAGTAGCCCATTGTTTTCCACGTGAAGCTTTATAATAACTGTAAGTTCCTCAACTATGATCGTGGCGCATGTAAGGTGTTGACAATGCAAATACCCAGGTCGGTCCTTCTTCTTTATACCAAAAACTGGCTGCCTGGGTGCCTTAGGTAGGTACCCCTTTGCGAGTACAAGAGAGAAGTGGCTGCCAGCAAACTGCGTCACATAGTCGACGTGAAGTCACGACTTCCATTTTTGTAGATGTTTGTACACTCAAGCAAACAAAACACTTAAGTACCTCTAGTCCTGGACAACACCTATCCCCAGCTTCCGATCCTTCACCCTGGAACCTGACTTCCCAGATGCCCTAAGCTTATCGGCGATTCACAACCTGCTAGCCCCTATCATCGACTTGCCCAGCACACCAACGTTTCTCTTGTCACACCTCAACTTTCAAGCCGCTGTATATTCCCTGCAATTATCAATCAACTCTGCTTGTTGAGTTTGTCATCGACATTCAATCTGAAAAGAATATCACACTCCGATTCTCTTCAGCCTCACATCGCAAGAAAATCAGAATGCACACCAAAACTCTCGGCGCTGTTGTTGCCTGCCTTGCCGGCCTCCTGTGCATGGCTTTAGCAACCTCTGGTGATGGTGCTGTCGGCAACCTCGCCTTGCCTGCTCAACACACTCACTACCACCATCATCATCGCAACTCTGATCACCCCCATGCATCACTGATTAAGCACGATATGCAGCACCAGGAAAGATTCATCCAGGAGCCCTACAATGGCCCCGTCTATCGCTGCCACGACCCTCATCCCGAGATATTCGTAAGTAGCCTCCTGCATACACTGCCTGTCCTCCAACGATGTTCCCTGTTCTTGGTGGATAATCCCGGCTTGCTTCCCGGTTCCCATACGCGCTTCTCGCGCACTTATGCGGTGCCTATGCTGCTGGTGGCAGGGACATTTTTTGTATTGCTGGGTATGCTTAGCACGCAGAGTGAGTAATCTTAACTAATATGTCTACCTCTTCACCTCTAGGGCCCGGCACCTCCCGTTGAGGACTGCAACGACGTGATCAACCAGTTCGCTGCTCTCACAACTGATATCATCGTCAAGCTCATCGAAGGCTGCTATCAGATCGTGTCAGGCAATTGCACCGGCCTGGTATGCCCGCAGCGCCTAGGCGAGAGCACCATCTCGGGAGCTCTTGCGGCCCAGTACATGGCGTCGCCTCTACGCGACGAGTGCATTGCCAAAGGGGAGCGAGGATGGTGGATTGATGGCCAGGGCACGGGCATTGGCGTATACCTGACCTAGAGGCCTTCACAAGGGCAATATGATTCTACAATAGGGGCGTTGGCGTTTTAGGGGAAAGCTGGTGCAATTATGCGCGCTCCTGGTAGTAGGAGGGCTAAGATATGCGGCGGAATTAAGAGAGGGATATGCACATGCAAGTGGGATATGACATTCGCAGACGTGTTGGGACATTCCGATAGCTTAGTCATCAAACCACAGATAAGTCATCAACGATTTCTTCTTCTAACGGCTATAAAAATATTCCAAAACTACCTACGCATTATCCCTCCCTAGATTGAAGTTAGTGGTGTAACGCCCAACATTTTATCTCAGCTTCCAATTTGGAGAATGGACTCTTGAGAACTGGACAGAACTGGGTGCTTAGAGGAGGCCCCGGGGGCAAGAGGAGGGATGAGAAAGGGAGTCTGAAACAGCTGCTGCCATACCATCAAAAGCTCCTATCACTTCCCTTGTAATCCCCGAGTGCGAAATCACGAAGTCGCACTTGTGATACCAGTGCTGGCCTTCAATGCTTAATGTAGGTACCGAAGCGGGCCTCAGGACCCCGGATGGTGCATTAGATCAAGAGATGGAAAGCGTATAACTGCTTAGCATATACGGGAAACTAAATAGACAACATTGAAGCAGGCTTTATTGCCATATCTAGGAGTATTAGGTGCTGATGGCCAGAAGAAAATTGAGTTGACCTCCTTGTTTTCTTGATCACTGTGCAGTGCTATTGCACTGGCACTACTCCGTATTAAACCAGTGACCCTTACCTAATTACATCTCAATCGAGCTTAGCGTATTTCCTTTTGATTGCATAATACTCTTGAGATATATAATAAATAAAACATAAAACAATATCTAGGAGGTAGGTACCTACACTACATACGTAGGTAGAAGAAGAAATGCGGTCTCACTTCTACTAGCTACTACTGAATGCAAGCCCTCAAACGGGACTGGCTAGCAGTTTATAGCAGAATTAATGAGTGAGATTGCATCAATGATACACTGCTCGTAACTTCCGGAGAGCCTGCGGGTGACGTGACCGCAGTGCTCTTAGGTTAGGGCCCGAGCAACAAGATTCCTCATTCCTATTCGAGATTCTAGGGATGGAGCGTTCCCAGAAACTACGGACGAGCCTCTTTTCAATGCAGCCTAACGCAGCGAAATCGAGACATGGGCTCAATATTGGAGCTGTAATGCATTGGGGGTCTGCCACATGTAGACGACATGTGTCCAACGTTCGTCAGCTTCCTCGTAAGTATGATATCTATTTGTCTGAGGTTATGGCAGACGCCCCGGCGTTCTTCAACCCACACGAAGCTCAAACGGATGATGGGTAATACGCCTTGTATAACTGCAGTATACCCACGACGCTCTGTACAAGCCCGAAGAAGACGGTGAAGAACACCGCTATCCATACTGCGTACCATTGGGTTGCATCCCGCCTGTCGTGCCACCATTGCCCGAAAGAACGTGGCTGCGAGTCATCGAATGCTTCTTTCAAAGTCACGAGGCGATCTCTCCAGTATTTGTACTCATCAATACGTCTCCCCGGGTGGCTGACCGTGAGTACGGCGAAGTCTAGTTCTTCCACCCTATCTTTCTTCTTATACCATTTCTCAACTTGTCGACTGCCCTTCGGGAAGAGTAGTGCAAGGGTCTTCAGTGTCTCTTCGACGAACCCTCTGGGGAAGACCGAGGAACTACCTTGTTAGTTTTTGGCTGATAGAGAAAACTCAAAGTTAGAAGATTCACCTTTTATGACCCTGCAAGAACGCTGCGTGGTGAAAGATGAAAACGGTTCTAATATCTTCCCGCAGCAGAAGATGGTCGTGCAAATTCGTCGTGAGTTGGACTTTCAGCCCTGCAATATGCTCGATATTATAGACGTGAAAGCTACCCTCAAGCTTTACCCCGAGGCATGGGATCACCGGGCGAGCGTCAAAAAGACCCATTCTCTTGAGGAAATCGGCCAAGGTCCCTGTTGTCCACGTGACATTACCTCGGCCGGTATATGCGTTGTCGAAGACACCAATGTCCATCATGATCAACAAACGCAAAGCGAGATCAATGACATTTTGCAATCGCTGTACCGATATTGCCATGCTACATCTCCCCACTAGTTTTGCCATGATGTCTTCGTGTGAGGCCTGACTACGAATGGCTATGATGATGTCCACCAGGCCAGCACTGTTTTGAAGCGGAAAGGCTGTGCCATCCATCATTGCGATCGAAGTTACTTGTCTGCACTGCCGATGGTAGTACCGAAAGTACGCCTGGAGAGAGGTACAGTACTCTGTATTAAATACCCCTCGAGAAATACAACTTTGGACAATAGGACTATCTGGGTAGTCTCTCAGCTCTAGTGATGTCGGATTCATTGCTGCGGAAAGGGCTGGATAGGGCAGCAAATTCGAAGAAAGGAAACACAACCAGTAAAAAGCAAAACAGGACGCAACGTTTTTATTTTATTTTATTACAACTGGCAAGGAGTACCTAACCTGAAAGAATTAGCTCGAGAAGTGCACTATACAAGGTTGCATTCAGAATCCTGCTATGGACTGCTTTCTGAGAGTCGCCGAGAAAAATTGCCTTTCCTAGGCGACCAACAGCAGAGCAGACAACAAGGTGTCTCGCGGACTTTCGACCCCGCATTCACCCTTCATTAGAAAGCAAATGCTCCCTCGACTAGACCGGTGAACTGAGAGTCACAGCAAGGCTGATCTAACTTCTATCTCTCTTGAAAAACTCCGTTGACGGTGATAGTCAACATAGAGTATGACTTCCTATGGCAACGATGACCTTAGGTACACTTATCCAGTTGAGGAAGCCAATTTGGTCCAACCCTGAAGATTCAGTAGGAAGAGAGTTCGGTAAAATCCCCAAAACAAAACTCTCGTACTGGGAGGCGACAGGCCCGGCGCAAGCGGCCTACCAAAAGCTATTGCCGGAAGTACTCGCTGTGCTCGCTGAAAAGCAAGGGCCGATTCCGAACTCAGACTTCATCTGGTTCTCCCTGTACATGGTAGGGCCATCTCCATCTACCGCCGCCCCTTTCATAATGTTTGCAAGCGAACAGAGATCCCAACGGAGGAAGGCGATGAATTATATCAAGAACAGTAAGATTCTTGTCGAATACCCTGGCATGCAGGCTGGGGAGTGGGCCGAGGCGCCTCACGTAGGGAGACAGGAGCAAAAGGGATCCTCGAGAGAGTCGATTTATAGGGAACTGCAGATTCCCGACAGGATTACAGCGGATTCTGGGATCTACAGCGGATTTCAGGCTTCCGCTGTACTTACTTTCTATTACCCTGACCGCACTACAAAGGCAACGGCTAGTGTCATGATTGATATTAATAGCATCTGCTACTATCTCGTGCCATCACACGTTCTCTTCCCTCCTCGTCCCGCTATGACGACGAAGACGGAAATACCAGGGGAATCAGACGGCGAGGGGTTTGACTTTGGTTATTTTATGGAAGACGATTATTCAAGTGAAGATAACCGCGTTGCAACAAGCCTGGGGAGCATATCATCAAGCAGCTCTAGCTCGCCTAGCTCTCAAGAGCAGTCATTAAACTATAACTCCACCGAATATGCTATGGAGTTCCAGTCAGAATCATCAGCCACGATCCAGCCTTCTTTGCTGTCGCACCTTTTCAACCAAGAAGAGAACAACGCACACGAAAACGAGGCCGGCATCAATTGTCCAGTGGTCTCCATCGACCTCGACTATGCATTGTGCCCCGTGGTAGATAACGACACAAAAGCGCCGTCGATTTGTCTTCCCCTGTTGCCATCAACCCTAGAGAGCTTAGCAGAACCGGATGAGAATGGAACACGAGTGCAAGTCTTGACCATGCATGGCCTCCTCAACGGATACCTCTCTCGACCACGGACTCATGTCTGCCTCCCGAACAGCTCTTCTTACCAAGAAGTCTACGTTGCCCGTTTTGAGTCACCTGTGCTTCCTGGTGATTGCGGAGCGATGGTGTATACCGCTCTAGGCGGAAAAGTCCTTGGGCACATTATTACCGGTAGCGCTGATCCGACAAAACAGACTGCTTTCGTGGTACCGGTAAAACACGTCCATGAAGACATCCTTCGAAGGTTGGATATGTTAAACGGCATAAAAAATCCCTATCACCGGCCTGAACTACCTAATCCAAAACACTCCGAGAGCTCTTCTATGACAGCCGCTGCAGTGTTTTCGAGACACAATCCCGCCATCGATTTTACAAACTCATTCGGGATGAACAGTCCACAATATGGGATGACATTGGAAGGCGTTCATATACCTCCGTTTCTGCCTATTATTACTAGTGGCCAGTTAGTCTATGGAGGTGCGGATGCTCCAGAGACCGTCGTTCAAATTGATATCTATGGGACCATCGACAAGGGCTTCTTCCGATCTAATGGAGGGCAATGGATGATCTACAGACGAGACTATTTCTCTTGCCTGTGCGCCTTTAGTCTGACGCCGCCATGCTCGGACACAGTGATGAATTATGTTCCTAATGGATCATCCACATCTTATCGAGTACGTGGCTTCGCCATGTCTATCTCGGCCGTCGCATCCGACTTTGGATCGATCGAGCTTGTGCAACACACATCCAAGGAAAAATCCAGCCAGACGCCCCCAAAAGAGAGGCTCTCCCCCAAGTCATTAACACAGCCATCCAATTCTCTCAGCATGTACGAGAAATCATACGGTCAAGCTAGCCAGGATTTATTCCCAATGGAACACGAATTCGAGAGACTTCAAATCAAGCAGTGGGCAGCCAAGCAGCAGTATTTCCATATAATTTTGGAGCTTTATGCGGACGTAGGCAAGCAAAGTCCAGAGCAGTGGATGAAAGTTGCGCAGCGCAAATCAGCAAGATTGGTTGTCGGCGCCCACCCTGTTAGAATACCTTCTCCTCCCTATTTTATGGCGTAGGCCAGGACTGTCACCACCACCTTCACCACTCTAATCTAGTTTCAAACAAATAAACGACGGATACATATCTATATATTTATCCCTTTGAAAACACTTAAATATCCAATACCTTGATTTATGATAAAACCAAAGTGGTCACTCGATATGTTGCGCATGTAGAGCGGGGTTTTAGCAGTATGTATTCTGTACGCATAAATGTATGTATGTGCTTGAGAGCCTTACCTTACATAGGTACCTATGTACCTCTATTTAGAATATTTAGAACCTGTCTAACCCCACCGTTGTCCCCTGCCACTGGCTGGAGCTGTCAACAATAGGAATCCACCTCACAAGCAAAATAAGAGTAGACCGTTAGCACCACCATATCGATCTTCCAGTCTTAAGCTAGGTGCTACCTACAAGAAAAACCTAGGCGATTCTCCTCGTTTATATTTGTATACAGAAAACACACAAAAGAACAATCATGGTACGTAACACTGTCGGCCAGGCATTCAAGAGAGCACAGCGGCGTGCCATGCCGCCTATCATTCTATTGCATTCCCGAGCTGTGAACGGGAGAGTCTATCAGCTAACCTGCCAACCCACCCCGACCAGAACAAAGACGGGTGTTACACGTACATACACATGCAGCGGCCGCGCGACGCGGATCTCTTCGAGGACTTCAGCAAGGATAAGTTGCCCGATGACGACATCTACGTGCCGCCACACCACCAGCCCATCAACCCCGAGGACGAGGACGACGTCGTGCCCGACCAGCACGCCGCCTTCGGCATCCAGAAGGCCACGCAGCGCAGCAAGGAGCCCGCCTGGAAGGACCTCGGCCTCGCCAGCCTCATGAAGAAGGGCCCCGCGTCGGGTCACCCTGGCGGCGCCGCTAGCGTGACCAAGAACCCGTACAAGGGATTGCCGCGGTGATAGGGCACGTATGAGCACATATGCACATGGGTATGGGTATAGAATCGGTTATCTTCGTTTTGGCCAGGGCTGTGAATGCGAATGGGAGTTTGCAGGTTGGGTTGGCGCTTATGGACACGGTCGTTTTGGGCGAGGAAACGAATGCATTGTTTAGCACCGGAGTTTGGTAATATGCATGTTCACTGCCCTGATATGTAGATGGGCAAGGGGCCAGCGGGCCACGATCCTGCGCCGCTCACAGCTTTCGGTATTGTCCCAATGAATAAAAAATCCCGCCTGTTCCTCAAACCCCAGAACGCCAACCGTCTCATCCAAAGACGCCATGCCGTGCAATGCCATAATTCTTGATCGATAGAAAACTCCCGAACCCCCCATTCTAGACATCCCCCCTTCCAACGTAGCGTAGTAGTATAGTAACGGCTGCGACTGCGGCGGCAGCTCTTAGCCCTTGCCGAGGAAGCTCTCGCGCTCCATGACCTCGGGGGCGAACTTGACGAGGAAGACGGTGCGGCCGGGCCACAGCTCCCCCTCCTCCTGCTTGCCGACGCTGTGGGCGGTGATGCGGGCGGGGAAGGCGGAGCCGTCGCAGACGCCCTCGATGATGCCGGCGACGTAGGCGGCGCAGTTGAGCTGGCTCATGTCGCGGGGGACGCTGATGTAGCGGTTGACGAGGGGCTCGTTGTCGATGATCATGTACTCGTCGGGCTTGGTCGGGTCCGACGACTTCTCGAGGCCGTCCGCGGCCTGCCCGAAGAGGTGCTGCCACACGTTGATCTTGATGAAGTGCAGCAGCGTGATGATGTTGAGCGGCCGCGTCTGCGACCGCGCCGGCTCGCGGTACAGCAGGAGGTCGAGGAGCTTGAGGCCGATCGGGTGGCCTTGCACGTTCAGTCTGGCGGGAGGAGAGCGGAGACGCCTCGGGTTAGACGTAGGACTTGGGCAAACAGTAGGTAGGCATGTACAGTAGGTAGACAGACTCGACGTATCGAACCATGCGCGCTCGTGAATAGAATAGGGTCGCGCCCTAACTTGAAGAAAAGGCGGGAGAGAGGGAGAGAGAGAACAACTCACCGCTTCTCAAGATCCTGGATGCTTTCGATCTTCTTCGAGGCGTAGCTCACCATCTCGGCGAAGAGGTAGGCGAAGCTGGCGCCGCTGAGCTCGGCCGCCTTGGCCCGGTTTAAGGGTCGGTGGTAGATCGTCTTGCCGCTCGTCGGATAGCGTAGTCCTGACTGCTCTTTCGCGCCGCCTCGGGGCGCCTGCAGGTTTGACATGATAATGTCCCGTTCGACCGAATTACCGCGGGGGTGTTTGCGCAGTGAATTGTGGCTGGCAGGTAAGTTGTGAAGTTGAAGTTCTAGTCCAATGTTGGTAGTCTACCTAGGTACCTAAGATAGGGTCTGTTGTACAGTTTCCTGGACCAGAACTAGGTTACTTTAAGAACCTGGGTACTGTGTAGGTAGGTACCTAGGCAGGTATCCTTGTGGGTCCGTAGCCCGCTCGTAGCCCAACTTATCCATTTTATAGGTAGCTAGTTTAATTGAAAACCCCTGGCAGACTGGCATGTATGTACGTAGGTAGTACCTAACCCCGCTGCTATAATAGGGACTGGAGGACTGAGGGGTACGCGAGTTACCTTGTAGGCCATTGGCATCGTCACAAGGAGTTATAGATAAGAACAAGCTTGCTTCGTTTAACGGACGGCATTTGGTATAGGGGTAATAATGACACATTACATACAACTGATAACCCCACTCAACAGACCATCTGTTCGATCCGATGAGATGGTTTTTTTGTTGTTGTAATAAACCAATAGAGCGATCAAAGCCCACTATAACTAACATAAAGATAATTATAATAATCAAATATACTTTATGATATAGCTAGCACTATAGAATTGGTTAAGCAAATATTGGGAGGTAGGGCATAAGCTTCCGTTCATGCCCTAATAGTTGCTCATTTCTTTTCTTGAGGAGAAGTAGGGAGTTGAGCCCTGCAAGGAATTGGCCTTATAAAAAACCTCTGACTACTAGTAAGAACCACCTTCGTAAGAGGAGGAAAAGTGAGGTGACGAGGGGAAGATCCCTCACAGCGAAGAGCGGTTACGTCTGCTCCGCCGGCGCTGGAATTCAAGGTCCACCAGCTACACAATCACGGCAGCTCAGGTTGGATTTCTATTCCGATTGAAGATGGTAAAAACCTATCTCAGACGTAGTATGCATTAGGTAAGCAGTGGCTCAAACACTGATAGAGCCATTGATACAAACCTGAGCTATAAATCAAGCATCAATAATTGGAGTGAAATATGCTGATTATTATACGTGTGTGCTATATCTAGCTATATTCTATCATAGTTTGAACCCGCTGCGCCATGCCATTTGTCTAAAGCTTTCAAATCATCATGTGATGTGCCCTTCGATACATATATAAGTAATCTAATACCAACCTTAGGGGCTAACCCTAGGGCTGAGTTGTCGGAATTATTGTGATTCAGGTGACTTGGCATTCGTAGAGGCTACACTGTGAGGTGCATGGCCTCTGAGATAATCTTCTGATTCGCCGATTAGTTTGCCCCCGGCTTCCCACCTCTGAAGACGCTCAGCACGCCGCTGTTCGCTGAGCTTCGTGAGTGCAGGCCAGTAGACAGAGTGGTCGTATTCGAAAGGCAATTGGCCGCCTTTGATATCTGTCACCAGCTGCTCCGGGGTCACATACTGGGTCATGTCCTCGTTAAACTTGAGCTTCTCCTTGGTCAGAGGATCGATGAACGGGGTAATCAGTTTGAAGAACCCCCAGACAACCCACGGCACTGTTTCCCTTCCGTTAGCCTGAGAAATACGTCGATGGCCGTGCCGTCTTAGTCTTACCATTGACGATGAGCGCTCGCCCGAGTCTCTCGGGATAATGGGCCTGAAGAATGTGTAGCACTTCGCGACCCTGGCCGATGCCGGGAGCGGTATTGGTGCGCTTGGTACCGGTTTTGAAGTCGATGAGCAGGCAGATCTTCTCCTGCTCGGCTGGAATGAGGTCGATGACACGTTCGAGCATGAACACCATGTGTTGTACTTGTCGAGGCGTGACCTCGGTATTCTGGCGTCCGGGGTTGAGATAATGACAAGGGCGGCCTTGCTTGTCAAAACCAACGATGACCTGCTTGCCGGTCTCGTTCTCAGGTCCGATATGGTCTGCGGTCAAGTCCTCGACGCCGTATTCCCTCCGCCACGTCAGTGTCTCGAGCAAGCGCTTCTCAGCCTCGCTCTGATCCCATTTGGTGGCTCGAAGATATCTCAAGAGGGACTCTTTTGTGAGCCACATCTTCTCACTGTCGGTCAGTGGTCCATTTTTGCCCTTGGCTGATGGGACCTCTGTCCAGCTCTTCGCTCTCTCGAGAAGCCAATCATACTTAGATTGCTGCTGGGATGTGAGAGGTGGGTTGACAACGGGGGTGCTGGTTGCCGGAGGCGTTTCTAGAGGGACCGACAGTGTACCGTCTTTCTTCTCATCGAGCACCGACACACCGGACGGTATCGATGCGTTGACGGAAGCCATTGAGGGTAAGAACGGCGACAGTATTTTGAGTAAACTGATAGATTACACTCAATTGAATTGAACTCGCGAGACGTGCGAAGGACAGACCAAAAAAAATCACAATTAAGGGCGATCTATGTAAAGGGGGAATGCAATATTATTCCTCTACTATTTAGTTACTTACCTATGCGTAGGCATGTTGCAAGCGTATTCGGATAAGTAAGGACAAGATTACGCCAATAAAAAAATTGCACTAGGCGTTCGTTGGACTTACCTACTTAGAGGTAGTTTAATTGAAAACAAACCCCTGGCAGGCGTGGTAGTACGGACCTACTGAACTACCTATAGGGCGGTTAGACTAGTGGGGGATAGGATAGGTAAACCTACCTACCTATACAAAAATGTACTAGCGCGGTAGGAACCCATGTTGGTTTAACCAGATCTGTGCCACTTAACACGCCTCGACGCGCCTCAACCGCGTCGCTGCCCACCTCCAGTTTAACATCACTCGAAATTTTAGTGAGAGACTGCAATTAAGCTGCTGCTGAGGCCGACTGGTCCATTGACTGTACGCTTTAATAGACACATCGGACATCTACTTCGTGGTACCTTCAAGTTGGCCCATCATGGATGAAGCAGAGATAGAAGAACTGAACGAGCTCTTCGCGACGGGAAACAAGCCGCTTGAACATAATGTCGTCGTCGAGCTGCGGTCTGCAATGCAACTTCACTCGCTTAGTGCCCAAGACCTCTATTTTAAGTGGGAGTCATACTGCATGAGGTTGGAAATGGCCGACATGACCCTGTCTGTCGAGACCTTGGGTGCTTTGAAACAGGACTTGTTGGATGCTCTCGAGCGAAGCAACAGGTCTCAACAGGTTCAGATCAAGACCGAGAAGCGCACCGGCGCAACACCCCGCTCCGCCGCCAAAAACGGCGGAGATGTATTCGGAATGTGCGTCGCCAGGTACCTGGTTTCATGAACAACAATGCCCTGCTGACTCTCATATAGGTTAGAAGGCATGGTACCGAGCACACCAGGCACGAGAAAGCTAAATAAGAGCGCTGTCAAGAAGAGGAACCCCCTCGAGACGCCCTCCGTGTCTAGGGTAAAGAGCAACGTACCGGGCAGCTCGCCTGACTTTAAGAGCCCCTTGCGTCTTGAGAATCAACCCGATGTTATGAGTGCGATCCCGTAAGTTATTAGTATCACCACCACCAGTTTTACCAAGTACCTAATTACTCGCAGGGCAACGTCCTTCAATGACCGGCAGAATCCCGGTGAGATCGTAGAAGTGCTAAACCAGCATCTTAAACCTACAGAACCTCCTATTGCGCCATTCGGAGAGTCACGCATCAAATTGACAGCTACTTCGGACCAGAAGAAACTGAACTATAAGACCCTAGCCATGAAATCGTCAGAGGCAGCGGAAATTTTAGATGACCGGATAGATGACTTTATCACCCTTGTGAGAGACCATCACAAGATAGACGAGGACGAGTTCGGCAATGCCTCCAGTCAGAGCACGACGGAGATCGTTGCTGTGGGCCGGATCGCATCTGATTCGTTCGAGGGCAAACTGAATGCCGCCTCCGTCGTCTTGGAGACATCACGACGCACTGGAAACGGCCGAAGGATCCCGCTAAAATTAGAAAAGTTAAACGATCGCTACCAGTTCTTCCCAGGGCAAATTGTAGCGTTCAGGGGCATCAATTCTTCCGGGAAAGAATTTCTTGTCCGCGAAGTTTTGGATATACCGTTGCTACACAGTGCTGCATCGATGCCAGCAGCCATCGAGGGGCACAGGGAGAAACTCCGCGGCGGCCCCGATGCGATGGACTCGGATGATGAACCAGCCCCCTTGAATATCATCTTTGGCGCGGGGCCCTATTCAGCTGACGATAACCTGGATTTCGAGCCACTGCATGCCATCTGCGGCCAAGCAGCCGATACTTACGCCGATGTACTGATGCTGACTGGGCCATTCATCGACGTTGACCATCCCCTAATTGCGACAGGCGATTTTGACCTCCCTGAAGAAGCCATGGCTGAGCCTGACACTGCCACCATGTCTACCGTGTTCAAGTATATGATCTCGCCAGCATTAAACCGCCTCGTAGCATCGAACCCCCATATCACCATTCTTCTCGTCCCCTCTGTCCGCGACGTTATCGACAAGCACGTTTCCTGGCCGCAGGAGGCCTTCCTGAAAAAGGATCTTGGTCTGCCCAAGACGGCCAAGATCATCGGTAACCCCATGACGCTTTTTATCAACGAGATGGTGTTGGGTGTATCCTCGCAGGACATCTTATGGGAGCTACACCACGAGGAACTCGTCGGCCTCAAGCCAGAAACACCTAATATCATGTCGAGGATATCCCGTTATCTGATCGAGCAGCGGCACTACTTCCCCATATTTCCCCCGGTCGACCGATCTAAGCTACCCAAGGCCGGCACACCAGAGGGCATCCCCACGGGGGCCGTGCTCGACACGAGCTACTTGAAGCTCGGCGAGATGATTAATGCACGGCCTGACGTAATCATCCTCCCGAGTGCACTTCCGCCATTCGCGAGAGTAAGTGCCCCCCTGCGTGGAGATAACTATGGTGCCCTATTCTAATCTATCTGCTGCTAGGTCGTAGAGAGTGTAGTAGTCATCAACCCCGGCTATCTCTCCAAGAGAAGAGGAGCTGGCACTTATGCTCGCATGACGCTTTACCCACCTAAACTCACGGAGGAAGAGGCGAACAGCGATGCAATGGTTAGTCATAAAGTCTTCGCACGAGCAAGAGTGGAAATTACAAGGGTATAGGTAACCATATTGCTCTATGTAGCAAGTACTCATTTGCATAGATAATATTATGAAAGGCATGAACAACAACTAGCGGATGTGAGGCTCGATCTATGTTATACATTTATCCTATTATGTTTATACTATAGTGAGTGGGCCGGTTTAGGCGTGATTATGTGTAATCTACCTGCTAGATTCTATCCTCCGTCTCTTATCCCCTTCGTACCGGCCAGTGTCTCGTGAAGAGTCCCGTTTTCTCCGGCCACCTTCGTGATCTCTCTCGTTTCTCCTTGGTGACCTCGACCTGGACCTCTGGTGATCCCTCCGTCGATCGTAAGCATCGTCGCGCGACCGATAATTATTCCGATCACGGCTCCGGTCTCTATCCCGTTCGCGATACCGATCCCCGTCTCTGCCGCGGTCGCTATTCCTCGGGCCCTCAGGCGCGCCCGGAGGCGCACCCTTACGATCTCCGAGCGGCACGGCGTTCGCGCCGCCGGGCCCGGACCTCTCCTGGTAGCGGTCCGACTTGTACCTGTCGTCGACATCGCGGTCGCGGTCGAAGTCCCCCCTACCGGGCCGCGTGTCGCGGAACTCGCCCCAGCGGCCCGTGTCCTCGGACTTGAGGTCGCGGTACTTGGAGGCGCCCTTCTTGCCGAGCTTGGTCATGTCGCGCATCTGGAGGGCCTTGGGGAGCAACTCGCGGTTCTTGACCTCGTCGGCGAAGCGCGCGCCCATGACGTCGCGCTTAGCAAGCGACTCGGCGGCCTCGTCGTCCTGGTAGAAGGCGCCGCGGTGGAAGTACTTCTGCATGTAGGCCATCTTGCCCTTGCCGTCCTTCTCGTCCTTCTGCTGCGCCAGGAAGGCCTCATCCTCGGCCTTGCGCTCCTCCTCGGTCAGGTTGCGGCGGCGCTCGACCTCCTCGCGTTCCTTCTCCCGCGCCTCGATCGCCTCGCGCTCCCGCTTGATGCGCTTGAGCTCCCGCAGCTTCCACGCGGCATACTCAGCCTCTGGGTCTTTCTCGTCTTCCGTGTCAACGTCCTCTTCCTCGTCTATAAGGTCGTCCCAATGTTTCTTGCCCGCGGCGCGCGCCGCGGCGTCTTTCCGCATCTGCTCCTCGACTAGTTCGTCCATGGCTTTCCTCTTCCGCGCTTCTTCCTCTTCGGCCAGCCTGGCAGCTTCCTCCTCATCCTTTGCTACCGCGGTGGCTTTGTTGTTGTTCGCATTCCGCTGATTCTTGGGTATGAATTTGGGCTTTAGCATAAGCCGCCGCGGTGCCTCCTCTTCGCTGCTTTCCTCTCCCTCGTCGCTATCCTCCCCACTCTCATCTTCGCTTCCTTCTTCGTCGCTCTCCTCTGTGACGAAACCTTCCTCGGCGGCTAGGCGAGCGGCTTTCTCGGCAGCCTGGCGTCGGTTCTCAGCTTCTTGGCCTTGCCGCCGCTGCTCGTTTAGATCAACTTTACTGAGATTGCTCACGATCCGGCCGGCGCTGGGTACTTTCGGTGGAGGCGCAATTTTATGCTCTGGTTTGGTCGACTGTTCGGCCTCAGATTCACTCGCGTCTGAGTCGGATTCGGAGGAAGACGATGCGCCCGTGGCTTTGCCTGCCCTGTGACGCGCAGGCCGGACAGGATTTGCTGTCATGCGCTTTGGCGGCATGACGACAAGTATTTATTTTTGTAACGTAAGGATAGTAACAGAGGGCATATAACCTGACCGGGATGAGGTTTTATTATAGATCAAGGAGGAAGACTGGGATGGACGCGACGATGGCTACTGAACTAGGATCTGAATTGAGAATTGGATTGAAGCTTAATTGATGCAAGTGGACCCCGGTGACCCTGAAGGCTCAGAAATGGAGATAAAGCTCAGGCTGTTGTTATCTTAGCGGCTAGCGGGGGACAGGACCCACTTAACACCACCTATGACAGCAGATTCAGATCCTGAAATAGGAAATTCCATATCACAACAGCAATTTTACAAAAAAATCATAAGCTAGGTACCTAGCGATGAATTTGCGAGACTCCCGAATCAACAGGTAAGAGATGGGAAAACGCGATTCAGCCCATTGGAAGGGGCCCAAGTATCTTTGCAACATGCCCTCCTGAACGCCGATATTGTGGCCCATCTTTAAAAGAAAAAAAGAAGTCGTAACTGATTTGAGACCATCACCCCGCTCACAGCTATAAGATACCGTCGTCGTCGTCGCCGCCGTCTTGATTCATCGCAGTCTCTGTATCAGGTCTCGCCATGTCTACCTCATCCGCATCACTCTGTTGGTGGTTTCTGTGTTGATATTTTGCCCCACCCATCTCATCGTCGAATTCAGATTCGTCTGTGCTCTCCTCGTCGGCGTGGACCTTTTCTTTCGATTCCGCCTTACTATTGTTCAACGGTATAGTCTGGTTGATCTCGTCCCAAACCTTTCTCCTGTGCTGAATCGTTTTCGACTGGTCTTTGCTCAGAGCCACTTTCTTCTCTGTGCGCTCCATGACGGCGGCGGCGCGATCCTGCGCCTTCTCGTATCGCTTCCGCGCCCTACTGCTCATAGCCCTGTTTTTCTTCTGCTTCTTGGCGACGCCGGCGCCGCTATGTATCGCTAATATGGAAGGGCGATGATCGACTGACTCTGGCGGGGGCTGGACATTCTTCAGTGACTTGTCGGTGTCGATACCAGGGGAGGTGGCCCGCCTCGCCGCGCGCGAATGTAGCGAAGGAGCTAGAGATTGACGAGGGCTATTATTAGTTTTGAAGAAGATATGGTTTCGACTAGGGGTTTCGACGCAAATACCTTTCCTCTTTTTTGGTATTGCACCTTTAGCCATTCTCTGTGTGTTTATGACCAATTTCCTAGGTATAGAAATATGTGGCAGTACCTATTGGCTACACTTTAGTTGTCGAATTTCTTTGGAGTATCATCGAAAAATGGACAATGAATTATTTTGCCCCGCTGGCTTCCTTAGTGTACCTACTTTGTCGATAAGCAGTTTGATCTTGAACGATACCTGTGGGCCCACCTTCCGAGGATCTACCTGTACCTACCATACATAGATTCTACGCGTGCAAGTGGTGGTTAAATAATAGGTACCTATAAATGATTGGTCGGTAATCTGATTTCAAGTCCTACGTATCTATGGCGCCTGTGATCTTCTAGCACTATGTACACTCACGCACCAGATGACCTTTCCCTACAATAAACAAATAAATAATAAACATTTCCTATCTCGATAGCCGGTGGCTTAATTTGCAATGTGACATGGTCCATGAGGAACTTCTACATAAGCTTGTGATCATTCCTCTTATGTACCTGAGGTAGGCACCTTAGGTAGTCCTACATATAAGGCTAGGTACCTTTGTACTTACGTATGATACGTTAGAAGTGGAACCTACAAGGGCCGACCATGTGCACATAAACTACATACATACCTATCTCTCTATGTAGAGAGGGCAACCTTGCCTCTGCGTCTCTCGATACAATAGGTATTATCTACTAGGCATGTCAACACACTTATCACGTTACGCCATGTGATATAATTCCCGTTTTCCTGCCCTTCGCATTCAATCAGCGGATTGGTTCTTTCCTCACTACAATGATGGCTATGCCTACTTATTACAGACTACTTCCTCCTCCCCGACACGACTGAGATCAAATTACACACATATGCTCGATCGATTACTGCTGAGCTGAGCTGAAGGACTGTTCGTCATCCACGTCTGCCTTCGCTGCCGTTTGCCATTATTGCCAGTCGCCGGTGCCTTCGCCTTCGCCATCGCCTTCATTTCTACGTCCTTCGCGAGCCGCCTGTCCATCGAATCAAACAGAGAATCAGGATGGAATCCCATCGCTTCGAGAGTTCGCTCGACCACGCCAACCTCCACACCTCTGCCTACCCTTTCGACGATACAAGTACCACTCTGTGGGATCGCTTTCTACAACCAAGCATCCTTGTTCCCGCTGTCCTTCTGCTGTTGACTATTTTCTACCAATCTCTGCACTCCGCTGCCCCTTTCTCCGGTGTGAGACATCCTGGCGAACTCCTCTGGGACCTTGTTGTCATAGTCACGCCCGCGAGGCTCCTGTACGCCCTCGATCATTGGCTTCATCCGCCCTTGTTTCCCGTCCCCGAATCTCTGTCGCCTACCCAGTCGAGTTCCTATGCCACGAAGAGTGACCTATTGCGCCGAATTTTCAGTATGGACAATCCCAAGAGTATAATGAACGCTGTGGCACATGCTGGGAAGAGCATCTCTTCGCTCTCGAATATCACTCCTAAGCGTAGGACCGACCAACCACCCGGCCTAGGGAATTACGACAACTCGTGCTTCCAGAATAGCATCCTCCAGAGTCTCTCTTCCTTGGAATCCTTACCAGCCTATCTTACCAGCGCTTTGGAAGATACCGAAGCTGTCAGTGGCGATCGCGACTCTAGCTCAGTCGCGACCCTACGAGACTTGCTGTCGAGATTGACAAACTCGCAGAACAACGGGATGACTTTGTGGACACCCAAGAAACTAAAGTCACTTGACACATGGCAACAGCAAGACGCACAAGAGTACTATTCCAAAATACTAGACGAGATAGATAAAGAGATTACAAAGGCTGCCAGAACGCAGTATCGTCCCTCGGGTTTGGAGGCTGCCAGCGCCAGAGATGACACTGTTGAGAGCCAGCACAGTGATGACAGTGGATACCAATCACTCTCTACCCTAGGCAAACCCAGATCCGAGGCCAGGACTTCGAAGAACCCTCTTGAGGGCCTGGTTGCCCAGCGAGTCGCCTGTGTTCAGTGCGGGCACTCCGAAGGTCTCTCTATGATACCGTTCAACTGCATCACTCTGAGCCTTGGGGTCGGTCAAGGCATTCATGATCTATACGAGCGCTTAGACTCCTACACCGCTCTTGAGTCAATCGAGGGCGTTGAGTGCGCTAAGTGTACTCTATTAAAGATTCAACGGATTTGGAATGTCGTCCTTGCCCGAGATAGGGAGCTTGGCTCGTCAGAGGAAACTTTACGTGAACCCCTTGCTAGACTCAAGGTTATTGAGCAAGCATTAGAAGAAGATGATTTTGAAGAGCAAACGCTACAAGACAAGTGCAAGGTATCTAAACAGCATCGAGTATCTTCGACCAAGACAAAACAAATGGTGATAGGCCGTCCACCCTCAAGTCTTGCTATCCACATCAACCGATCTGTGTTTGATGAGAACACCGGCCAGATGTTTAAGAACCTTGCCGCAGTCCGGTTTCCGAGTATCTTAGATCTGGGGCCGTGGTGCCTTGGGAGCGCAGGGTCATACAATTCAGACGGCGGTGGAAGTGATTTATCTACTCGAGCGACCGAAGATGCTAAAGAGCATTGGAGTTCGGATCCAAAAAGCTCAATGGTGTCCGGTGATCTCGGTTCCTCCAAGATTAGCGGCCCAATATATGAGCTACGAGCGGTAATCACTCATCAAGGCCGACACGAAAACGGGCATTACGTTTGCTACCGGAAACATCCTCGCCAAGTAGTTGGAGCTAAAGATAATTCTAGTGAGAAAGACAAATTACCTGTAGGCGACCAAGAAAAATGCGTTCAAGTCAACAACTCGGATTCCGAGCCGAACAGCGCGGATTGCGATTCAAAATGGTGGCGCTTAAGCGACGAGACCGTATTCGAGGCTACCGAGGAGTCGGTACTGGCCCAGGGTGGCGTTTTTATGCTCTTCTACGACTGCGTGGATCACAATTCCATCCTCATTCCCGAAGGCCAAAGTGGCGAGGCTATAGGTTCTGTTGATACTGAATCGACTAGAGTGGCTGGATCTCACGAAGCAGATACAATACTCGACGTAGAAGACGAATTTCACGATACTCGGTCCGAGTTCAAGGCACTCGAAAGATCTGAAACGAAAATTCAGTCAGATGACAATTTGGACCGACCGAAAGAAACAGCTCCAACCAGTGCGAGCGAGCAGCCGGGAGGTTATACGGTGTCCTGTCTATACCCGTTGCTTAGGCCAGACGAAGCTGTTGACTATATGATACCACTACGCTGGCCGAATAGTTAGTGCCTACCATCCTCGGGTAAAAACAAACATGTTTGTAAGGATTTGAGCGTACATCATAAACTTGACTTAGGTTTACCTAGCGTAGCATAGCATAGCATTGGCGTTTTATGGGGGGGGGGGGGGCTGGTATCCGGCTTGCTAAAGAATTTATCACTACACGTATGTTTTTAAAATATGTAATCCCCTATTCTATATCATACAAGTGCTCCTTATGGTATAATTACCCTCTTACATTATACCCATGCGCCTTCAGTCGCAATGGAGCTTGCGGATGGCTCACAAAACGAGTCTCGACGCAGTACTTAAGCCCAGATTAACAGACCAGAGACATGTTAATATTTTAGAAGCTTGCTCCTTTCAGCATTGTCCAAATCAGCCTTCCTATAGCCTTGGATTTTCTATTCATTAATAGAAATTCTATGACATTACTTCTTTACTGTATAGATTATTGATTTCGTAGAATCATTCAGCCGTTTACCACGCTCGCAGCCTTTCGGCAAAAAATTGCATTATTGGTAGCATCTCTTCGCGGTTCTTGGGCATGCCGTCATCGGGCTTCCTCCACTTGACTTCGCGAACATCAGCAAATTCCTTCTTTAGAAGTTCGACCGCATCACTGTCTAGGGATTCGCTACTTCTCCCATAGCAGATTAAGATAGGCGTTCGGGCCTTTTGTCTTGCACTCAAAGTCGGTATCATGCTGAATGGGAGCTGCCCACCAATAGACACGGCGCCTTTGAAAGCGATGCCTGTAGTTGTTTGTCCCTCAGTCACATCCACGACTTTCTCGCCATTCCTCAGCCTCGAAGAAAGGCCGAGAGCGAGAGAGCCACCCTGTCCAAAACCGAAGAGCAAGATATCGTTCGTTTGCCAACCGCAGGTGGCGACAAGGGTCTCCCGGACCAGCTTCCCCAAGACCAACTCCTCGGCCTTGGCAAATCCCGGGTCGGGGTCCAGATCGCCGGTGGTTGGCGAGAGCGTCAAGTCATCTCCCCAGTGGAAGTGGCTCGTGGGAGCCGCAGCGTCAGTGTCGGGCAGACCTAGCAGGGCCGGTGGCAGTGGCGAGATGCCGCGGACCGAGATGGCGAGGACGCCGGGCAGATTAATATTCTTTGCAAATGCAGCGAACGAGGCCTCGGAGTCTCCCAGCCCATGCAAAAGGATAAGGATGGATGTTGTCGTCTCCGGGACTTCTGGGAATACTAATGATATCTTGAGCGATGGCTCAAGGTGCATGAAGTCCTCCGGTTTAGGGATTCGAGTGGGCATACTGCGGTAGTATAGCGTTTCTCGTGTACTCTCATTAAGGGAGAAATTGGCCGTGTATATAAGCGGTAATAGAGTTGAATATATATAAAGTATAAGTAGGATTGGTACTGTAGGAGGGAGTATAACTCGACTATATACAGTACCAGTATTCATATGGTAGGTACCTAGGTACTTGTACCTTCAGTAAGTTTACCTAACCTATGCCATGCCATGCCCCCACTTTAACCGGGATTACATAGGTACATGTACAGTATATAGCTATGGCTCAATCACCTAAAGTTGCAGGTGTACGCGTGTAGAGTAAGGCGTGGTACGGGTAGATGCTTAAGTATCCCTGCTGAGTATATGAACCTTGTCTCATCATGCGCTACCCTAGGTACCCCAAGTACCCTACCTATCTAATGTATGTAAGGTATGCTACCTATCAATGGTTTGAGGCTGATGAGGTACCTACATCCTAGATAAGTTCCTAGTATTCGTAGGTAGGTATCATCTCATCCCACCCACCCAACCTCTGATGCCCGATACTCATCTCAAACACCCTAAGTATATCAATTGACACGACGCAACCACCATTCGCCAACTAACTAACACCTACGAAGATATCAACCCATCCCGATCCGCTCATGAGTAGCTGCCACCGCAGATCCCTGATGCGATAGGTGGGTGGGTATTGCGTGTGTGCGCCGACGAGAACGACAACACCCCAAACTCGGGCGCCCCCGAATGCATCGTCAACGAGACCATGTCCAACAGGTTTGGCGGGTCATACCGCAACGGCGGCGCCTACGGGAGGCCAGATGACGACTACGACTCGCCTCCCGCCCCCCCTGCGCCCCTGCAGTCGAGTGCGCGGCGCTCGCCCTTTGAACCCGGCCGTCTGCCCTCCTCCGGTTCTTCGTCGGCGTCGAGGCGTCCGCGTGTAAACGAAACCAATGCCGAGCGACAGATCACCCAAGTGCTCGAGCACATCAAGTCCGAGTGGCCTTCCATGACCCAGAACGACTGCATACCCGTGTCCCTGGCTTTGCAGCTGCTCGACAACAGCTCTGTCGGCCGGGCTCACGAGTACGACAACTTCAGGAAGACGCACCTGTATCTGCAAGACTCGCTGAAGGGCATTGTCCACGAGCACCACCAGGGCTTCAACAGCTCTATCGGCACGTTCCATAAGATCCAGGGTAGCATACAGGCCTCGCAGAAGCGCGTGCGCGCTCTCAAGGAGTCTCTAGCCACCTCCAAGAACAGCCTGTGCAGCTCCGATCCCGAGCTCAAAAAGCTGTACAAGTCGTCGCAGATGTATGACGAAGTGCTACAGACCCTGAATGAGCTCGAGGACTTACGTACTATACCCGATCAACTCGAGGCCCGCATCTCCGAGAAGCGCTTTTTGACTGCCGTCGAGGTCCTACAGAATGCGCTGCGCAAACTGCGGAAACCCGAGCTCGACGATATCAGTGCCCTATCCGACCTCCGAAGCTATTTGGCGAACCAGGAGACGGCCCTGATGGATATTTTGGTCGAGGAATTGCACGAGCATCTTTATCTAAAATCGCCTTATTGCCAGGAACGTTGGCAAAGCCTGGCCAAGAATCAGGGTGCCTACAACCAGAATTATAGCGACTCAGTGCCCATCACCCCTTTCCATGCCGTGCTTGATACTTTAGATTTAGAACACCCTGTAACCGAAGATCCTTCCAAGAATCCGGAAGCAGACACATCCTGGTATATTGCTCTACTCGCCGAGTCCCTCAACAAGCTGGGAAGGCTAGAGAGCGCCGTGGACACGCTAACCCAGCGACTTCCAGTCGAGCTCTTCTCCGTAGTGAACGAGACTATCAATGACGTTGATCAAAGACATCCGAGCTCGCTTCGCGGAGGATCAAGCAACAGCCAGGGGCTTCACATATATAACAATAGGGAAACACAGATGCGGGCCGATGTCATCTACGATCTTTTATGGACCTTATATGGGAAATTCGAGGCCATTGCTGAAGGCCACCGCGTGTTCCATGAAGCCGTTAAATCTCTTGCTCGACGGGAAAGCGCTGGGAATACCTCGCAACTCCTTGGAAGCTTTAGGGAGCTGTGGAACCTCTATCAGAACGAGATACGCTCGCTTCTTCACAATTACGTGACCACTGATGCAGACATCTACCAATCTGCCTCATCCCTGAGAAATGGCGCAGCCTTGAATGGGAACAAAGACAACCAGAGGGAAAGTCTTTTCAAATTCTCAGAAGCAGACCAAAAATCTATCGAGATGATGGCAGAGTACGAAGCGCTAGATAACATCATCCAAACCGCCGTACCAGGCCTTACCTCCAATAGCCGAAAGTCCCAGGCCTTAGGAAAGAAAACATCTTTAATTGGGAAAGAGTCACGAAAGAGCGCACCAGGCGCAGGCCTTGACAGCAAGAATACACCCGGCTCTTATAAGTCTCTAGTAGAGCCTAGCGTTTTCAATATGAGTCTCTTATTACCGCCAACCCTCGTCTTCATCCAGAGGCTAAAGGCCATTGTGCCTCCTGGTTCTGATCTAGCGGCAAGCGCACTGACGTCTTTCCTCGATAATTTCTTGGTCAACGTTTTCCAACCCCAGTTGGACGAAACCCTCGGCAAGCTTAGCGACAGTGTACTGGGCGAGGTCGATTCATTCCAACAGGACACAGACTGGCGTTTAGTAGCACGACGCCCGGTTTTCAAAGGAACGACTGCATTTTTCACGATCGTCACAGCATTTTGTCGTATGCTTGGCACCATTCCTCACGATCAGGCCCTCAGTGCTCTAATCATAACACAAATGATGAGATATTACGAAAGATGCTTGGCATGGTTCAAGTCTCTAGTTGCAAAGGCGCAAGACTCAAATGCCGCGTCACAAGACCTACGGTTGTCGGCGAAACTAGCCACTACACAGGGTGAAATTCAAGATACAATCCAAAAACTCTGGACGTCAGATACTCTTGACCGTGAGCTGATAGACAAGGAAGTCGGGTTACTGCTAATGCGCGCCAATGAGTCCCCTCTTGAACCCAGCGACGTCATTCAAGATCGAGACGTGGTCCCTTCATTGTGCCTCCTCTACACCAGTATGAAGTGGCTTTCAACTAAGATCATTGGCTTAAGGCACATTACTCGGCACAACACGGATTCGTCGCAGCCTACGATGCCAAAGGATCAAAATCGACGATGGACTCTACTAAATGATCCTAGCAAGGCCAATGGAGAACAGCAAGGCCCTGTGTATCTACCTATGACACAGGAAACTGTCCAGTAAGCGCCCCAGCTTCTACCCTTAACTGAAATAACCATAACTAACTTGTCTGTAAAGATCGTTTGACCGAATCGTATCTTCCTATGAAGAGCTAGCAGGCACTGTCCTTCTTACACTTCATATGGAGATCCGCTGCCGCATCCTTCGGTCACTACGTGTGGCTCTGTCCCCCGAGACCGCGCCTTACGTTCTCGGTGATCGCGAGATTAAAGAGCCCGACCAACAGATTCTGGCCTTGAATGCGGATTTAATTACCTACGATGAAACGGCCGTTCGCTTTCTTCGCGATCGGGAGATCGCCTTTGTACGAACCGGCCTTGGTCTACTTATCAGCACGTATCTCGTATCCAACGCGCTATCTACGCAGCCCATGAACAATCGCGGCTGCGAGCGCATGCAGCTGAATATCCTCGTACTTCAGCAAAACCTTAAAAATATCGAGGCGGACGTGGATCTCGTCAGGGCAGCCAAATACTACGGGCTATTTGGAAAAGGCCCTGACGCGATCATAGAGAAGGCAAAGCGGGATAAAGAGCGGGAGGCAGACGAGGGCTCCGCTCCCGCAGCGGAAAGATTCAGTTATGACGAGCTCAAGGCACTCGTCGAGTTGTGTTATAGTGTACAGCTCGCCGACCCCGAGAGAGGCGTCAACTCAGCTGCGAAGAGGCAAATGGGAGAAAAGGTTTTAGCGCTCAGCGAGTATATGTGGCAGACATAGAGCTGCAAAATAAGTACCTAATAGCCTAGTTTGCTCAGGGTATCAATAAGCATTACGTGTCTAGAGCTTTATATTCAATTCCAAACACACATCTAATGCTTATGTTTGTACATCTCAACCGTTTTAAAAGGTATAGACTGTGTTTTAACGTCTGGAATCACGCACAGCCTGATCTTGAGATTACACTGTAATGGTGCTCGATCTTACACATGTCATTGCTAAGGCTTGGGTCTCAATGGCCAATATAAGGCTTAAAATAGATGCCTGCTTAAGACTCGTTTGATGTATGTTGGTGATTTACTACGTATAATAGGGTGGCAGAGGAGTATTTCTCCTAGCAAGATCGACTAAAATAGCTATATAGAACTCAACAAATATACACGAGGTACCTAAGAGCCTAAGTCGGCCATATTACTACGCTTATAGGGATAGTGCATACTGCTTGGGAGTTAGGATTATAGTAAAAGTATGCTATAAGTCGCATAGGTAGCATGATTAACTTCTGCATAGTTGAACCAGTTAGGAGTTCGAAATTACTGCAACTATGAAATCTTGACTAAGAGCTAGCAGTTTTCTTACTCGAATCGGGTGGTTGGGCTAGAATTGATAATTGTTATATGTGTTTCGACCTAAATATGAGAGTTCGGATTTGAGTTGGGCGGCATGTGAGTCTAGGAATGGTTTGTCGTTGACAATATTGTGCTTAAGTGAACCAGTAGTTTAGTATCCACGTCGGCAACGAGGAGGAAAACTGGCATGTTCACCAGCTCCTACTAACGATTACTTAAAGCCTCTTACTTTACTTTAATAATACATGTTCAAATTAATACAGCATTCGGTGCGGCTGCATTTATATATTCAAATGGGAACAGGCAAGGATAAACTTTAGCCTTGGATATGTGGTCACCCTCTGGGGTATCACGTGACATGCACTTACCGTTTTCGTGCGCAACCTATGGCCTTAAGCAGAGAATACCTATCTAACCAGTCACCCACTTACACACAATAGGTAATAGGTTTCCCTACACCTTGCCCGTATCATCCACCTACCATCTCAGCCGGCTTATTTAAAAGAGGCACCACAGAGCACGTGACTTGACAACATAGACCTCGTCATTTTCAAAGCGACTCGGATGTAGTCAACTCGTCACTGGAAGGTATGATAATGTTGGCCATGAATGAGTGACTCCTTAAGTTCTCGGGTATCGACGGGGGTGTGATGAGAAGCAACGGAGAGTTGGGACTGACGTAGGCATTGATAGTGTCATGATGCGAGCGGCGATAGTAGGTGACGTGGGCGGGACAAGGGTCGTAAAGCCCATGACGATGGTGTAGCGAAAACACCAATGCCGTCCTACCTATCAATACGGAGGTCTGCGTAATTGCGTCGATCGCCGTTCTTCTCACTATGCGTATTCTATAGGGAGCATTTCATAAGATGAGGTAGATGGCGAGTAAGTGGATTGGAAGTCAAAGATAGGTAGTAGACGTTTCTAGGAAATCAAATCAACTTGAGCAACGACAGGTACGATATGTTATGTGCAGTCCATGGGATATATATGTAAGCATATATCCCTACATATTTAAATGTAGAATGGTTACGATCTACGTATAGTATAGACGAAAAGACAACAAAACACTCCATCCTCTGGGATAATAATAGATAGTATGTATAGATGTTCACATGACATGCTGGTGCATCGCATCTGCTAGCATCTGCATTCGACGAAACAACCTTTTTCGGTCCAGTGGACTATTTTGACTCTCGACATGGCGCAGCGCATTGGACGGATGTTGTTAGGATTGACGTGACGCCACAGGGTAGGGTAGGGCATGGTTACCGTTCCTTGATAATGAACGAAAAGATAGGTAGGTAGGTACCTAACAGAAGTACCGCGATCGCGATGCCTGCTTACGGAATACCTACCTACATATATGTAAGTATGTACATACATACAGCACCTACTGCGTGCACTATATGGCATATACTGCCTATGCGTACAGAATTATAGAGGTAGCAGGCTCCAGGGACGCGGCAGGTTGCACTGCATATATGCGCGACGGCGCCCAATTTCGGGCTTGCTTGCTTGTTTATTGTGGTCCGTTTCAAGTTGGAAGCCACTGAGCAGGGGAATGTTCACCCGCAGCAGGTTAAATTCATTTTAACTGCCGTCCTTTTCGGGTTAGCCCGCTGGCGGCGCGTCCACCGTTGGCTAGCGCCGTGGTGCTGCGATGGGGTGCTGTACAGTGCCGCAGGAGGGCGCGCAGGAGTGCTATGCACAGGAGGTGGCAGGGGGAAATTGGGCTTCACCAGTAGGCAGGTACTGTACTCTGTAGAAGCTCTGATTTCGTCCGTCTAAAATAATTCTCGAGCCACCAGCTTGCCCCTAAAACAGGCCGACCTAGTCCCTAATGTCCCTAATAGGCCCTAGTCTAGCAGTCCCTAATTTTTTATAGGATCGATCGGTGGTTGGTCAGATCCTCGCGCTGACGCTTGACCCTGACTCTTAGACTCCTATTAGGCATGTGCCTGCCTCCAAACATGACAGGCTAGCTCAGACTGACAACCAACCAACTGACAATCTTAAACCACGATTAAGCCCTCCTTCTCTCTGCCTTCCTCCTACTTACTACCTACCTACCTCTCTCTCTCTCTCCTTAACCGCAACCTTATCTCCATCGTTCAGCGAGTTGGTGTTAATACCACCTCGGCGGCTCTGGTTGTCTTGTTGTTTGTCCTCTCCCCGCCTTCCCCCCTTCGTTCGCTTTTTTGTGTGTTTTCATTTCCCTTCTCTTTACTGGTCTGCGCTAGGATTACTGTCCCCATCGTTCCGTACCACCCCTGTCAACCGTCTCCTGAGTAGCCAGGGCAGACGGGCAGAAAAGGGTGTCATTGCAGCGCAATCGAACTCCGGCGAGAGATTGCCTTGATTCACCAATCATCACCAAGAAAGCGACCATTTCATTCATTCGCCTTCTCGTGCTTTCCGACAGTCACTCTTCTCTGACCTCCTGAGCGAATCTAATGACTACCAAGGTGTGAATTATTAAGTGAGCAATGAAACGACAAAGACTGTAGCATTGCAATAAAGACATTTTTCCACGTTTATTCTCCTCGACCTCTCGAACCCCCGTTAATCATCAACCAACCCCCGGCAAGAGCAACACTCGAATCTGGACCAAGAATTTCTCACTCTTTTCGACATCGCCTTTTCGGCCTCGATTTTTTGTGCTCTAGTACAAAACAAGCCACTCGTTATTGTGCCCCCCGTCTAAGCGGCGTCGGCACCACAAACACGTCGGATCCTATCGTGATTCGTCTTCGTGTTCCTAAGTACAGTTATTACTGCCAGCTTTTGCGCGTTCCAGTCTGCATCATCCCTCTTTTACAGCGGACTGCTTGCTCCTGGGAGGCGAATCTTGCTCCTAGATTAACAGCTCCCGACTTGCACCTCAAAACGAAAGAATCGGGCTAGCCGGGAGTAGCATTGACAACATGGCGTAAGTTCGCGTAATGGATAGTCGCATGAATAAGAATTGACAGTTTACTCTAACAGCAACCTTGGGTCGGCCTTCCGTTCATTTTGGCATACTATGACCAGTTATGACCGACGTAGGTAACCATGTTGAAAGGATGAGGAAGTGGGAAAACGCGAATAATTTTGCTAAGAAAGATTACATGCAGACTCGAACTATGATTCCCCCCATCGCACAGGCCGCCACGTGCCTCTGAATCGACAAAGCACATTGACATCGGTTGCTACCGCCTCCGAATCCCGCGCCGATATCACATCTCCATACGAAGATGAGCTGGGCCGGTTATCCCACCAAGCGGATGGAACTGCATACATGGGCGCAGGGATGCCCTCAGCATCTCCGCTCTCGCCGGGTTCTAATGGCCCTTACTCCCCAGGCTTGAGATCGTTCAATGCCAGGAGGGAAAGTACAAGAAACGACGGTTTCGAGACCGTAAGCAGTCCTGGCGATATTCAAATGCAATCCTTTGCGGATGGTGCTCCCCCGGCACCCCCTGTAGTTCACTCGTGGAAGCGCATAGATCGGTGGGCCGAAGAGAACTACCCTGAACTCTTCGACCAGCTCTGCGAGGGCTGTACAAACAATGATTTGATCGAACTTGAGCACCAGCTCGATTGCTCATTACCTCAGGATCTGAGAGATTCTCTTATGGTTCACGACGGCCAGGAGCGGGGTGGCAACCCCACTGGAATCATCTTCTCGTCTATGCTTCTCGACTGTGAAGAAATGGTGCAAGAGTGGGATCAGTGGCGGAGAGTGAATCAACAATATCTGCTCGAGACTTCAGTAACAAGACCCGCCCCCCCCTCCAAAGCGTTTGGTGGTAGCGGCGAGGCATCTTCTTCTCGGTCAGCTCCAGGCTCCCCGGGTTCTCAGAAAGGATCATGGCGGCAAGATCTTCAGGCCCGCCAAGACTCGGTCCCCGCTGGCGCTATCCAGCGAGCCTACGCACATCCAGCTTGGATTCCTCTCGTACGGGATTGGGGTGGAAATAATCTAGCCGTAGATTTGTCACCTGGGCCAACCGGAATCTGGGGGCAAATCATCTTATTTGGGCGCGACTACGATACGAAGTACGTTGTTGCTCGATCGTGGGGCGCCTTCCTTGCTATTCTGGCAGACGATCTCAACAGTGGCAAATGGTTCGTCGACGAGGATACTAATGACCTCAAGCTACGCGAGTTTAAGACAACCCGTGTTGAGCCCTCCTATTTCGACATCCTACGTTGGCGGATGGACCAAAAGCATGGCCGGACTGCAAAGACTGCTGCAAAGCGTAGGTCTGGCGTGCCAGGAGGTGCTGCATCCCCGGGCGGCTCTCCTTACTCGGGCCCCATCGACGCGAATGGCGATATGCGTGGAAGATCATTACAGCGACTTAGCAGTCCGTCACCATTGGTAAGCCCTGCTCGGGCTGGGTTTGGAAAACCTAGCGCGCTTGCAAGAGTAGCGGAAGAATCGGGAAGTGCCGATCCAAAACTCGTTACCAACGGCATCAAAGAGGATAAACTCGTGGAAGTCGAAACCCCAAAAGCGCAAAACGATACTAAGTTGAGTGCCCAACAAGACGCCGCGCTCGAGGCTAAGGGAAAGGAATCCTCATCATCCAAACTGGAGGGGAATATAATAAACGGCCATACAGACGACATTGAAGGGGGCATGAAAACCATAGAGATATGATAAGAGCTCCACGACGGAAAGCAATGATACCTATGTTGCACGACCAATACACATCTAGCAAAAAGGCGGCGTTCGGGATATCGGGTTTATGAAACGTTCCATGAGTATCATCTTGCGAGCGGCTCCCAGGTTTTCCTTTACCTTTTCCCCAACAATGCCTCATATTTTTACCAACCGCGTATTCCGACGATGCTTCATATTCACAGCAGGGGAGGGGAGAGGGCGCCCTTTGCTTCACGCGGACATTCCCGGAAATATACCTCCATCTTGGCCGTGGCTACCAAGGGCCCAAGGCCGTGGTCGTTCTTCAATTCTTGTACCAAAACCGCATTTGTCTAGTTTGCTTCACGAAGCCCGGCCGCCTAAGGGCAAGAGATTGATCTGGCTCCGTGCGCAGGGGCGGGGCATCTACTCAGCGGACCTGTTTTAGGAGACGCCGCAACGATTACCTGTATAAAGGGGGCGGCGTTCGTATTTCGTTCTCACGCTTTGTAATGATCAGGCGGGTTAATAGATTTGACGAGGAGCTCCGGGTCGTCATCAGGACTCACACATAAGTAGGCGTCGGAGGGAGCAATATCTGTACAGTCACTTCTAGAGACGGCCACAACGCCCACATGCACACCGATAGGAGTGCAATGATGGAAAGCGTATTTGGATTGCACTACCTAGTTCGTAAAATATAATGCAATACGCCAATAATAAGTTTATGATTATGGATTCTAGTAATGGGTGTGGCGTACTTGATTATCTGTTCGTTAGGAATTTATTTATCGAAATACCTAGCTAAGTGACGGCAATTGCTTACTGCGTACGCTAGGTACTGTGCTGTAGAGTCCATGCCACGTCACGTGATTATAGCCCCTATCATTTACTCCCATTGGTACGGAGTACCTACCCTGTAGGCAGGCACTTACTTAGGTAGGTACCTAGTGTAATGCAGGGTTTATCTTCTAGGTAGTTACAGTAGATAGTCGCCAAGGCAAGCAGAGCGTCATCAGCCTCAACTCCCGAACTAAGCTCAATCCCCAAACTACTCACGACTTACCGTATACATCCGTTCCACCACCCGTACTCGAAACCTTTCTATCCTCGAGCGCTACGAAACTGAGGCTCCGAGAGCCTAGCTGCAATTACCTGCTACCTACGATCCCCCGTTCCGAAGCGCATCTCGAGCAATCATGGAGGAGGACCGACTCTGGAAGTTTGGCAAGCCAGCCTGGCTCAACAGCGCCTGGGCGCGTAACGCCGGTGTCTATGCCGCCGGTGCTCTGGTGCGTCTATCCCAACACTGATCCCCCATCCCCTGTTTCCCCAGGCCAGGTAACTCGAGGAGCCCGCACGAGCGCCTCGTTCCCCCTGCGTCCAACGTTCCCCTTCCTGCCCACTGCCCTCACCTCCGGCTACCGGGAGTTTCTCCGACTAACGTGCAGCGCATGGCCACAGTTCTCGCTCGCCTTCTACGTGCTCATCGACGCGGCGGTGTGGTCGAAGTCGGGGCTCAACGGGTCGGACGTGCACGTGACGTTCGTGGACTGGCTGCCGTTCATCTTCAGCTCGCTGGGGATGCTGATCATCAACTCGGTGGAGAAGGCGCGGCTGTCGGCGGACTCGTTCAGCTACTCCGGGTCCGGCGTCGCGTGGAAGGCGCGCGTCGTGCTGTTCCTCGGCTTCGCCGCGCTCGCCGGCGGCATGGCCGGGGGCGTCGTCGTCTTCGTGCTCAAGTTCGCCGTCCAGGAGGTCGCGTGGCCCATGCTCGGCATGGGCGTCGAGAACATCGTCGCCAACGGCCTCGTCGGGCTCTCCTCGGTCGTGCTGTGGGTTAGCCAGAACATGGAGGACGAGTACAGCTACAACCTGGCGCTGTAAGGGCGAGAAGGGGGGGACGTAGGCGGGAGGTCAGTCGGTCTTAAGGCGCGTTTTTATCCTTTCTCGTATGGTTGCGCGGGTTCTTGTAGCTTTGTGAGGAGAGGATAGTACATAGCTTATGTGTGGGGTGCTTAGATCACTATAAGAATGGCATTACAAAGCACCTAGGTAATCAGGTTGGTTACTCGGACAGAACTCGTGCTTCGCTTGAGAGTTGGATGGGTATATGTACAGATATGATATCTTGCACTCCTGAGGGGTCACATAGGAAGGAGGCTCTAATCGGTGAATAGGAAGTAAACATGGTTTGATATTCAAGGCTATACGGTTCAGTGTATTATTTGAGGCAGTGTTTCTACGAATTCAAGGTATTCGACATTGAATATTCAGCCGAAATAAAGCATAACCTTCCCAAATTTCTATAACTTAGAAGAAAACAATACATATTGCCTACTGTCTGTACCCCCTTCCTTAGCTTTGTGTTTGGTGTTCTCTTCCAGACTGTTCTTTTGTGATATGTAGCATACGTAATGTAATGGAGCACCATCAAAAATATAAGTCATAAATAAATGAACGCGTAAGGCTTGTTATACGTCAAAAAACTAAGTATGCATGAGCTGCATTAGTTCTATATAAGTTATATGCAGCTAAGTAAGTCCCTGTTGCCAAAAAGAAAATTAATTGTTGGTTGTGCAAAAAACGTGTCCAAGGTGAGGATCGAACTCACGACTTCCGCATTGCTTTCATGCTAATTTGCGCATTGCAAATAGTATAAGAACGGCACGATACCACTTCGTCACTCGGACGTTATTGTTCCGGCCACTTAAAGCACTTGATCAAGGGGGAAAATTGGGGACAGGGCTTGGAAGTAGATGAGCCACATCAGCCACACAAAGACTGTCGGTTGGTCTCACCTAGACAGGATGTATGTGTAGTTGCACCTATGGGCTTCATTGTTTACCGAATAGAGCAAAGGCTATGCATGTATGCTTTAGCATCTATTGTGGCTTCCAGAGTTGACACGGGGCCTGCCTACCCCTAACTTATATGACCATATAGAGGACTTCAGCATTTTCTGCATAAGCTTGGAATACCTCTCAGATATTTGCACTGGTCGATTCAAAACAAGCACAAAGGGGGAAGAAAGAAAAGAGAGAAGTGGTGGTGATTGTAAATATAAGGCATGAGGATGATCAAGGCAACTCAGGTAGCTTATGTATAGCAAGAAACAGGAAGAAGAGTGGTAAAATCTATCGATGAAAACCCAAATTTCCGATCTTCATAATAGTGCTAGTTAATTGTTGTTTGTACTACTGGCTTGCGGACGCCATGTCTGACAATCATTAAAAGTGTAATTAGCCTATTAACCACACTAAGTATCAGCAAGGCAGCCCCAATAACCCCGACTACTAATCTTGCTTCGGCCTGTTACAGAGAGTGAGGCTGCTTCTATATTTATTTCCAGGGGAATCATCGAGCAAGGTGAGAAGACAGTCAGAATGTAGAGGCAGGTGCAGGGATGGAGACGGTGACAGCGACGAAAGATGGCAAGGAGGCTCCAAGAGTCACCATACTCAACCGCCATAGATATGCTAGCCAGGCTTCTGTATGGTTATCCTAGTTTGCATCATATATGGTTCCGAAGTAAAGAGACAATCAACAAGTATTGAGACCACGCCTAGCTCGGCGGTATCTTGGGAATGTTGCCTATGATAGCTTGTTAATCAATTACAGCCCTTATAAGTTATCACAGTACTGGACCTACTATAGCGGCTATTTTACCAAGTAATAACGTGGGCCAGGGTGTATCTAGCTCTCTATGTTAGTGAAAGAGAGTGTGACGCGGCGAGGACCAAAAACAACTCAAATCCTCATGAATGGGTCAGACTGACCTCAATTGGCCGAGACACCCTCATAGAAGCCCAGTCCTCTTAATCTCAATGGCCATAAATATTACTACGACACTAAGAAATGACCTATCGCAAATCTATTATACTTGGCTGATAGAGAACAATAAGGCATCGGTAGCACTGAGAGGTCTTTATCAGCTCCGGATTCTAGAGATCTCAAACTGCGAGACAAGCCACTCTTATACGTCACAGTGACTGCGTTATAGCTCGGGTCCGCAGCTCTACAAGGTCGATGGCAAGGATTAAAAATGAGCTGACCGAATTCCTACGAGGCACTAGAAGTGGCGAAATTTTGGATTCCTATCCAAACCTAACCATAGTAGAGGCCCCCTTTTTCGTTTCACTTAACACTCTTGGAACTAAGAAAAATCTACCTGGATGGGCGGTTATTGTGATCATTCTGCTGGCGACCGAGTAACCAGGTTATAAATGACTTATTCAAAGCAAAAAAATGGGTATAGAGTGTATAGGGGGGGTTACTGTTAGGCAGGGACAATAAATATCACCACCTATAAAAGGGGGACTTGTAACCAGCACAAGTTTTGGGTGGAACACACCGGGTAGTTGAGATATAGATACATTCTATGCTTGCTTCGTTCAAAAATACAAAGTAGAGAGCAACTGTACTAATCTATGCTCAGATCGCTCGTCCATCTAGGAAGGTAAAATTTGGTGTTTTCATACACGAGAAACGTGACCCATGTCGCGGGCATGACTCTCACCACGCCAGGGATAATGCCACGGTAGAACCCTCGCCACCCCTCCTCGCTCCAGGTCCTCTTCACGACGCCCCGGATACCCCGCCCGAACCGCTCCTCGGCGTCGTAGTTCTGCAGCCGGCTCCGGAGGACCTGATATGGGTACGTGACCGCGCCCGCCACGAGCTTCGACACGCTCGAGATGACCAGCGTGGCCTCGGTGGTCATCCGCTCATCGCCCCGCTCGTCCCCGTGACCCGAAACCTGGGTATTCCTCCGCCGTCGCCGGCGGACGTACAGCTGCTTCAGCGGGTCGTAGACGGCGAACTGCACGGCGCCGTGGGACACGCCGAAGAGGCCGATCCCGAGCCCGCGGTAGAACCCCCGCCAGCCCTCGGTGCGCAGCAGCTGCGCGGCGCCGGCCCACATGCTCGGGTACGCGCCCGCGGCGCCGCGGTCCGAGGACAGCATGCGCGTCTTCAGGACCCAGATCGGGTTGGTGAGGACCTGGGTGAACAGGCCGGCGACGCCCGACGCGACGAAGTAGTCCTGGGGCGTGAGGGCGGCGACGTCGTCACCAGGCGGCGGCGGCGGCGCTTTGATGGCCAGAATCGCGCTCTCAGCGCGCGCCTTGAAGAAGAAGAACGAGGCCCAGCTCGAGGCGTTCCCGAGCAGGTTCGGCGTCAGGCCGCGGTAGAGGGCGGCGACGGGATGCGGCGTCCTCGTCAGGCCGCGGATGACCGAGATGGTGGTCAAGGCCGGAGAAGTTGCGGCATGGCTGCGGTGTACTTGATTTTGGATGTTAGTCAACAGTGGCTGCTTCCTGCTGCGCGGTGCTTTGGACAAGTAAGACATACTTTGCATGCGAGTTTTGACGATGTCTAAGGGGTGGACGACAAGGGTAGCGACAGAACCGGCGGTCAGGCCCGCAATGGACTCGACGAAGGCGGGAGAGAGGCCCGCATCGGGGCGTGTCATAGAGACGGGGGTTTTGACAAGACCGAAACTGGGAATATTACATTATGTTGCGGCCGAATGACAGACGTTGGGTCTCAGGTAGATCCCGAGGTCCCGGGTTGTTGAAGATTGCACAAGAAACAACAAGAAGCGTCTTCTTACCTCTCTGTACTAGGTGTTTACTTAGAAGAAAATCTACAGTATGCGTATATAAATATATGTATGTAGCTAGGGAAAGTACCTAGGTATCGGGTATCGCCGTTGTGGCATTGTCGATAAGGTAGTATATCTGGTAATGGCATAGCCTACTCATGATAAGCACCATCATTGCATTACCCAGTCTAGGCATTATCCTAATTAGGTATATCAGCGAAGAGAATTGGGCAATTGATCAACCTACCATCTAGCATCAAGATAGTAGCTACGCATATATACCGTAATACCTACCTGACACATCAGATCTCATAATCATGAACCCAACGCCAAGAGCTGGACAGTACTTATAAGTTTATGTACTTGATGAAGATCATCATATACAGTCATAGCAGTAATCATGGCGACAACGACAGAAACTACGGGAACGGCTGTAGCAGACAACACAGCTGGGGCTGACGATACTCCCAAACTATCGATATTAGTTGAGTTCACGTATAGTCCCACGATCTAGTTACCTACCTACCTTGCTTGCTTACCGATTATTTCGCCCGCCTTAAGCGCCCGCCCGCCGAGCCTTGTCGCTAATCTGACTGGAATACTAGTGGTGGCTTGGAGATGCTATTCTCAGACCAACGTCGACATGCCCTCTCTATGCCGGCGATCGACAAGGACGGCAAGTCCGTGACTATCGCTTATCTCATAGAGCACCTGTGTGGTAACCTAATGAACGATACCCGGAAAGAGCTATTCGTCCTCGACGATCATCTGTAAGTACAGTACCTAGAGTAGCTAGATACTAGATAGTCCCCGGCGGATTCTCACCGCCCCCCCCTGGCGACTCTGTTCATACCGGACAGGTCGCCGTATGGGCTGATCACGGGGGGGTGTTTCGCGGGGGTGCGGGATGGTCTAGCCTGGTCTCCGTGGTTGAATCCTCTCGCCACCTCACGACGCAGAAGAACCCAGAAGAGCAAGAGGAAGAGGAAGAGGAAGCGGAGGAAGAGGCTAGGAGACAAAAAGACATGTGAAAATCCAAATCCCACTAACCGGGCTTCACAGGCGACCAGGTATCCTTGTCCTAATCAACGATGCCGACTGGGAACTGGAGGGAGAAGAGGCCTATGAGATCCAGGACGGTGACAATATTCTATTTGTCTCGACGCTGCACGGAGGTTAGACTAGCAGTAGCCGTAGCCGGCACCATGGCCACCACCACATCCATCCCATGCCATCATCGATGCCGGATGCTTGTGTCGTGTCTTGGCTCCCAACGTCGCAGCTGAAGCTTATTTGGGCCAACTTCTTCTTTCCTCTAAGTAGTAAAGATGAGCCTTCTATAACCGGGTTTGGTTTCTTGGCAGCTCGACCAGCTCTCACTCATCTCGCCTGCTGCCATGGCAATATGGCAGTATTTAGGAGTTGAGAGAGAGCAAGCTAGCTAGCTAGCTTCCCGTTCCGCACAACCAGGCCCCTCTACCTCCCTCTCCTTTTACAGCTGTATGCGCAGTACAAATTGCCCCCCCGCGACTCTGCAGGTGAAACAGGGTTGGTTGATCGGATAATACTAAGTATGCGGTGAGAAGCAAGATTTGCGGCTACTACCTCGGAGTATGCATAATTACTTTCCTCTTCCGAGGTACCTAATGGTCGCTGAGGTCATTGAGACACGAGAGAGAGAGAGATAGAGAGCCAGAGCTGGTAATTACGGCCACTCCAAGATCCATACCTCGATGGCATCCCGTGCGCCCCGAAGATAACAGATCTCGGCTATTGATGGATCGATATTCTTCCATGTCAATTATTCCCCCAACCTAATGCATGCATATATCTCCGAGAGAGAGAGAAAACCGATCTATTCGATAGATTCACGGGCATCCAAGATTGTGACGCCCACCAAATCTCCTGCTGTACTGCTGTGCTTCTGCAGACCATTATGTATGGGTGTGCGTATGGTATGTACATGTGACCAGGGGGGTGACCTTGCTCGAATTCTCTGGGCTCGCGAACACATTTAGCTTAGTCTCGTTCCATCGATCGCAATCTTCTTGATTAGCGCCCCGATCTGCCGTGTCTGTCCAAATAGGCGACTCGCAGGAAACAAAAAAAAGAGTACATAGACAGGCAGCAGAGCGAAGCGGAACGAGATATGTACTTACTGAGCAGCGTGGGTAGGAAAACAAAAAAGAAAGCCTTAGTAGTCCAAGTCCCCCCCCTTCCCCAGCCTTCTCCTCCCCTCTGGCTCTAAATAACTCAGGGTCCTTTCGACGACGCGAACCCCATGTATTGCTACGCTGCTACGTTACTCCGAACTATACCCCCCCCCCCCATCCTGTATGTGCTGTTCAGATCTTGGCCACGCGTCGCAGAGTGAAGCTGATGACGAGGCAAGCTACTCGAGGGCGCGGTGCTTGTTCGTACACAACCCCTCCCCCGCCTTTACCATGGTGAATATCTAGGAAGGAGATGTACACCACCTATCCACTATATGCGTAGGCGTGTGCTTATAGATATAGTATCATTAGTGTAGATAGAGCATTATCATCGGGGAACGGTAACTCCCGCGTGTAACGGGTGCTCCCGAACCGCATTCCGTTTGACAGGGCGTTAAGGCACATTCACTTTACCATAATTTTGAACCGGTCAGCTTTGCGACCTCCGATCGACAGCTTGGAAACAATAAGCATGCATGTATGATCTAACATAGTCACGTTGTTTACATCGTGTTGCTCAATCTCGGCGTAGTATCCGCCGCAAACCGATCTCTAGTCCCATTCAAACACGTCAATTTTATCAGCACCAAGGCGAATCCATCAACAACAGACTTTGCTATTCCTTGCTCTACGTGAGCGCGAACTACTACCTATGGATGAAAACGTATTATCGAAGCCATCCTGCAACTCCTGTACATCTCTCATTTCGCCCAAGTAGACCTGGATACTTGGAATTACAACTCCTGCCCGCACACCCCCCAACATCCCTCCTCTCACCCCACCCCCATTCATTCCCTCTGCAGCCGCCATGCAACTCGGGACGAAAAGGCGAACAACAAACCAATGAAAACAAAGAGCCAACCCATCTTCGAGATACACAGTAAACATAACCAGACCGAAGGACAAACCATACACATAGGCAGGAAAAAGGAGACCCCCACCGAGACAGCTAACAACTGCGACGAGAAAAAGACGAAAGCCGACCAACTTGTGTACCTATTTGCGGGTTGAAAATTTATTCAGACAGCCTAACCCAATGCTCTCTCCGCGTATGTCCGATGAAGCATCCACAACACATTTTGTAGTAGCTTGCTGGCAAGGTCGGAAAATCAGACAATCCATCCAATCCTGGTCAGAGGGAGGTAGGTCTTATAACCCCCCCTTCTGTTGCAACGCCGTGTTGAATAATTAGCAAGGAAAAAAAACGTTTCGACGAAAACGGACAACACCCGCTGCCGCCGCCCCCACCCCTTCGCTATGCCGGCATTCTTTGAGCTCCCCTCTCCTTTTCGTTTGTCCTGTCTACTAAAAACCACACAACCTGTTGTAGCTTTCTGACTAACTAGACCAGCCGGTATGGAACGCGTGGTGTTAGGTGCGTAGCGAAGATTAAACACAAGACGTAAACATAAGGCCGTCAAAAATGAGTAGGAAACTGAACCATAGAAGAAAATACGCGGAAAGATGAGCGAGAATAAAAAAACAAAAATCCTCTTCAACCGTTAACGATGTTTGGTATCTCAGAATTCGAATTGTGCCGCCCAGACGTGTTTGTTAATGACCCGTTCCCTCAGTGCGAGTATAATTGTTATAGCAATATGCTGTTGTGATCGAACAGCTGCCATGTGGCGGGCTGCTCGACTACCCCCATGTTTCATTCGGGCGCACATCCAGCTAGTACATTCTGTTGTGGAACGGAAGAGGACGTTGGTGGTCGTCGTATATGCCACCCGGAGAGCTGGCTGGCGTTACGGTGCCGCTCGAAAGGCCGGATTGATCAATTTCATACACATCATATCCATGACCACCCCGAGCAACTAGGAAATCCTGGCCGAGATTGGTTCGTGGCATGCCAAAGTGACCAAAGCCCATGGAATGGGGCAGACCGTGAGACATTGGGAACGGGCCATGTTGGAACTCGACAGGTGACTGGAGCTGGTGATATTGGCTTGGCGGGTTATTAGATTGAGGAAGAAGTTCGACCCTACACTCCTTTCCTCGTCCCTTGATCCCCTTGTTGCTGTTCTTATGGACGGTCAGGAAATAGTCCCACAACTCTCGATCAGCTTCGGTCATTTCATCGACAGATCTCACGTTCGCGAACTTCAGCTCCAAGTCCCGAAGCTCTTCTTTATGGTAATTATTTTGATGTGTCTGTGGTAAATCAAGAGTCAATGAATAATCTTCCCATGTGTGGAATTATTGTTGGGTGAACTGACTTTGAGGTTACCCCGCGAGCTAAACGTCTTGCCGCACGACTTTAAGATGCAGGGGTAGGTCGTTCGTTTGTAGTGCGTCTCAAGGTGAGCAGCTAGGTTGCCTTTCTGGGGGAAAGCCCGGGTACAGCCCATGATGTGGCATTTGAATGGCCGTTCTCCTAGGTGGCGACGCTCGTGTGTCTGATTAAACAGTTAGCATCTATTTCGGCAGCTAGATGAAGCTACATACTCGCAGATTGCCCTTCTGTGTGAAGCGCTTGTCACAACCAGCGAATTTACATTTCTGTGCCGAGGTGTTAGCTACCTTGCTACTCATAGTGGGCGATGCTCTTACATGAGGTCTCTCGCCGGTGTGCGTTCGGTTGTGGATGTGGAGGTGAGTGATTTGAGAGAACCGCTTGTCGCATTTCTTCTTAGGGCAAGCATGGGGCTTGTCTGTCGGTTCTGCACTGCTTACGGTCGCCTTGGATCTCTTCCGAGCGGTAGAGCTCCCTGCATGGGTGTTGTTTGCGCGGAGCTTAGGTTTAGGTTGCGTTACCGAGACGTCCTCCTCAGGCCCATCGTTCTTTTGCTGGATGACTTTCATCAACCGATCGATACCCGTAGAGAACACGGCATTAGGGCCCTGGCCATCGGCTGCGTTGGTAGATACTGGCCTGTCCTTCATCAAAATCTCGGGTGTGTGTGACTCGGTCTTAATAACAGGACTCAGGCTGGATTGCTTGACGGAGAGGTGGCTAGTTTCCGGAAGAGGTTCGGGCATGGCATGAACAGACACGGAGCTCATGTCTAGCATTGGGCGTTCGGGCAGGTACTGTTTCGTCGATGGTACGACCGAATCCGTGACTTCAGGTGCATTATACGTGTCATGGTAGACGAACCCGTGGTTTACAGGATATTGTGGTGCCGGCATATTTATCAAAGTGGTGGTGATGTTGTAAGTCTGCTGTCCCATGACGAAAGCAGATGGTAGGGCTTGCCATGGCTGTTGGGTAGGCCATCGCTGCTGCTGCTGCTGCTGCCAGGTCTCGGGCTCTGGCTGACGAGCCATGTTGTCTGGCGAGCGGCGCTCAGTAGCGGACGATATGGGCAGCTTCTCTTGTAAGTGACGACGAGACGGCTACGTTGATGCCAGGTGTAGAGTGGCAGCGTGGTAGTGGATGAGGGTTTACAGACGTTCCGAGTGTATGGTGTAAAAGCAAAATACCGCCCAACAATAGGAAAGATGGTTGATGGTGAACTAGGTAAGGTGATGTGATGTGATGTGGTCACCAACCTGTGCCGACCACAAGGTTTATTATAGTCGAGCTCTCTGGGGAGGTGAGACAAGAAATCCCGATCTAGTGAGTAGATGTATGTATATGCCTACAGTATTAGTACTTTGCTGGGGACCATGATGTGCACATGGGGTCGATCTTTGTAGCCAATCGACTGGAATCACCCCTCAGCAAGGAGATCTTGGGATCTATCATCGCAAGGTAGGTATCAAGGTATGCATGTGGGTACGGAAATAAGAGCTGGGCTAGTGTGTTGAGGCTTGCTCCTTTCTAAGACACCCCCCATCCCTGGCAAGTTGCTTAATGGGGCTACGCATACACACAACACGCAGCCGGTGGTTAGGAAGGAAAGCTGTGAACGATTTGAGACCTTGGAGACCCTGGAGACAGGGAGGCCTTCGGGGCGCCAAGGTCATCGGGACGGCGAGACATTTGACTCGCCCAGAGCAAGACAGAGGGGGGACCAGATCCAGCACGAATCTGGTGCTGCAAGACAGGCGTGGCGGGTTGTACGTATAGATTCGGCTCTACACTACATGCTCGTTCATTACCTTCCCACGTAGTGAAATAGTAGCAGATAGGTGACCAGTACCAGTACCTGTCTCCGTACCAGTATTAGTAGTATTGGTATTGGATGGGATTGGTACTATCTAGTACCAGTACCGAGTGCGGTTTTATCACTCGAACGCAACGAGCGAACGAGCGAGCGAGACCACGAAACCACGAAATAGCCAAACAGCCAAACAAACTAGAGAGAGCGAAGGCTGGATATGGCGCTGTCTCTCCTTGCCCCCCCGGGCTGCTACCTCTCTCTCCAGAGCGAGCAAGTAAGAAGTCGTATATAATAGATGAACGGCGAACAGGGAGAGCCCGGTGAGCACGTCACGTCAACCACTCGCCTGCTTCGAGCGCTGCGGAAACATGTGGAGAAGAGGGTTGTGTTCGTCGCCTTCTGCCATAGTGTTCCGTGCAAACGATGCCGTCTCGCAAATTCACGAGTGGCCCAACTCGCATCTTAAAGGCTCAACTCGCCATTTTTGAACGTGGTGTGTAATCCACCAGAATAAGAGACCGGGGTTCTTAGCGTAGGGACGAGAAGCTAAGAAAACGCCTACTGCAGTAGCCAACGACTAGAGGTAGGTAGTCGCAGGTAAGTCTCTCCAGGGGAGGGGGGGGTGGTTGACTACTGTACGCTACTGCTGCACAGCTGGAAGTACGTATGTACATATGTATGTGTGGATGTACATTATAGTAGCGTCCGAGGAGGAGGCAAGAGCCTCCCTCTCCTAGGAATGTGTGTGTGTGTGTGTGTGTGTGTGTGCGTGCGAAGGTGCAAATGTACAAGAGTACCTACCCACCTGCTGTACATGCCGCCTATTAACTAACCCTGCTGTACTTGGACCAAAGGAGAAAGGGCATTGCAGCGGCTCAACGTAGCAGCGTAGGCAGTGTAGGTACATTCTGGATAGTCCAAGACTCCAGTGGCTCGGGAAGACAGGGTATCCCCTGCAGCTGGAATTTCCCTGCCGGCAATCCCGCTACATTGGAGCTCCTACGTTGACGCCCTCCACCCCTCGCGCGCGCGCTCTCGACCTGTTTGAGAGAGAGAGAGAGAGCTCAAAAACGACGTCGACGCCGCCACTTGCGACAGTCAGCCAAGCTATGTACATATAAAGTGCCAGCCAGCCAGCCCAGTCCAGCCCAGCCAGACAGGGGGGGTGCCCTATATTGTGCCGTATTATACATGTTCATGCTATCGTGTGAATTTCGTACTGTCTTGAGATAGGTTATCTATCTATCCACCTACGTATCCACGCACGTAGTCGCGAATAAACACTTTTGGGCAGATATATACCTGGTCTATACCTGGTATCAAGGGATTGAAAAATGCTATAAAAATTGCACGAGAAAAAAAAAATTACCCTAGTTTACTAGCATTAGAGAAATACAAATACCTACCCTGCCTACTGTATCGCCTTCTCTAATACACTTTAGGTACTGATAGCAGTTTGCGACAAGTAGCGACCAACTATCGCAAAGCTCCCGTTCTTTTACACGTCATGTCATGTGCCTTACATAGGCACGCATATGTATGTATACTGTAGATAGAGATGGTTGCGGTTTGGATAAACACCGAACACCGTGTTCATCGAGCACCCACGGATTCGCCTGGAACGTGGCTCGATGTGTGTGATCTTGGTCATGTACGTAATTCAGAAACGGCACATAGTGTATGCCTACATCACCTTAAACCACTTACACCACTTACACCACCTACACTACACCACACTGCATACTTACTTATACTACCTACCTACACCATTCTCCTTCCTTGGGCTCTACCTATAGCCAGCGAGTGACCAAGGAAACCTGAAGTCTGGTAGGAGGTAGGTGTCGTGTTGCTCGGTGGGTGACGGAAAATACCTAGGTAAGCCTACCTACATACATATCTATAGACAGTACAGTATGCTTAGGTGTGCGTATACATAAGTAGTACCCACACTATGTTTCCCAATGCAAAGACCAGGTTCATCATCACCCAGCAGTCGCAGTCAGCACTCAACCTACATATCTATGTAAGTATGCATTTATGCATTGGCCAGCAATGGCTGGCATAACCGGCAAGCATCGATTCTCCAATCTCTTCCATTGTACGGGGATCCAGATCTGCTGGAGATCAATCAGAGCAGGCGAGATCTCAGAATACGCAGAGATATCGGTCTTGGCTTGTCTTAGCATGCATAACCTAGACCGTCCCCAACATGGGATCGATATACGGTCCGTGGTTGGGCGGTGGTCTAGTCACAAGAGTTGTGCGTCAAATCACGGTCCTATTCCTCGAAGACCTACAGAATGCTTCATAGTCGAAACCGTTGTTGATCCACGTTGGATCATGACACCAAGCTGAAAGCTACATGTTCAATAATAAAGTGGTCTCGCTACCTGTGCTGGCGAGTCTGGGGTAGAAATGTCGCTATGCAAATGTGTGGAACTGCAGCATCATTTCGAGCATTTCAGATATCCAATCAAGTCTAGGTTAGTTGCGGATGCTAATGCATCCTGTGAAGTACCATCTTTTATCACAGGCTCCACTGGACTTGGACTACCTACTTGGACTCCCTACCTTACGTAGGTACACTATCTAAGTACATACATGCCTACCCTGTAGTCTAACCTACCTAGACTAAGTTGAGTAAGTCGGCATACTATGTAGCACTGGCTAACTAACACATGGTTTTTCCCCCCCCTCCTTCGTTCCAAATAATTTCATCAACCTCATTTTGACTTTTATTGACTTTAGTTTGTGTTCGAGACCACAGTGTAACACGGTTACCCATCTCCTTATAAGTTCTCGGCATAGAGGCGCGGATAGAGGGGAGAAGGCTGTCTATCTACTCTGTACGAGGTCGCCGTTGCAACTTATAACGGCACAGGGTCCAGACAATAATTTGCTCTGCTATAGCTGCAAGCCAACGGCTTATACGCTACACTAGTTGCGATAAGAAGCCAACGTGCTCAGTTGAAGTCACACGAATGTTTGAAAGCCTGGACTATGTCCTGCGTAGGTGAGTAATAGTATCCACGATACCCTCTAATGACTTATACCGGGGGGGCTAATCAGCCCTGTGTAGATTGGTAGATTGGTAGGTGCTGTACACTAAAATTGGCGAGTTATCGACGACTAAGTAGATACACAATGCCACAATTAACATAGTCTTTACTCTTTCCTTGAATTCCGAAGAAGACGGAGAGCTATGTCATGCCGAACTGAACATCTCGAGTTCCTCGGTATGCAAGCAAGCCATTGACCGGTTTCTGCTATGTACCGTAGGCGCTGGCATCAAAGTCAGGTCGCCGACGTCGCCGTCTGCGTCTAGGCACTTACTGCTTGTCTGTGGTGGGTTGAAGCAAATGTCTTGACATACATCATGCATGCATGTTCCAATGTCACCCATTTTGGGCTAATTTATCTCCCAAGGCTCGCTCGCTCGCCCGCCCGAGGCGGCCCCGTCGACAAGCAAGTGGTAAGTAGACAAGCGGAAATGGAACACTCACCTCATTTAGGTAACTACATAAGTACGGAACAAGGGTACGAGCTGTCATATCTTGGTGAGACTCTACCCACTAGGTACACTACTGCATTGCCTATTTCCCTCAAGATTGGCGCTATGCTCGATGTATCCCCACTACGCCTCCGCTACATATCCACTACTGCGTACACTAACACAGCTAGCACTTCCAAGAAAGGTCCGCACACATGAAAGGACTCGAAAGGGTTTCAGCCTATCAAACAATGGGGCGCCTCGACCGGACTGTCTTCCCGTATGCAATATCCTCGCACGTACGTAGAACATACAGGTATGTAGGTAGCGCTGTACACTCCTGGGCCCTGCACACGCGCTACAGTACGTGCCCTTGTATCCTTGACTAGTGCTGCGTCGTTCCCAGCTGGATGGTTGATGGCAGATCCCCCGCTCTAGTCCTCTCCTCTCGGGGCTTTGTTCAGTCTCATCTCAGCGCTCGCTCTGGTCTCGGCAAAGTTTTGAATGCCGTGCGGACACACACAAAGTTATGTATGTATATCCATAATCCTACTACCTACTTACATACTACATAGGTAGGCTATGCATACCTAGGTAGTGCATACTATCTACTATACTATCATCCTAATTAAAAACCATCTGTCAGCTGACTACCTCTCTTTTCACGCTAGGTACCTTTACTATCTAGTGATTCTACTTACGCATCGCATACCTCTGCGTACGTTATATACTACGTACTGTAGTGCGCTGGAGTATCTAGCGGAATAGGGCCGCATTTAGTATGTATGACAGCTGGCTATACCTAGGTAGGTTACGGTCTTTCTATAGGCATATACACTATCTATAGTGCTGTAAGCCGTTCGCGCTTCTTCTACACACCACCGACGGCACTTTTCATGGAGGCTCGGGACCACCCGTGGTGACAGATAAATCACTCACCAGTCGCATGTGAGTAGTCGTGGTCGTCTCATCGGCTCGATGCTTTCCCCGGGGTAAGTTGTATACGAGCGAGACCAACAAATACTCCTGACCGGCGCCCCAATGCCCGCAGTCACTCTCCTCCCAAGTCCGCCATGGATGAGCGCGCATGGTGACTAATTGCATAACAATGCTTTGCGTATACTGCGTATATACAGTACCCTACCGCACGCCTGGGGGGCCGTGGGGGGGGGTTTTCAGGTCACGGCTCACCGCCCCGGATTTTGGGAAACGATGTTTTACTCCTTGGAGAGGACACTAAACCTAATATGGAAGTCGGCCAATCAACGGCCAATCAAGCCCTCTAATTGCTCTAATTCTTACCAAATTTGTGTAATAAGTGGAGCGTCGCAGGTATCCGGTTGGCAGAACCTACTGTAAATAAACGGTCTAAAGTTACGTACCTAGGTAGCCTAGGTAGTTATCGAGGTTTTTACCTTACTAAGCTACATAATAGCTACTAATGCTACATCAGTTTACAGCTGCTTGTTAACCTATAGATACTTCCTTGTTGGTTAATATTGCCGCTTATATTTTGTATTTACAGGTAACAACCTGGCTTGGCTGGCCTAACTTAACCTAGCTGGCCGGCGTTGACTGTTATTTTTTAGTATACCAGGGTACGTACAAGGTTTGCTCGATATTGCTAGTAAAATTGGCTGCGATTGGAGCAATTGAAATAACTTAGTGGGGGAGGCTTCTAAACTAGGTTTAGTGTCCTCTCCGAGGAGTAAAACATCGTTTCCCAAAATCCGGGGCGACGGCTCACTACGAAATTTGCGGCCAAGGGTCTCTTTGAAATTGCCCACTGATAACCAACGGCCCGGGCTCGGCACCAATCATACGCCATCGCAGATCCTGATGCGTAACCGGCGAAGATCGTCGTCAATAGTTTTCCTAGAACCGGGTCACGATTAATTAATTATTTCTTGATGCCTACCGGCCGGTTTATTCTGTACCCATCGATGAACTTGTCTTCCTTACACCTACACACACGATCTCTCCTCCACTTACATACATGACTTCCCACTGTATAGGGCTATGCAGAACAATATTATCCATAGGTATAGTCTGTCTGTAAGTATGAGGCGAAATTGGAATAATGAGACAGTGCGAGGATGAAAGCCTACTACGCATACCTTTTTATTTGTTATTTTATTTTAATACAGAGAACATGACTCTAGATCTACAGCCCAGGGAACAACCACGGAGACGCAAAATGGGTTTCGTTTACCTGGTTTGCAACGTGCTCAAGACCACCGGACAGGCATTACTGGTGCAGGCCAGACGGCACCTAAAGCAACAGTCTCCCTTGGCAGATGATCGGCTCAGAGCCGGCTCGGGGCCTGATTAACCTCTTTGGCATGCACTACACAACAATGCTACACTAGATATGACATCAAGTCTAACTTAAAACTAACGACCGCCTTGTATTAGTTTGCGAAGACTATGGCAACCGGACATGGTCCACACAGCTCTACTAAAAGTTGACAGCGAGCTGACAGCATACATATTTCTGCGCCCTGTCACATGATGTGTAGTTGCTGTTGGTGACCAGTCTGGTTATCATTACCGCCAAGAAAATCACCGATTGTGTAGCGCCAGCGAAGCCTTCTTCTAATTCCTACTGTTCTATGGGAGAGTTAATAGTCTGATTATAAACGTCCTCAAGGCGTTCGTTTATGATCAGCACTATCCAATGTTTCAGGCCTCTGTTTAACCCTAGAGAGGCACCGAGAGTCAGTCTCTTAATACAAGCCCGCCTCGGCTCGCAAGCGTGGTATCTGGTTATAGGTACTCGGTTTCTGCACCATCTCTACTTATGCGTAGGTTAGCACGACCAGTTTACACCAGATGTTCGCCATAGGAATCTGGCTGTCTCTAGTTCTCATTGGGGATGCAGTAGGGGGGTTTGAAATCTGATGTTGGCTTTTACAAGTGGTATCTTCCCGATCCTTCATTTTAAGTGGCGGGGTATACGTTAACATGTAAACTTCATATTCAGTTCAGGCCGTATGCCACTATGACTCCCCTGCATTGACTGGCTACATCATTCGGCGACCATAGGCATGTACTCGCTGTACGCAAGACTCTGCCTCCATGACTTACCTGCATTGGAGATCAAAGCCACAGAGGGTTCGGTTCTGTATGACGCCGGATGTGCAAGCCACCGAAATCTATCGTATATCACATCGACTCCGAGTATCGAATCGATCCTTGCCGACCAAATAACCCTAATGCAGCTGCTCTAATACCTGGGCTGATGCGTGTCGCTTGCTAACAAGCGAAGATCTCCACGACGGAGACGGAGCATGTAGTACTCTGTATGAATCGGGACGATCACCCGACACATAATGTGAGGAATTGTCGATTATTCTCGAAGCAATCGAATACCACGGTAATCGGAGATTCTTTGCCGTGGTATTCCCGGAATTACCATGAAATTATTCAGCTATCTCCCTCCGAGTCCGAGTGTCATAGGCTGTTCTTCTCAATGCCAAGAGAGCTTCAAGGAAATCCGCAATATTATCTCGCTACACGGCGTGTCGCTATATGATATTGTCGATTGCATATAATAAGTCAGGGATTAGCTTACAGCGGATCAATTACATCTCGTTAGTCCAACGACCACGCGTGGCGAACCAAACTTCAGCTGAACCTGGGGTCAAGGAAGCACACTAAAAAGGAGTTTATCCCGGGACACCCCAAGACAAAATATTAATTACCATCCCCTGGTTCCCGGGGCTCTGGCACTGCCGCCGCGGTCGATCTGGCTTCCTGTCTAGCCTGGCCGCCATGCAAGGTACCATTCCGATTGATTGATTGAGTTGAATCGAAGCATGCAGTTCATTGCTTGTAAATACCTACCTATGGCTACCCATGTTTGCGCGAGGCCTGGGGGGATGGGGGGGATCCAAAGACAAATAGAGACACATCTATTCTAAGACAGCGTGTTTCAACCCCGGAACCAGTGGTTTGTAACGTTCTGAGACATGCCTCGTCTATCATCCCCATCCCACATTCGCCTCCTCATGCAAGGGTTGACAGATTTGTACTACATGTACAATCAGCTGGAACTACTTAGTAAAGGTACGCAAAACCGTCGGTCCGGAGAGCATAGAAGAGCCCGTGGAACTGAAACAATCCCCGCCGAGGAGGTGCGTAAGCTCTCGGTGATTTTCTAGGTCGGTCAGACAGGCCGGACATGAATTTTGCCCAGCCCTACAATCTCCACCTCGGCGGCCTTAGTTCTGATGAGTAATCCCCAGCGGGCGCTTCTCATAGGTAGAGAGGTATTGCGTCGTCGCTGTTCTATTTTTCTTATTTGCCCGGGAGCGCGAAACTCCGAGCAAAAGTCCCGCCACGAGATAGATCTTGGTGCCCGCTACAGTAGCGAGTAGCGACTAACTGTGTGGCTGCACAGGCCCGGACGCCATACGGAAGTATGTAGGCTAGGTAGGTACAGAATAGCTTAAAGTGTAGTATGTATGTAGGTAGTGTAAGTACGCTTTGAGAGCATGCGAGTACTGTACATAACCTACGCATAAGTAAGTACAATACGAGCCCACTATTTTGATGTTCTCGTAATTATTACTGTATGCAATACTAGAATTAATTGACCACGCTCGCGCCCGCCACCACTATTCCCGCCACCACCGTCACCACTACCGCCATCCACCGCCGAGTCCAAGGCAAATACGCACCCTATTAGACGGATACATCTCGCCGTTCTAGGCAGGTCAGTCGTTCTCTCTGCCATTTGCACGACTTACACCACAAGTGGCTTGATGCGGCGTAACTCGATCTTGCAGCGCGCAATCGGGAGTTTTGATTCACGATCTCGTCCCCTGCCCCTATTCCGCTCTATACCAAGACCTACAGTAAATAGCCATATACTATTTCTTCTCGTCGGTCTTCATCGTGACTCGCCCCCTCTTGTGCTAGACACCGGAAAGACAACCTATCATCCATCTATGTCTTGCTTTTATTTCCGTGGTGCCATCTAGAGTTATGCTGCTTACACTACGCTGATAGGTTGCCTCTGATTTAATTGTATTCCCAAAGCGGCGACAACTTTGTCGGCGAATGAGCAGTACCTAGACAGACATGGATGTACCTACATATTACAATATGCATACTGCAAGATCTGTGCGGCCTTATCTTACCGCCCGCCTGCCCATGTTTTTGTTTTGCCGGACGCATACGGCAGACAGCATGACATATTTCAAGCTTTCCCATGACATCTTAGGTACGTACTGTACTAGAATAGTGTCAAATACTCTGTACAGGCCTCTGTACTTAGTATGACATCAAGCGGGGAACGGAAGACGGGAAACGCGCAGATCTTGGCCACTCCGTTGCTCCTCATAACATTTTCAGCTTTGGTGATGCTAAGGGCGATGATAGGCGCGCATGACAGCGTAGGGTCCCCTGTGGCCCCGGTGCCCCCCGCTAGATAGACTAGCTCCTCGAGCTAATCAGTCCCTTGCATGAACCTCCACTCTAACGCAGAATAGGTACATACATACGCTGTTCCAGTAGCGCGTTAGGCTAGGCGCTAGGTACATTCTATAAGCTCAGAATCGAGATAGGTGTGTATGTACATGCTTCAGTTCTATCCTTACTTGCCTACCTAAGATACCTGACGTATGGGTAAGCCGTGATATACTCGCTGATATACACTGCGCTACTAGGTAGCAGGTAGGTACGGATACCAGTCTTCGGTAGGTACCTAGTGTACGACGACGATCCGGAAGTTGCGCCTAGCAGTTAGGCTGCTAGCTCGATATGATGTACGACAATAACAACTGCTGGTCTACGAACGGGTAGGTACATGCTGGCTTGACTGGTGGATGAACTCCTCTGGCCGCACCTGCTTCTATCAATAAACAAATAAACAAGGAGTTGGTCTACGAACAGGTAGGTACATGCTAGCTTGGCTGGTGGACGAACTCCTCTGGCCGCACCTGCTTCTGTCAATAAACAAATAAACAATGAGTAAGGTTCTGTGGATGTGTAACATGATATGCACCTTTTTTTAACCTCCATCTCAGCTAGTTGCAAATTACCTATCATTGTTTTTTCCCCGGTCTTCTCGAGTCCGCCCACTTACACTACACTACCTACCTACATATCTACCTACACACACTACGTAGGTACGCTTCGCTACGCTACAATACCCACCCCAACTATCACACCCACAGTAGTTTCCCTTCCCACGAGACACGATGCAGCGGGTTCAGGTTCCGGTCAACACGATCCTTCGCTCTTCGTCCCGGGACCCGGTCACATAGCACCCTGCCTTTTATACGCAGTACACTATGTATGTTTACTACTCGTACGCAAGTATGCGTACCAGGTACTGTGGTATCGCTGGGTTGCACTGCTTACTGGCATGGGAAAGTTCAAGGAACAGGCGAGCATGTGACACCCTATCATAATTCACCGCGGCACCAAGAACTACTCACCACCGCCGGCACCACCAAGAAAACCTCGCTCCTAGACAGCTGCTGGGCCGACGAAACATGACTTGACAGATAATGCTGTAGTCGAGATTGCCCGCCGTCCGGGATGTGAGCGCGCGGCGGCGAGTGAGCGCGTGAGAAAGCATGACGGCTGTCAAACAAGCTGAACGGGCGGCGAACCCCTATTGCAAATCATCGCGCCCTTGTATGGTTTTACGTGAGTCGGGGCATTGATTGATTGATCAATCGATAAATTGACTGGTTGATTGAGCAGTCTAGATATGAGAGAGGTTGTATCACTACTTACCTACCACGACCACACACTACCCGTCGTCATTGGTAAGTAAGTATCTACTTACGGCTGATCGGGCAGATGCATCGATACAGCGGCTGTATACATGCCTCCGAGCCCATTACGAATCAACTGCACCTCGATCGGGGAGTTTCTGCAAAGCCTTTGCGTCCTGTTTCCCCCAATAGGTAGATAGATGCCTACCTCGTGGCAATCCTACCCATCCATCTGTCTATCTAGCTGTCATTCATAGACACTGTAATATGGTACACTACGGCTTAGCCATATACATAGGTAGGTTCCGGCAGGCATTCCGGATGGACAGCCTTCCCGGAACTAGAGCACATACCTACTTCGCCTCTCCCACATGCTCGCCTTGCTAGCAGTGCCCAAACCAGATCCCTACATCCGGGAGCACGCTAGGTACACCAGCTAGGTATGTACATCATCTGACCTCCACGGCCTGCTTGCTGTACATGGTAGCTGGCCAGTTTGCTGAGAGGGGTTGCAACCATGCGGAGAAACGAGATACTTAGGCGAGGTATTCTGTATGTAATGTCAGCACGAGGTACGGTGCTACAAATGGCCTGTCATAAGCACCGTATTTTCTTCCAGGTCCAGGTAGGTATGTGTGCTGATTTGCTATTTCTGTTGTTGACATGTCCTAAGGTTTCACTCAAGTCCGCAACCTCCCTCAGGTGGTTGGTGCCCGTTCCCACCGATCTCACCAAGAGATGAGGGTTCGTTAGGATCGTGACAGGGGGGGCACCCGGCTACCCTGTGACGGTTTTGAGATACTACCTAGCGTAAAAATATGTATAATATAAATACGCATAAGGTAAGGCTAAGGAATAATAGTCAATAAGAGACGTAATAAGGACCCAGGTTTAGGGTTCTCAGCCTCCTCCAGTAGCTCACGATCTGTCATTTCTACATGTATCTTGGCCGACCAAATTTACCCACATAGACTGGGTACCGACATAAGTACTGTATGCGTATAGAAGCGGCAACCTAAAAGCAGGCACTGTTTGGATAATCGCCTATCTTCTCCACGCACGTAATTTACGCATACAAGAGCTGAAAAGCACATCATTAACTACATATGTCGGTTCTCGGCCAAATATACCTAAGTAGGGCAACAGAGGATAATATCCCCGAGGATTTTGATTACCTACCTTGGTACACTACGCATAGGTATAGGAACCTGTAGGGAGGTAGGGTCAGAGAACTCGCTACCTTTCCCTCATTTCGATAGCATAATATCAATTGTATAATATTAATTGCATGACTCCAATGCACCCATACCTACCTCCAACAACGAGAGCAGGGACAAGATGCCTTGTCATGATGCTGTACTTGTACGAGGTAGTGTAAGCATCACTACAAGTGAACTACAAAAGTACGGAGAAATTGAATTGCTGACGGTCCCGACGGTTTGGATGGGGCTTGCAGGGTAAAGCTACATAGTATGTACGTATATAGCGGAGGGGAAAGGAGGGGAGGGGTATATTAGAGAAGAGCGATATAGACGGGGATCCGACGCCTTCGACATCAGGCCTTGTTGGGCATGGGTTATGTATAGTAGGTAGGTATACGCAAAGGTGCAGTATGCGTAGGTATGAATGTACGTATGCACAGGCATGTCAGGTAGGTATGTAAGCAAGTATGCGTAGGTAAGTTAGGTAGGTAGAAGAACATGGGTTAAGCGAAAACGGCTGCCGTGAGATTCTGTTCCTTGGAGGGGAAGGGTAATTCTTTGCGAGAGCTGAACAGAAAAAAAAATCCCCGACGAGGGGGGGAGCGCCAGTCAATTCATCTCAGGCAGGCAAGTTAGATCCCAGCGACGACAATCTGTGAATCAATCAATCCATGCACACGGCGGGTTATATTAGGCCGCAGGCGAAATTGTATATACTATAACGACATCCTCCAATATCCGTGGCATATCTATCTACTGATCACGACGGCGGAACAACAGCAATAAACCACGTGCGCTGCTAATTATACATGGTATTGTAGTAGAGTGCCTAGACCTAGGTAGATGCCCGGCTAGTAAATGCGGTGATACGCGTTGTCCTTCCCCATATCTTGGCCGAAGAGCTGACGGAAATGAGTACCAAGGGCTGGGGACCGAGACGCGCAGACGAGGAAACAAAGAACCGAAACGCGTGTTCGTAAGGTGGTTAGGTAGCATCATTCTCCACCGGTAATCTGCATTGCAGTGCAGTGCAGTGCAGTCATGTTATCGTGTCATCATGGTTTGAAACAACAAGGGAGAGAGGAGGGAGGAGGAGAGGAAGAGAGAGCAAAACGCTCTATCACGAGGCTGGATATTCGATAGAGCTTTACATAGATGCGTCAAAATATATCCATTCTCCAATATAGTATGGCGAGTCTATATCATGCGTGTAACATTCACGTCAAGAGTCTCGCAAAGGCCTTAATGCATCAAGTATACATCCGTCCGTCCGTCCATGCGACTCTACACAGACGTAGCTCATGCGCATAATCCATCCCGACCCTCAACATCGGGACGCCAACGTGGGGGACATCAGCAATGTTCGGTGTTGAGCAGGACAGAAGTCAGCTCAGTATTTCCATAAAAAAACCACCGTAATTACCTTCTTCCTCTACATATACCTCCCTACATCTTGGGTTCGTGAACCCCCTTTTCTCATTTCCAGAACATCCGAACATCTTACAATGCCGAGAGAAGGGCTGGATCCTTGCATGATTGCGTGCATAAGCTATGAAACCCACGCCGAAGTGGTGGTCTTATGCGCAAGCGACCGCAGGCGCATGTCGCTGCGTGTCCATCAGAGCGACATGGCCATCCGGATAGTGCCTTGCGAATGGCAGGTTTCCCACCATGGCGGCGAAGGGTATCTGATGAGGCCCTAGATGCGTGGCCTTCTAGATAAGCAAGTTGCCGTTGCAACCCTACTTACTCCCTCGACGTATCGGAGAAGGACGGTAATCAATAGTATTTGACCGAGAAACAGAAAAAACACTTGGCTGCATGGTGAGCCATGGAACGAGATCAAGCAGCAGACGATATGTGTTGAGATGTGAGTCTAGAGTAATTTTGTGTATTGGGTATCTAACTTTAACGAAACATTCCTGAGCGAAGCTCGTTCGTTGGTAATGCTAACATCAGAACCGATCCGTAGCTAATGATTCTCCCACCCGTAGAATACGGCTGCATTTGTTGGCATAAACTGGGGCGGTCGTAATGCTAAAAAAACCACCACAGCTACATTAGTCACCTTCTGATACTGGTAGAGGTGCTGGTATCTTTGACCTACTTGATTGACCGTTTCTGTGCCATGTATTCTGACCCTGCTGTCAGTCAAACCACGACTACAGAACCCCAATCCTGTTCATATGCGGAGTGGTTCGTGGCTACATATCCTCTGTGGCTGATGATGATCACCTTTTTGATTTGAGAGGGGGGCATTATCTTCCTGGCTGTCTTGATACCTTCACTCCATAGATCTGCCACTCACTACTTAGAGCGCATCTTTAGACCTAGCCACTAAGGGGAAAGTTGGCAATTCCGGTACCCTAGCCCCCTTTTCAGCGACCGTAACCGGGAGTAAATCCGGGTGGCGGCGGAGGAGCGGCATTGCCAGGCGGCGCAAAGCCCGGAGGCGCAATGGGGCCCCGGAAGTTGCCCGGATGAAAATCGGCGGGGCTGCCATAGCCGCTCTGGGCCGGGGGCGGCCGAGCTGGTAGACCCGATGGCGCGGGCGGTAGCGCATGCGATCGACCAGCGCCTGGAAGAGGCATAGCGCCGAAGGGCGGATGAGGAGGACCGCGGTGGCCACCGGGCGGCGGGGCGAAGGCCATAGGCCGCGGGGGAGGAATGCCGGCGGCCATGCCAGGATCGAACCCGCCGGTCGCCATCGCAGGCGGTGGGGCCTGGGCGGGTGGAGGTGCGGCCTGGTTTGGGGTTTGGAGGAGAGCGGGCGGCATGGGCTGAGCCTCGATAGAGACGTTGTGCTTCTTGGCTTGGGCGGCGAGCATGCGCTCGGCCTCGTCGCCGTGGCGCTCGCCCTTGCCATCCTTCTTATAGGCGTATTGGACGCTGACATCCTTGTTCATGAGGAACTGGCCGTTCATGTTGTTGATGGCGTCGTCGCTCGCCTCGAAGCTGCTGTAGCTGACGAAGCCGTATCCCTTGCTGAGCCCGTTGTCATCGCGGGCCACCTTGGGCGGCGCAATGAGGGTCCCGAAGCGACCGAAGGTGTCGTAGAGGATCTTCTCGTCGACCATAGGATCCAGGTTTCCGATGAACAGCTCGGCGCCGATCTCGAGGGGCTTTTGCTTGTCCGCCGAGGCTTTGTTGACTCGCAGGGCCTTGCCGTACAACCGGATGCCATTCATGATCTTGGCGGCGTAATCGGCATCGACCTCGCTATTAAACTCGACGAAGCCGAAGCCCTGATGCGATTGGGTAACGCGGTCCTTGGGCAGGTGCACGTTGACAACAGGGCCTGACTGAACCATCAGCTCCCATATCAGGGCGTCCGTGGCGCGTTCGTCGATGTTGCCCACATACACGGTCGCCTCTTTATCCTGTTCCCTAATGCAGCCTCCTGTATTAGCATCAATCTAGCACGGGTAGCTTCTACGTGGATGGTAACTTACCAATGCTTAGCGCCCGACATTTTGTAAACCCGTTTGAGTGAATTGTTGTAGACGAAGATCAAAAATTACACGTGAAGGTCGTGTAGGTAGGTAGCTAGGTAGGTGCCTTGGTTTGCTAGATAGTGCCAAGCTAAAGCCGAACCCACGTACAGTAGATAGCTAGCTCTTTAGAACTGGAACTTTTTCTGGAGCTTGGTGGTACTTATCGATTGCACACGATCCTGCCAGCTTTTACCAGCTGGCGCGCAGATGGTATCAGTAGAAAATCTACAGTGTTAAGTACCTACAGTAGATATATTCAATATAGTAGATACCTAGGTACATGCTTAACTGAAATTTTGAGAGGGTCAACAACTGCTTCTTGAAGCTCGTCATCTTTTTGATACCCACCCATTAACACTGAGCCTCTTTCACCACATATATTCACCCCCACGACTGGCGCAGCGCCCTCTTCGCAACAGTACACCCAATATCAAAAGGGAAAAACCATCATACTAAGCAATTCCGAGGCTTTTTGCGCACAATACCGCCCAACATGTTTGCCCTCTCTGAAGAGTCTAAGGTACGCATCGCCACATGCTAAATACATCATGCCCTGCTTTTTCTCTGGCCTTGGGACAAAAGCTCACGATACCTTTCGATAGGAGCGCATTGGCAAGATCATCGAGATCTCCAAAGTTGCTATGCACTAGTATGTCCAGACATCCCGTTGTCAAATCATGCAGACCTTCGACTAACATGGCCGATAGTGGATATTTACCATTGATCCTCTACCTCGGTACGCCTCGAATACCTCCATCAGCACACCCTGGCAGTGATGATTCGTCCATGTATCACATACCCTAACAAGAACTCCTGTCTCTAGGCTACACTCGCAGCGATCCTCGACCTTCCATCATCAGGTAAATCCCCTCTGTGCCCCCGGATACGGCGATTGTTCGAAAGTAACGAAGCCACTCATACACTTTTAGATTACTCTCTCCTCTCTACTAAATCTCGAGGGCCTTGAGAGGACCAATCGTGAGGCGCAAATATGTATATGTGTACTATACACACCAACGAATACTGGATTCTGGGACCGAGGTTAGAACAGCAAATTCAACAGGAGGACTGGCGTTGACGCGATTACGCGATGGCTATCGTATCAAGGATGGCTCTGTAAATACAATGTAATGATACCACTCAAAAAAATCGACGACTCCCTATAGACCAGCTGACTAGATACCTTATCAAATATTGTGTACTGGATTTATGGAAGTGGGCAAAGATCCTATTCTATGTCACCGGGATTTGGACGATCTCGTAAATGAGACCACTATCACATGAGCCACCTATGAGACGTAGTAATTTTTATCTGATCTGGAAAGCTCCCTACCAACCAGAAGGATGTACATGTCCATTCAATAGTCCTGAAACCCCCCGCTACTTTCATGACCAGACCCTCTTCAATTTGGCTCGGGAATTCTGGCATATGCCATACCACAATTGAACAGTGTAACATTAGAGATAAGTGGCAAGGCTGAATGTAGCTAATGTACAACCTTCGTAAAGCTAATGGTAAGCCTTTCGTGTTTGATACTAATCGAAATGTAGTTCCTCAACGAAAGCCTGACTGAGCTGGTTAGAACTACTCCCACGGCCAGCAAGCAATATGGCTAGGGTCTATAATTTGTGCCCTTCTTTTTCCCATGTGCACATCTCATGAAGACATTTGGTTCTCGCTCAAGCTAGCTTCCTCGATAGCCGACCGCCGTCGAAATACTCTTAGCCATCTCTCGCCCCACCGCTGAACGACATCTTCGCCCCCATCAGAGGCAATGGGATCCATGAGCTGATCTTTGGTCCCCTGCGCCCAACTTATAAGCGCATCGTTCATAGCCTTAAAGAGTTCACGCATAGCCGCTATCTCTTCTTGGACCCCTTCGGTCACGCCACCCTTGACAACTTGGCGGAGTCTGCTTGTCACCTTGACAACTGTATGAAAAACTAGCTCGAATACCCATGCCTTACTCAAAGCTTGCCCATAAGGGCCAGCTTGATCTCCGACCAGAGCCCAGTCGATGACGGCGCCAGGCGTTACGATAGAATAGTTTAGAAGTTTTTCAATGATGGTGATGGCGACACCGGGGTGGGCCGACCAGTAATTCATAACGGCTGTGATAATCTGCGCTCGAGCTGCCTCGGATGCCGCGCCGGCGTCAAGAAGCCTGTCTTTAGTACGTTCAATACAGGCAAGCACGTGTGAGAGCGACTTGGACCCCACCCAGCATACGGCCGTCATAAACACATCTGTACTCGTGACCAGGGGATCAATAGATTGATCGAGTGCCGCTGAGTGAATACGATCAATTACAGGTTGGATCTCTTCATCTGGTGCCTTGCGCTTAAGGAGGGCGGCGAGCTCCTTGCCCTCAGCAGAGAAGGGCGTATCTATTTCTTTATTAACGGGTTGTCCAGTTCTGTGAGATAGGCTATTACTTACGCTCATTGTTGAATTTGAACTCGGGCGTATCTTGTTCCTTCTCGGGGCCGATCAGGTCCTGATATGGCTCAGGCAATGTCCCTTTAATACGCTGGGCGAAACTAAGACGTATCTCCTTGTCCAGGGCGCCTAGAATGAATGACTTGCAAGGATGCATATCTGGTAAGTTGACGTCCTCAACCCACTCCGTCCACTTCCACATAAATCCAAAGTTACTGAGGTGATGAGTAAACCAATCCAAGAAACGATAGCCGAGCTCAAGGTCGAGGCGGTGAATATTTTGATAGCAGTAACGAATAGCACGGCCTAGACTGGGGGCAATGGCTGCCGGCGCAATCTTGCAGGCTTCTGTTAAGACTGAGTGATAATAAACAAGCTTGTGCTCGGGCGTGGGAAGTTGGAATAGCTGCGAGAAGACAGCATCCACAGCAACGTCTTCTGGCTTCCAAGATGAGCGATCACCCTCCATTTCACGAAGCCGATCAAACGGGGTCGCACGCTTAATGAAGGTGCCAGGGGCAAAGTAACAGTCTGCATCGATGAGGAAGCGGGCCGTGATGTTGCGATTGAAGTGGAGGACGTTAATCGTGTCTAGCAAGACATCTCGGATCAAAGAGGATGCGATATTGCTCGCCGGCGGGACGGATTCAATATCTTGATGAATATAGACAGAGTAGTATATCTCGGGAAACAAAGGACGCGGCCCAGTAATAACTTTGTCCGGGAGAGATATGGTCGGCAGAGTATGCTTTTGAGCGTTATCTAGCTTCTCTTGTTGCTCAATCTCCTCAAGTGGCATCCGCCACGGTCTCGGTAGACAAGATAGGGGCCAGTCGTTGGCGGCCTCACTCTGCAGCTGCTTCTGAAGCAGACCAATAAGACTCATGTTGGCTACCGGGCTCTCCGATCCCTTTTCAGGATGATACGGGTCAATAAGAACCTGTAATGCGTGAGGCTCCGATGCGATGATGTCCGTCTTATCCATCAGCTCGGCAGCTTTCTGCTGCGACTGTGGAGAAGGCGCAGCAGCTAGGATGTAAGGAATCGTGAGCAAGATAATCTTGACAAGCTCGGTTCCGATAGTCTAACGGGCGGTCATAAGCAGGAAGAAGCTGGGAGGCTAGTGATGGCGTGTTCAAACTTACATCATCGGAGCTCGCGGTTTGTAGATCAACAGCACGGCTGAACAACTCATCCAGCACGGGGAACAAGCCGTCACCCTCGAGGCAGCTCTGGAGACATGCCAGAAATTTCAGGTAGAGCTTTACATCGCGCCAGTCGCCCTCTTGCACCCTCGCCTCGGTCGCAGACGTGATGCGCGCAAGCACTGCGTCGAGGACCTCGGGTTTCAACGAGTTGACAACCAACACAACCGCGGCCACAAAAGGGATCTTGAGTGGCTGTTCGAGCACCATCTGTGGCACTAGATCGAGAAGACTGCTCTGCAGCTCGGGGTCGTCGTAGCCGTCGGCAATGGCCTGTGCAATGGACTGGATCTCCTCGTGCCAGCGACGGAGGGGGGATTCTGCTAGGCCCAGAAGCTGCTTCCGTATGCGAACATGTAGGGGCGCATCGTAGCGGCGGCGTTGCGCTCGGCGGTCATACTCGTCATCATCTAAGCCGGACGCGTTAGTGACTCTAGATATTGGGAGGTAGAACGCCACTGGCAAGAAGAAAAGCAAGAAGAAGAAGAAGCTAGAACACGAGGCTCAGCATTGGATGATGAACTTGCCTCTGTATCGCCTCTTGCGACCACCGCCGGGCTGTCTGCGATCGTAATCGGCCATGGAGACTAAAAAATTTCAGCTGCCAAAAGAGAAGAAAATGGACTGATGCGCCTAGAATAATTGGTGAGGCTGTGGGTATTTCGACCTCGACTTGATGTGGATAATATGAGCCTACGGAGGTCTTTCCAGCATTGAGGTTAGCAGGTTTATGGTAGGTATTATACCCGGGTACCCGATTGGATTGATGGTACCTGGTAGGTTAGGTAGGTGTAGTAGGTGTAGTAGCTAATGTACTAGGTAGCTTAGGTAGGTGCAGAATACCAGTCTTGCGTTTCTATTGCGTAGCAGGCTTGACGTGACGCGCCGCGCACGGGCCCGCTTTTAATAACTACCTCCTTACTCTATCTTCTACGATAATTACCTAGGTACTTGAGGAAGGTAAGTCGACCACAATTGATAAAAAGTATATAAGGTATGTATATACCTCAAATACGTGCTCCTTATGCATCAAAAATCGTACCATTCGAACCTACCTCAGCAACACATTTTTCTACTATTATTCAGCTACGCACATCGATGGATATATCTCACAGGAAGGCCAATATGAAAAATTGATAATGTCGGTTTTTCTTGGGCCAAGACTGCTTCTGTTTACCATGCTGAGGCCGAGACCGAGCAGTTGAGCCATCGTGTGTCTGGGTTTCTCCTCACAGACAGCGGGCCTGGTTTTTTTTTCCTTTTTGTCCCTTCCCACTCTTCATCGAGTGGGAATATGCCGTCCAATGCAAAAGAAATCTTTTGGAGTATCCGAATTTTCCCCCGAGGGTGCAGTTCTGAATTTCCGCAACAACGACCACAACAAGAAGTTCTGTCAAATGGAATATCAATGCAGCCCTCTCACGCAATGCCCTCGGGTCCTACTCCAGGCCGTAGCCGTCTCATCGAACACAAAATATACGCCACCGTGCCCCTCGTTCAACATATATGTTAAGGTCATCCCGAGAGGCCACATAAAGGGGATCCAGCCACCTCATGGTTGTTCCACCACAAGGACAAAGCGAATAATCGAACAAGATAGTAAAAGCAAATGCCATCTCAGCCATGCATAGAGAAAAGACAAGAACACGGACGGATCTGACGTGTCCCAGTCACTAATCTAGGCGTCGTACTTGCGGCTATCCTCACCGCCACATTTGGGCTGCCAAGGCCATGCCACGCTGTGGAGTCTCGAGAGTCTCAACAGACATCCTAGAACTTGTCAGACCGATAGTGATGTTCACCTACAGCCCCATTGCCCGGGTCATATCCCCTGATCCTTCATCATCACAACCCTAGGAGGAAAGGCATCGAGATAGACGAACGACTCTTTCTTTCGGCTTTTGCCATGCTCAAAAGTCTGATGTGGGGTGATGGTGTCTTATACAAATCTGGCGAGTGAGCAAATGCGGTTACGGCGATACAGGCGACATTGCGTAATCAGAAAAATTCAAGGCCACTATTGGGATGTGGCTCAGTCTAATCTCGCCATCATATCCTGCTTCGACATTGGCGTGAAATTGTCAATATCAATGCCCCGGCTGAGTAGTGATGGCCTCATATGTGCAGGAACTAATCTATGGTTCAGTTGCGGCGCGATCGACATTTCTTCAGGCCGTTTGGTTAGCATATTTTACAAGGGGGGTTTTCGTTCTTTCTTTCAACAGTCACTCACCATGTTTGGTAAAGTCGAAAAGACTGGGCATGTCTCGCAGTTGGCCGCTCGAGTGTCGCGAGTCTGGAAGCTTTGTACTTGGATCTCTCAATTCATCGAAGAATGGGTGTACCATGGCATCAACAGCACTTAGACGCTCCGTGGGCGTATATTCTAGCAACTTTGCTATCAAGTCGAGTGCATTTGCATCAGCCTTCCGGAACACCTTGCTAAATGGATGGGGCTTAATCTGGGGGAATTTATGCTCCATGTAGTTCGGGTTCATGGTCCGAATCTGCTCTCTGGTGGGTGTTCCAAGGACTTTGATAATCTCCACAAGCTGGTCAATGCCAGACTCTCCTGGGAATAAGGGTTGGCCCAACATCAATTCTGCCATCACGCAACCCGTCGACCAGACATCTACACAGAGGTCAGGAAAAAGCACTCAGAGTATTCAGAGACAGGAGATCCTTACCTATCTTGGTTGTATAGTTGGTTGCGCCAAAGATAAGTTCTGGCGCTCTGTAATATCTTGAGCAGATATAGGATACGTTGGGCTCGTTTTCTACAAGAATCTTGGCGCTTCCGAAGTCGCATAGCTTGAGTATCCCAGTATTTGGGTCAAGCAGGAGGTTCTGTGGCTTAATGTCGCGATGACATATACCTTGAGAATGGATGTACGCCAAAGCTCGGAATAGCTGGTATATGTACAGTTTAACCTCGAGAATCGGCATGGTTGTCTTCATTTTATTGAAGAATCGCGAGGCACGGTAGACCGTCTCGGGTACGAACTCCTGCACGAGGTTCAGATACACCTCATCCTTCTACTCAGCTTGTCAGAAAGTTAAGCATGCAGGCAGGGGGGCCGGGTTAGATTCTCACACGATCCCCATTGGAATAATAAAAAGCTTTAAGATGCACAATGTTGGGGTGTCGCACGATGCGCATGATTTGAAGTTCTCGATTCTACACAATACTTCAGCAAATGACTCGGCGAGGTCATTGGTAGCGAACATGGGCCCTAGACTTACCTTGAACCTCTTGTCTTGGAGCACACGCTTGATAGCAGCGTCCTCGCCAGATGGCGACAATTTTGTCTGGAAGACAACGCCGAACGAGCCATTACCGACGATTTTACATTGTGTATATTGCAGGTCTCTCGTCTCGCCCGTGACACCGTCTTGGACCTTTTCGCGAATGACCTCTGCACCTCATCTTAGTATGATGCACTGCAAGTGAAGGGTCAGGGAGTGGTTCGGGCTTACCTCCCATGCGGAGTGAATTGAAGGCCGCAGTCGGGCGGTTCTGCGACATGGTGAGAAGATGTCAACCTTGGACGCACTGTGGGGTAGGGTCCAAGTGGCCTCTTATGGTCAGAGAGTAAAGACGGGGAGCGTCCGAGATGGAGTTGCGGACGCCGTGCTGGGCAATGACCGATGGGTGGATGGAATCAACCGCTGTGCGTGTGTCGGTAGCACTTGATTGACGGAGAGGCTGGGTGGGATTGGTGCGTGGGTCGGTTTATGTGCCTTTCTGAAAGTGGTGCAGACAAGAGAACAACAAGCCGACAGGCAGAGCTGCACTAGACACTAGAGGAAGAAGACGAGAGTCAAAATGGCAGTGCCGTGGTTGCGATGCGAAATCTGGCGGGTAGGCGACCAGGTTGACAGGCAGGTTGTTATGGCTAGTAAAAAAAGAGGTAGGCGCACTGGGGTCTTGGTTAGAAAATAGCTAAATAGACAGTTTATCCTGGTTGGAGAAAAAATGGGTGTTGCCGGAGAAGATGTGTATTGTGTGTAGGTTGGTGGGCAGAGGAGAGGTCGAGCAGGAGAAAGTGAGGTAGGCTGGGTAGGGATTCTGGCGGGGTTTTCAGGGATTGTTTAGGTTGGATGAGGAGTGATAGGATGACGAGCGTGACTTTGCGGAAAGGGCTTGTTAGGTAATGAGGTCAGGTCAGGCCGGTCGATCAAGCTATTGTGAGCTACTCGAATAAGAATCAACGGGGGACGGAACCAAGACTGGGGTGGGCTGTGCTAAAGCTCTGCCAGTAACGACGGGACTGGAGGGAGGTCTCGGTAGTAGGTAGGAGGTAGCCAGGTATTCCCCAGGTATTGCTCAGGTGGACGGGCCATTGAATTGCAGGTAGGTACCTGGCGACTACCTGCCCTACTACTATACTACATCGGCAAGATACTACCATGTGTGAATTCTATAGTATACCTAGCGCATAGCGTATAGCGTATAGCACGGTATAGGTAGGTAGGTAGGTACTCTGTATCTGTAGGCAGGTATGCTTGCACAACGAAGGTAGGTAGGTAGGTAGGCGGGACGATAGACCATGACAGCAAGAGGAACAATGCGGGCAAACGGGGAGGGCACGGAGCAGAGGGGTAATTGGATCAGCTCATATAGGGAGATGGATAGATAGACGCTCCCAGGTAGAGATGCGCATGGTCGATTGCGGGCTTGAGCAATTGGGAAGCGATGGTGTAGGTATGTACAGAGTAGACGGGCGGGGGAATTGAGGCGTGACGCTGGGCGCGGTGCCGTGGTGGGAGGGCGGCCAGCCATGGTGACTGTGACGGAATACACACATCTCGTGGTAAGTGGGTGGTGCAATATGTGTAACGGCCGGCCGACAGTCTACAGTCACGACGTCCGTCAACTCACCTCTTATGATGAACCCCGATGGAACACAGATCTCCGTTATAGTTTGCTGCTCGCTGGTGGTCCTGGATTCAGGCGACAGTTAGCTGACCGACGTGAGGTTGGTAAGTATGTAGGTAAGTACGCCAGCGACTGCATATTGAGAGATGGTAGGATTCGGGGTTTTCGAGGAGCAAGAGTTGAGCGGAAAGGTGGAAAAAAAGACACACGAATCAAGCTAGCTAAAGTCATGTACCAACTCGCTCGCTCGCTCACGCACTCACTCACTCACTCGATGAAGATACGGCCTTCAGAAATACCGTGTCGTTTGTGTTACAGGGAGATGGGCAAGAAAACTGTGGGATAAGAGACTCGAGATGGGGTAGAGGTGGAGGCGGAGGTAGAGGAACGTATACTCAACCCAATGCCTAAGTGATGGGGAAGAGGAAGAGAGAGAAAGAGAAAATATTGGGAGTTTAGGATTGAGGTAAGGTAATGGATATGGATTGAATAGATGGTAGGTACCTGCAGTAGATAGTAAGATAGACTGACATACAGAGAGAGAGACGATAGACAGAGAGACAACAGCCAGCAGACGACAGGCAGGTAAAGAAGAACGGTTGTTTCTCAATGATGAGCGAAGAGCGAGGAGGGGTATGTAGCAAAGGGTAAGGTACTTAGGTCAGGTAGGTAGAGGTATGGTATCTATACCTCCTGGCCGCACGCGCGCTGGACGGAGGCAGTAGGCGCCAGGTAAGGCGCTGGAAATTGGATACCTATAACTACACCTAGGCTAGGCACCGTAATGGGGTACTTTACGTATGCAATTAGCTACTTTCTTGCAGGTCAGGCGACTGATTCTTGAACTATAATGACAGCCCATTGGGTCACGCCTGCGCCGAAGTGGGGCTATCTCTGGGTCTTGCAGCGTCTTGGTGCAGGTGGTCATCAGCGAAGGTTCAAGTTGCACACAATGGCATGCAGAGATGTGTGTACCTAACCATACGCCCAGCCCGACATTTAATATTGCCTACAGCAGAGGTTGGGTTTTTTTCTCTGTCTCTCGTTCGGCGAGGTAGCGTCTGGATAATTTAGGTATCGTATGCCTCAAGTTTTGTTTCGCATCAGGTACACAGACAAACAACCCAAGAAACAAACATACGGGGACTCACAAACATGCTTATAACTAAAAAAAAAACTAAAAAAAAAACTGGGAGCTTCCTCTACCGTGCACAGGCATTCCTTTCTCTATGTGTATTGTGTCATTGTGGCTGTTCGTTCGTTTACCCTCACAGTAAGTAGCAACAGGTGGCAGTTTGAACTGTCGAATCAGTAGCATCCAGAGAGCAGATAGACTATGCGGACTTAGATAATGCACTATGAGGTGAACGAGCCTCAGCAAGTCGAGAGTACCTATCGATGTGGACGCACGATGGATGGATTGAACCGCAAGCATGGTTTCACTCTACATCTATCTAGGTATCGACTAATGAGGATGGCTTTTGCCATTATGTAGGTACCCTTGACGATAGGGAACTAGCCTCAACCCAAATCTTCCAGCTACCCTACCGTACCTGTCTGAGAACCGGCAGCTGCCGTAGCAGGTATTACATTGACCCAATGGGTTCAATGCTTCATCTGCTAGCCTACCTGTTATTCCACTGCCTACGCCCTTTGCAAAATAGTCGATAAAGGCTCGGTAATATACCTACTGCACTGTACATAGCTCACGAGAACCCAGCCGTGACAAGCAGGGATAAGATGCATCCATACCTATCCTGTCAAGTATGTATCTACCTATCTACTGCGTACAGTACTCTGTAGATGTATGTAGAGGTAGGTAAGTGCAGTCAGGATACGCAAAAACACGCAGAAAAACTACCCACCGTTACCCTGTTCTCTGCTTGGTCTATACGGCCCGTTCCACGCAAGAACGGAGACACCGCGAGCAGTTTGGCGCCTCCGTTCCAATGCTGCCCTCAGTGTGCAGTGCGGCGACCCTTTACTGAAAACCAATGTTAAGCCGGATGTGTCCATCACAGCCATGCTGCGTCGTAAGAGGCTAGGGTCGACGCATGAATCCATGTCCTGTGGTGCTTCCCAAATGGATGCCGTGGCTTGCTCTCATCTGCTGGCAGGGGGAAGGGTGAAATCCTTCGCCATCTAGTCCCAGCCACGACCATAGAGCTGGTTATTCTATCATATAGCCATCTTCTAGTGGGCCAATAAGTATCACGCATATAAGTGTCTAAGGTACGGCTATAGGTGCGAGGCATTTCAAAAGAATCCGATGGGGTTCCTATCTAGGTATGCGTACAAGTAGGTAGCTACGAAGGCCAGCTAGGGTTAGGTAAGCCATGCTGTTTATATCCAACTATCCATATGTGTATGAAGAGATCATCATCATTATTGGGATTCGTACCTGGACGTGCAGACGCGGGGCTGTACATAGGTATCACAAGCTACACTACTGCGCTCTGTACGTATATGTATATGGTGCAGCGTCGTCGAGGCTCCTCTCTGATGGAGAATTTTCCAGGTGAAAATGTCTGAAGCGCCACATGCTGCAGCCCATCAAATGGTAGAATGGGACTGGGAACGGTTGTCATCCCGGAGTGCAAGGGCTAGGATTTTACGTACACTACCCGGACTACCTTATGTAGGTACATACCTACGTATTTATCTACCTCTATGCACATTATATACGTACTTATTCCACTACTACAGTACCTAAGGTACCTAACATGAAGCTGGACCCGGCCCTTCGGATTCACCCAGAAGTATTATTCCTCAGACTCTGCCGCACTGCCACACGACGATTCGCGAATTAGATAGGTAGATGGGCGACCGGTCAACCTGCTTCACTCCTACCATCTACTTAATGTTCAATTTACATAGATGATGGCATGGCCTCTAATGCTGTCTCTCATTGGCGATTTGGCCAGACACCAGACGGGAACTAATGCGTGCAGGATTTACTCTAATAATTCAGCTAAAACTCTGTCTTATGAAATAACGTAAGATACCTACATAAGTACCGTAAGGTTGCAGGGCCCCGTAATTTCACGACAGTACGACCCTATCGAAACGGATGACCTCCGCGGCGGCGTGGTTTCCAACTCAATTTAGCAGTCAGGTGACACTCTACCACTTTTACGTTTCGTACAGTGTTGCAGAGTACGCTTGTCTTGCCTTACACTCGGTACCTTAGTAGATGCTTAGGTAAGTCTCCGTTCATAAAGGGTCGACTTTCTTTAGTAAGTGCAGAATAGATGAGATGAGGTACCGCAGAATTTATAGAATCTCTCTTAAACCATGAATTAGTCTAAAAGCAACGCGTCCATTACCAAAAGCAGCATATAAGAGTATTCCCATGTCTACCTAAATCATTATAGAAGCCAGAGCCTGCTAAAATCGGTGATCGAATCCCCACTAGGCCCCCCTCGTTCTTCCTGTACACCAGTAAATGCCGCCTTTACCCCACCAATCCGACTCTGCCCCCGCACCTCACTAATCAGTTCTGGGTCCATATGCATTTCTCCATCCAGACCAAATCACTTATCCCAAAAGATCAAAAGATGAAGACAAGCAATTCTGAGCCTTTCCCCAAATCTGGCTCTTTTTAGGGTTCAACGATGGCTTACAAACGTAAGACTAGGAAAAGCGACGACACATCACAACTTGTATTGACATTCTTTCAACTTGGCAACTGTGATATGGTTTTGACATGCTCTATGCTGTAGCACCTACCTACTATCCTTCGCATGCAAGGCAGGCAAACTTTTGGGTGCAGATCACGCTGCTTTAAGTTCTTAGGACCACTTACTCCTTGAGGGTTGCCATGATAAATATCTTCCTAATTGCATTGAATCTGTCAATCCTACCGCTAATATATACGTGCCTAGGCGTCGAATTGGTTCGCATTCGCTTTCTGTTTGGATTCTATATGGGTTGACACAGCCATTCCCTAACTACAACAAGTGCTCTCGAGGTCTCTGCTCTAAGACAAGGTCTTAGACTATATGTAAATGGCCCTAGTTTGGCTACAGACCTACATACGTACAGCAGTGGTTTACTATGTAAGCCTCGAATACCTAATAAAACAGCGACCATAGCTTACAAACAATACTAGTAGCTAAGATACAGTGCAATATATGCGCTTTTCTTTGGTCTATGCACTGTACGATACTGCGCAGGTATAAAGACTAGCAAGTTTCGCACTAAACCTCTCTAAGCCGTTGATCTTAGTAGGTACCTCTTAATTGTCGCCCAATAAGAGTGTAGGCGAAGGCTGTCATATCTAAGCAAGAAAGAAGCCAAGGACTCGGTTCGCTGACACTACAAGCTAGATTAAAAACGTCTTTTTACCTGGGAGAAAAAGAAAAGAGAAAATAAGGCTAATACTAGGTGCATCATGATAAGGACGATCTAGTGTTCAACATTACTGTAGTGTTCTACCCTTGTTAGAGCAAACCTTGTTATAGTAGTTCCACATATAATTCGTTCAAACAGAGATAAAGATAAAGACCAACTACGAAAAGCACAAGCCCAAGGTTTATTTATTCCTTACCTGTTAGCCAGTTAGCCAGTTTCGATTTGTTTATATAAAATACTATATGTGGGTCATTCTATACCTAAGGCCATTTTTGGGGACATGCTGGCTTGTAAGATATAGTCTACCCAGCTCTTGACAAGCTCAGCTTTAATTGTCAGTGTTCCATTATCCTAAAGGAGTCCCTCCTTATGTCCATCGCCTGACTGGCCTGTTGGTATGCAGCTGCGCCTAACAGGTAGATTTCAATGTTCGCCAATACAATTTCTATAAGCAACATCAAGTATGTCTGTAAGTAGGTATGTAAGTATGTACCTAGCTACGCGAAATCACATTGATTCACACGACAGCCAATTCATTCAAAATTGCTGACCTTTTTTTTTTTTGTCCAAGTTTGCCCCTTTTGTCCTACCAATCTGGTGATGCTGGGGATAGGACGATTTAGGCTTGTCACGAGTCACACGAATATAATTGAGGATCCAGGATGGTTTCACGCCGTCCTCCGCTTTGTAGTGTAGGCCAGTCTCGTGTTCCGAGCATCCACGGCGGGTAATGGGGCAGCGTTGCCGGTTACGGACTCACTACCAGAGCCCCAAGAAGCCAACGGGGACCTCGCCCTGGTCCGCTGTGGCTCCCTTGGCGAAATTCGTCGGCCACGTGAGCAGCTACTATCGACTACTGCTGTACTATACGGCATAGGGTCAATGACAAACGAGCGTGCCAAGCCAGGCCCTACCATGCCGGACGGTCAAGCTTACGCAGTATTCTCATTGCTCCCATGGCTGCGGTAGTCTACATAGGTAGAGAGATGGCCCCATGGCCGAAGCTGTATCACCTCATCCAGCCCACCCAGCATCATTCGCACAATTGTACCACGTCGTCCGACTCAAATCATGATGCGCGATGAGAGCGAAAACTGGAACCTCACGCTTTCCCAAATGATATTCACATATTGTCCCAGGCGCCGACCAGCTAGCTAGCTCATCCAACATTACGTCTAAATAGCACCTGCAATCCACAGACCGTTCGTCTTCGACACGCCCATCGGCAAAAACTCTACGATGGGTCAGAAGAACCGGGCAAGAAAACATCACTTCATCTACCGCACTTTGTTAGGCATCAACTTAGGATAGACTGGCCAAGAAACCATACCCAGATGGTTTTCTGCCCAACCGTCATAGCGCATCGGAAGTCTGACGCATGACATCGCAGATATTGCCTAGAGTCAATGCAAAGCAGAAGAGCGATCCCTTACCAGCCAGCTTTTAAAACTTGCAGTTTATATTCGATAGTAAGTATTTTAATAACAACCAGTCAAGGAATATGTCAAACAGCGGAAGCATAGCCTCAATTTGACATTCCCGTGGTCAGTTATGGTGTAATGTTTCGCTTTCAGTCTTGGATTCTACATATGAAATACACGATTAACAGTTAGCCAGCAAGATAGTACTAGTATTTCTTCGAGGACATTAATTAGCCCAAACCATATTCTATGTTTGAGAAACAAGGGACCCGTTTGGAAATGCCAGGTTGTCAACTAGAACTCCGAATATTACCTGTGGACACAAAAACGCAGAAACGCATCTAGTTGCACAGGAGGCGGTAACATACCCTCCAGACGCGTAATTATTCTTCACTGTTTTGTTTACTGGTACGCAAACATCAAGGGCACAGCATATTCTTGCAGGTGTATACGAGATTATGCGAGCTGCCCTAACGGTTTAATTTCGTATGCAGTGGAATTTACTGACAGGCTAGCCAGGAACACATACAAATGTACTCTTCCACAGGCGGCATCAATCGATATAACTGCACACCACAGGGAGGAAGACGTATGAAGTACTGAAATGCCGCCGAATTGCGTGCAAATGGAAGATCCGACTTTCAAGCCATCTCGCTCTCCGCATACCGGAGTCTTCGGAATGTATAGTAAAAGGTGATTTGGTAGATTCTCGTTAAGATAGTGGCATCCCAAGCCAGCAGGCGCAGCTAACTACCATTCCTTTGGTGTGCTCCCTGTGTTATACCATATCGATATCAGGCAATTTTAGACGTGTCGGACGGCATCGATTGGTCTCCAACTTGCTGTCTCGGTTATCATTCCAACCAAACGGCCTTCGGCGACTGCTACGAGTGGCACGTGGATAACGATATTAATTAGCAACCACAGTTAGGTGTCTTTCAGTTCAGCGAGGCTATATCTGTTCTTGGGAGCATACTCGAGGGATGGTTAGGCGTCGAGAGGTCTTTCAGCTCTTTATGCAAGTTATTAAGTGGAGTTATTGGCCTTGTTTACGTTCGAACTCGACAAGCCCTTCATCTCATCCCAACTTCAGCTCCGGCTTATGAGCGAGCTAGAGTTACAACACAGGACGGCCTCGCACAATTCGACAACCGCACGTAGCGAGAGTCACCAGACTTCGTGCCAGTAAAAAGCTAGTACATTCTCAGCTCCGTCGCATCAGCATGATATACCAAAGGCAATAACGGCGATAGTGGTTAATGGCAGCCCTAGTTTTGATATAGATTGGCGTGCGACATTGCAGCTCGCCAAGACCATATTCATCCCAATCAATATCTCGACTTTCAATGCGATATCCGGCTTAATGCCGTACCCTCCGTGGAGTTCTGCTCCTCCTCCTAAGACGCCAATTGGGGCACCTTTTTCTCTTTTCACTTTGGCTAGATAGCTCAAGCTCAAGCTCAAGCTCGAGCTTAAGCTTTGATTAGATATAATTGCTTACGGATACGAAGCAACCCTCAACACATTCCTTCGATCATTTCTATATGCATATAAGACTTCCCGTACCTCCGCACTCCCCTTTTGGAGGGTGGTACACATACCCAATGTGAGGCGAGGTTATACAGTCTAGTCTTGTAGAAGTGAGCAAGTCATCCCGAGAGAGGGGTAGCTTGGCCGGAACGAATCAACGGGCACAAGGTAACCAGGGCGCTCGCTCACCATACGACACTGAACATTCTGTCACAAATGACCACCGGCCCACCTGCTCGGGGCATGCAGAAATCACCGTCAGATGACGGCACATCAGTACATATCTCCAGGGCCCTGCATGCAACCGGCGATTATATGGCCCTGAACTCCTCTCCGTTATTTATGATGTGTTTCGATAGTTGTTTGTCGGCTGTCAATTCCTCGCCGCGTTCGTCATAGGCCCCTTAACGTATGTTCCTGGCGAGAGGTGGAGCCTATAACATTCGCCAGAGGAGGAGGAGGAGCAGCAGGAAGAGATGGATGGATCTAATAAAAGAAGCTCCTCCAATTCTGCAAGAGTCTCAAGCATGCAGTACCCAGCATAACTATGTAGCATATCTGGGTAGCATACCTAGCATAACCTACCTATCTAGTTTATCGCCTGCACCTCTACCAGCCGAGACTCACCTTGGCAATACTGCATTCACCAGCCCTGTGGATCTCTCAGAATCATACCAGCAGCCAGCACTGTCCAGCAAGCAGCCCAAGCACATACATACGCATACCTACACTACATCGCCTCGGAATTCCTAGATCTCCGGGAGGTTCGACTCGGCTTGCGGCAGGAAGATCAGTGCTCGGCAGGGGAGCTCTGCCATGGGCCGTTTAGACCCGTTGCCACCCAAGTTGCCTGATCGAGCGACATGCATATGTTTCTACTTATTCGCCTAACGGAAGCTTGCAGCCCCAAGAGATAATATGTAGATGATGGGGAGTATCTATCCAGATAGAAGGTTAGTCTAAAACCGAAACCGAAACTAAAGGTGAACCGCATCATCGAGTATATAAATACATATATACACGTATATATATACATACCTACACGCGAGTATTGGAGTATCATGTTAGAAGAGACGAACACTGCCCGCCCCGGTGGGTTTTCTTTCCTGCTCTTCATTCGGTTCTTTAAAAACCGAACTCTCCCCCGCCTGTGCTCTTATTAGGTAATATAGGATCTACCTACATATAGGTTTGTACATATTTAATCTATGTATGCAAGCCCGTCGACCGTCCACAGGACTGGAACGTGCTACTATGTAGGACTTTCCTCCTCGGCCAAGCACTGTGGCGAGCGAGTTGGGTGGAACCATTTCTCAGGGACGCCTTTTTTATTTTTCCCCAGCGCGCGCTCTGATGCGATGGTTTCTTTTCGCTCCAGTGCCGGCCTGGCACGTGTCTTTGCCTACACTCGCGACGACGTTGGGCGTAACGAACGAACGCATGTATGTACATACTGTACGTCTGTCTGCATGCAGATCAGGCGAGACTGGCTTGGATAGGACAAGATGCTGACATCGCGCCCCCTGCCTGCACCACATCCACTACACACCATTGGCCTGCAGAACCCCCTTGTCCGTCTCCTTTTATTTCGTTGGCTCCTGCATGGGGCAGCTCTGAGGACCCTTATCATCTACATATGCGTAGAAGGGCAGAAAGACGGGAATCAATATTTCCTCCCAAAGTCCTATCTCTCGTAACCCAATTTCATATATCGATCATGTAAACGTATGTCCGGGTTTGCTCTTGGCGGAGCTCGGAGAATAGGTAGTGGCGGAAATAGAGAGAGAGGGAGAGAGAGGAGGAGGAGGAGGAGGAAAGAAAGAAAGAAAGCCGTTTCTTCCGCTCGTTCCACTCCCGTAAATCCGATCAGATCATCGAGGTGGCACAACCCGCCGAATCAAAATTGACAGACGAAGAGAGAATACGGCAAACAGACTCGAGGCCTTTTGAGTCATGCCTACGGATCGGACCGGCATAGGACTTCCCGATAGTTATGGGAGTTTCCCGAAGCGGACCCCCGAAAACCTATACGTAGGTTGGAGAACACTGCGTATATTGCTGAGCCAAGAAGCACATGCTAACTTCCCTGTCACTGCACCGGCTCGAGAAGGCTGCCGTATTCAGTAACTAAGATATGAAAGTAGTGAGTGAGCTTTCCGTCCTTGCTCGCAGCGGGTTTCTCCCCTGGGTTCCACTGCAGCCATGCCTATCTCGCTCTCAATGCAAGGCTAGGTATCTTTGCATGCACTCAATTTCAAGCTAAGTGCTTGAGGGGGTACAGTGCTAGATTTGGCCTCTCATCGTTGATTACAGTTACGAAGTGTTGGGTCAGTTTCTTAGGTAGAGTGTTTCATATAGTTACATAGTACGTTGAAGCTAAAGTCATATGATGTATTGCTGCAACTAATTTCATTAGGGATCTTGGGTTGAAAATGCAATATTGAGTACATGATAACTATAACCATCAAACCGTTCAATAGTACCTATTTAAAACGGTATTAGTAGAAATTAAAGGACTTATTAGGTCGAGGTAGTGGTTACAGTCAAGGCTATGCATGAGCTCCATATGAGTAACTATAGATGGCCATATGTCCGACCTGAAAACACGGAACTTTTATGCCTATGCCAAATCTCTGTTTGGTGGTACCGCAAGCTGCTGGATTATTTGGGCTTCCGCCGGGACTTAGACTTGGATTCAAGTTTGTTTTGGGAAAGCTGTTGGCCATGCATTCTTTTGATTTCATGTGCAACATTTGGATGAGATAATATTTCCTTAATCTTAAGTTTTTACTACGAATTTTATAGCTAGGAGGAATAAATCTAGTATGAATTTGTTGTAAACGAGTTAGTACTCCATAATGTGAGCGTAATAGACGTGTATGATATGATGGCGGAAGAGTATGTAGTTTATTAGCCTCGGAGGATGGTGGGACAGGTATATTTTATTCTTCATTCACGATTAATCCGTTCTTTCAAAGACTACTTGTTGGACTACCTACTCAGAGAACGAAACTTCCTGCTACCTCGAGTAAATTCTGGAAAGAGTGGAAAAAAGGATCGGTTCGTCCTTGCTCCGTAGAACAACTTGAACAGAGTAGAATCATTACCTAGTGGACAGTGTACCTGATAGAACGTATGAAAAGGCGAAACATTCCAGCTGGCAGACGGGCCTATGCAGCTGCTGGTAGTGGAAGAGACTGAATTTTGAAGTTAGTCGTCCAATCAAGAAGCGCGGGCCGCCACATTATGGAAACAACAAGCTTGCGACTCATAAATCCCCAATCTACCCAAGTTACCGGGTGTGTTTTATATAAAATAAAATAAAACACAGAAGGGCACTCGGGTAAATATGGCCGAAGAAAGTGTTGAGGTTCAGTACCTATCTGTCGGGGCCAACAGACATACCGCGGTGGCAGACTGGAGCCAGGATGGACTGGTAGCTTTTGGCGCTGACTCCAACATCGCCCTGTGGCGGCCTCATGTATGTATCATCAAAGAAAAAAAAAGATTCAAAAAAGGTCGAAATTTCAAAGTAAACACAGACGGATGCTAACTGTTTGTTAAAAAAAAAACAGGACTCACAGCCAAGAGGTGTCACAAGCCTATTGTCAGGACACAAGGACACAGTAAAAGCTGTCAAATTCCTCCCTAGAAGTGAAGGCGAGGGCGAAGGCGAGAGCGATGGGGGGCAGACATACCTCCTCAGTGGCGCCGACGACCACAGCCTAAAAATATGGGCTTTCTCGCCCGGCAGTGACGTTGTGACATGCATCCAGACGCTCCAGGAGCACACGGCAGCAATCAACTGCATAGCAACTTTGTATGAGCGGGGAAGTAAAAGAAGCTCTAGTTGGACAGTGTTTGCGACGGGCGCTGCAGACGCCTCGGTCAAGATATGGGCTTTCGACGGGAAGGACGCGCGGGTCTTACAGACGATCAACCCTAAGCCCAAGTTCTTCCCCCTGGCGCTAGCCCTCAGCAGACTCGACTCGGACGGCTCGGCCCTGGTTCTCGCCATCGCGGGGACGCGGGACGTCGTCCAGATCTTCGTTGCCGAGTCCCTTGCGGGCCCCGAGTTTCAACTGCAGGCTACGCTGACGGGTCACGAGGGCTGGATCCGATCCCTGGATTTCACGTGGGAGACGAAGAAGGATGATGATGGCGTAGAGTCGGATCTACTCTTGGCGTCTGCGAGCCAGGACAAGTACATACGGCTATGGCGACTGCACCAAGGCAAGGAGCTGCCCGCTGCCGTGGCTAGCGGCGCTGACCCGTCGCTCGGCGCGTATCTACCGGGCAAGTCCCCATCCAACAAGGCCCACAGACTCAAGGCCGCCGGGAAGAACTTCACCGTCACGTTCGAGGCCCTGCTCCTCGGCCACGACGACTGGATCTACAGCGCGAAATGGTACACGGGCCCGGACACCGGGCGTCTCCAGCTGCTGTCGACCTCGGCCGACAACACCCTCGCGATCTGGGAGGCGGACGCGTCGTCCGGGATCTGGGTGACGAGCGTGCGGCTGGGCGAGATCAGCCGCGAGAAGGGCGCCACGACGGCCACGGGCAGCACGGGCGGCTTCTGGACGGGCCTGTGGTCGCCCTCCGGCACCTCCCTGACATGCCTGGGCCGCACCGGCAGCTGGCGCGTCTGGGACTACGACGCGCAGGCAGACCAGTGGACGCCGCAGATCGGCGTCGGCGGGCACACGCGCGCCGTGGCGGGCATCGCCTGGGCCAAGAACGGCGACTACCTGCTCTCCACGAGCGCCGACCAGACCACGCGGCTGCATGCGAGCTGGAAGAACGACAACGGCGGCTATGGTACGTGGCACGAGATGGCGCGCCCGCAGATCCACGGGTACGACCTGAACTGCATCGACACGCTCGGCGGCTCGCGCTTCGTGTCGGGCGCCGACGAGAAGCTGATGCGCGTCTTCGACGAGCCCAAGGCCGCCGCGCGACTGCTCGCGCGGCTCTGCGGCATCAGCGCCGCCGTCGACGACGCGGACGCGATGCCCGACGCGGCAAACATGCCCGTGCTGGGCCTCTCGAACAAGGCCATCGACGCGGGGGACGCCGACGCGGAGGCCGGCGCACCCGCGGAACCTGAGGCGCTGGATTCGAGCACGGCGGCGCGCGGGCCGGCCCTCGAGACCGCCGCCCGCCCGCCCCTCGAGGACAGCCTCTCGCGGCACACGCTGTGGCCCGAGGCGGAGAAGCTGTACGGGCACGGCTACGAGATCTCGTGCCTCGCCGCCAGCCACGCCGGGGACCTCGTCGCGAGCGCCTGCAGGGCGAGCTCCGTCAACCACGCCGTCATCCGCCTCTTCGAGACGCGGAGATGGACCGAGATCCGGCCCCCCCTGACCGCCCACGCCCTGACCGCCACGCGTCTGCGCTTCTCGCCCGACGACCGCTATCTGCTGAGCGTGGGACGCGACCGCCAGTGGGCTGTGTTCGAGCGCGAGCAGGGGGGCACGGTAGCTCCTGATGGCAACGACAGCACCAAGGATGAAGAGGCGCTGCCGGCGGGCTACAAGCTGCTGCAGGCGAACCCGAAGGGCCACACGCGCATGATCCTCGACGCCGCGTGGGCGCCGTCGACGGACGCCCTAATCTTCGCCACCGCCGGGCGTGATAAGACGGTGAAGATCTGGCGCCGCGGCGGAGAGGAGGCGGACATCGCGTGCGTGGCTACCATCGCGGAGACGCATCCGGCCACGGCTATTGACTTCCTGCCGCGCCCGAACGAGGATGGGCAATTTATCCTCGCCGTCGGCACCGAGGCCGGCAAGATCTCGGTTTATTCTCTAGACCCGACGGCCCTTGCGGTGGCATCGAGTTTCACGTTACGACCTGAGTAGGTTGACCCCTATCTACATGACAAATGAACAACACTGTAGACAGACAATCCTTGTACTATTTCAGTTCGGCTAATTATGATCTAGGCTCTGCCTCGCAAAACCTGTTCTACAACTCGCGTGGCGACCACAAACAAACTCAAACGAGTTGGCCGTCGCTGGAGACGACAGTTCGCTTAGAATATATCGTATCGCGGAAAACAAGTGTTGATTTTATAAAATCGATTCGTTCTTTTATTTGATCGTATTGGTATTGTCTACCTAGTGCTTGCTTTTCCCCCTCGTCTGGAACGACGACAAGTCGGCGCTGTCTAAGATTATAGCTGCTCTCGGGTTTAGGCGGACTGGTAATCAACTCACACCTCCGTAACCCCCGATGCATTTTCTACCACTCGATATCCATGCCTGACTCATATTCCCGAAATCATATTCGTTACGCTAATCTCGACACCGAGCCCCTGCCATGATTGCTTGCGGCCGCTGCCAAGGGCTGTATAAAGTCCTTTCTTCACATACTGATTAAACATTACTACATTCATCCCGTCGTCATGAAACCCAAGAATTGGCTCCTCTGCTTCTGATCACAACGGAAAATATATAAATAAGAACTCGGAAGCCGATCTGCCAAGTTATCATGGTTTCTTTATTCGTTCGCTGTAATCATAATTCGCGGAGGGTTTCAGTTGCGAGGGAGGTGACGTCGTTGGTGGGATGGACAGTGTCGAGGGAGAGCGAGAGGGCGTTCTTAGCGGCGGCGACAATATTAGACGAGCCGAAGACGCCGCTGCTCTCGCCGCCGTTGGCGTAAAACCAGGCGCGGTTGATGATGAAGAGGATGTGTTGCGGCAGGTAGAGGATGGTGGCGATGGAACCCATCGCGGTGAATAGAAATACGACGGACCCTATTGTTGCTCGAGTGGTTAGTCGCCAACCAATAGGAAAAGAAAATGAGCTAGAGAGACAAGGAAAGGTGTATAATTAGGATGGTCAAATCCCATAGCATACGTGCATATCCTGTTGGGCTTCTAGATAAACGCGACAGGGGGCACGCGGACTAGAAATTAAAGAATTGCGAGAGAACCTACAGAAAATGAATTTCTCAGTGGATGTAAACATATATACACCAAAAGTGACTTCGATCTGGTACTGCTTGAGGGCGAGCCAGCGGAAGAAGCGCTGGAAAACCGACTGGTTCTCGGGCTGCTTGGTTCGCCACTCCATATTGAACCGTTTGCTCTTCTTTGCCGCTCTTTTGCGATTCGTTCTTCCTATGCGAAGGAGGAAGCTGTCGAATAGGTCAGGAATGCGAGAAGTGCTGGATTGGGTTGTCGTTGAGTCGAGCTATGATTGTCTCTGAAACGGTATCAGAAGAAAAGGGGATCGATCGGAGAAGGCGTGGTGAATAAAAAGAAACCGTAATGAGGCTTCTGAGAGGTAACCCGAGTCTCCAATTGCTGATCAAATGAGCTGAAGTGTAAAATGAATGAAGAACTGGCTCGTTGAAGAAAAGAGGGTTGGAGTTGACTTTGTTGTTGTTCTTGAATATGGAGGCGGATTGAATCGATAATTGAAAAAGGGAGGAAAGGAGCCTGCCCTGCAAGTATTCTGCAATAGGGTGCCATCTACTGGACGAGACCCCTAGAAGAATTGCCCAATCCGGTGTGGCGTTGGAGAGCAGGGGTACGTATGGCAGGTACCTTAGGTACGCTAAGGTTTCAGAGACAACGGTTAACCGTTAGGGTCGTTAGGTATAGTAGCTGCCTACATGGTAGGTACCTAAGATACTCCACTGGGCTGGCGGCAGGTGAAAGCAAGGTGCGAGTTTTCGACCGGATGATGACTGCATGCACCAAGGTACTTTACATCTAAAGGACGGCAAGCAAACCGCGGTCTGAACTACAGAACCTTAGCCATTGAGCGACGCTCTAGTGCTAATTGTCCACAACAGGATATTTTGCAATCATTCCTCCTTTCCCTGCTACCTAATCAAGGTGCCTGCTATCTAGTGATACTCTCTCGCTAGGAAGCGGGCAGATATCTAATTGTGTTAACCTTTTAACCACCATGCTTGTCTCATGACCGTTCTAACTAGACCCTCTACCATGACGACGTTGAAGCTCTTGTTCCCACGGCTTACCCATACATACGAAGCCGTGATACGTAACAACTATTCAACATTAAAAAATCCCTTGCTCCTGCGAAACCATGTCTGGAAGGGCATCTTAAGTTTAAACCGAGGCCTCACTGCCCCGCGCCTTTTCACAACTACCAATAGCCCACCCCTTCTCAAAAGCAACAATAACTTACCACCGCGCCCGGCATTGCCTTCTGAGGATGAACTCGAGGAATCTTTCCTAAAGGGCAGCGGGCCGGGCGGCCAAAAGATTGTGTGTCTCCCCTCAAATTTTCTAAAAAAAAATTCGTTTCGTTTCCCCTAGCTCTGTGCGCGCCCGCGAACCAACAAACAGCTAACCTGTCTTTACCTTTGTAGAACAAGACAAATTCTGCGGTTCAACTCAAGCACATCCCCACCGGCCTCGTCGTAAAATGCCAAGCCACGCGCTCGCGGAGCCAGAATCGCACCATCGCCCGCCGACTACTAGCCGACAAGCTCGACGATATGGCACTGGGCGACCAGAGCCGGTCGTCCATAGTCGGCGAGTTTAAGCGCAAGAAAAAGGCTAGCTCCGCTAAGAAGAGCCGGAGGAAGTACCGCAAGCTAGACGAGGAGAATGGAGCTGCTACCGGAGAGGTACTGGAGGACGAAAATAGTGAGGATATTTCTAATGAGCTACCTGATGAAGGCAACGAAAGTAATAGGACCACTGTTGATAAGGTAACGCCTGATATAAGACAGCAAGACGCAAAAATATGACCCTCAAGCCACAAGAAATATTGGTTTCCCTTTACCATGTCACCCGATAAGCACGACATTTGGAGGAGCCTGTGTGCTAGATTATATTGAACTCAAGTCACAAAAGTGGCATGCGTTTGTCCCATTGAACTACGGCTCAAAACTTCACATTACGCACGCCAGACAACAGAAACATGAAGGTATACGATCAACCTCGACTGGATTTGTCTACTCCATCCCGTACAAAACATGAAAAGCCTCCTAAAACAGCACTTCATATTCTCTTTTGTCTCTGGCCCCAGCATCTCTTTCTACCATGCCCATAACTTTTTTGTAGATGTGAGGCTCGTCTAGGATACATTCACAACGGCAGGAGCGCTGAGTCGACCGTGGGTGTCCTCGAAGCTTCGGTGGACTCGTAAAGGGCGTCTATTCGTGTCACATCGCAGTAGCTGATTGGATGGGTTTGTCAGATGTGAATTCGACCGTTGAAACTGCCGGCTCATATGCATACCTTAGAAGCACTTGCGGTGTACGATCGAAGGTCCACTCTCATCGTACTCCTGCTTAGAGATCCACATCTGCTGGAAAGTAGACAGAGAAGCCAAAATGGAACCACCAATCCAGACCGAGTACTTTCGCTCCGGAGGAGCAATGATCTTGACCTTCATCGAGGATGGGGCCAGAGCAGTGATCTCTTTCTGCATACGGTCCGAGAGACCAGGGTACATGGTGGTACCACCAGACTATTCGTACTCGTTAGCGTACAGTTTGACTCATACTAACCGTGAGAAAACATACCATAACAATGTTGCCGTACAGATCCTTTCGGACGTCAACATCGCACTTCATGATGGAGTTGAATGTGGTGACGTGGATGCCACCGCTCTCAAGACCGAGAACAGAAGGCTGGAAGAGAGCCTCAGGAGCGCGGAAACGCTCGTTTCCAATGGTGATAACTTGGCCATCAGGAAGCTCGTACGACTTCTCCAAGCTGGAGCTCTGGGCAGCAGTCTGGATCTCTTGCTCGAAGTCAAGAGCGACGTAGCAGAGCTTCTCCTTGATGTCACGAACAATTTCACGCTCGGCAGTGGTAGAGAAACTGTAACCACGTTCGGCCAGGATCTTCATGAGGTAGTCGGTCAAGTCACGACCAGCCATATCAACACGAGCAATGGCGTGGGGGAGAGCGAAACCCTCGTAGATAGGGACGACGTGAGTGACACCATCACCAGAGTCAAGCACGATACCAGTGGTACGACCGGAGGCGTACAGGGAGAGGACGGCCTGGATGGAGACGTAGAAGGCGGGAGCGTTGAAGGTCTCGAACACGATCTGTGTCATCTTCTCACGATTTGACTTGGGGTTGATGGGGGCCTCTGTGAGCAGGACGGGGTGCTCCTCAGGAGCCACACGCAGCTCGTTGTAGAAGGTGTGGTGCCAAATCTTCTCCATATCGTCCCAGTTGGTGACGACACCGTGCTCGATGGGGTAGCGCAGGGTTAGGATACCTCGCTTTGACTGCGCCTCATCACCGACATACGAGTCCTTCTGGCCCATACCAATCATGATACTAGGAATATACCGTTAGCGCACGCCCACCATCGCAAATAGTGCGACCAATCTATGCAGAGAGCGCAGACTTACCCATGATGACGGGGACGACCGACAATAGACGCTGTGCATAGAGGTTAGACGACAAGCTGTTGACAGGAGAGAGCCGCATCTTGGCAAGGTACAAGCGGGGCCGGTTGGGCAAGGCTGGGTAGGGGTTGACTTACGGAAAACAGCTCGGGGAGCATCATCACCGGCGAAACCGGCCTTGCACATACCCGAACTGGAGCTCCAGTTAGCTTAAATATGCCCAAAAATAATTGCCTTTGAGGCAGATAATGATATCTGTGTCTAGAGGTGGGGGCGGCGGTCGGATTCCGCTCCAACCTTGCAAAGGGGGTATGCGACTGAGAATGCGGTGAGGAGTTCGTGGATAGGATCCTTACCCATTGTCGATAACGAGAGCAGCAACTTCCTCTGTGATGAAGAGACTAGTTAGCTATTGCACTTCGATTGACGTGTCAAAAGGAGTGTGAAGATGCGAGAAGAGCACATCGCGAGCGGAGAATTGATCGGATGCAGGGTCAGGAGTCAAGAGCTTACCCTCCATTGTGATTACGTAGGTGCCGAAGAAAGACTAGTAGAAGAGAATAGAAAGTTGATGAATGCCCGGGCGATATTTAAATCGACAGAGCTATACAGTAGAATGGATAGAATAGTTGGTGGAGGGTCTCGATGTGTTTGACTACACAAGCGACAAGAAGAAGGAAGGATGTTGTGGAAGGTTGAGTTCCAAGAGATGTGTCGGGTCGACAAGATGTGTGGTTGGTATGCTAGCGGGTGTGGAGGACGGGGGGGGGGAGTAGGTAGAAAAGGGAGGAACGAGAACTGGGTCAGCTCAGTGGTCACGGCAGCGGCCAGCCAGCTGTAGGCAGTGAACGAAATGCTCCTGCTAAGCCGAGACTGGATTAATGATGTAGAACTTGTGGGCCGAACAAAAAAGCGTTGGCGGGGCTAGGGGGGGGGAAATACGGTGCTGCTTATGCCAATTGGACGGTGAATGCAATGGACTGCCAATCTTGCTTCTCTTTGTTGGCAACGGGGGTGTTACTCAACCTTTGTAGTTTTTTTTGGTTTGTTCCTTTTTGGAGCATTCTCGCGTGAGCCCCTTTATCACCATTTATCGGACCTAATAGTAAGCACCAAAAAGTTGCAATATTTACTGCCTGAAAGAAGTCATCCCCCTTAAGCAATAGGCAACCAAATTATGATACCTGCTTTCCTTTGGGGGGTTTGGTTTGGGGGGGAGCAGTCGTAATTCAATTTCTTGGCTACGATGTAGGTATCCGCCCCCCAAACAAATCTGATTATGCCTATCCAAGTACTGTGCTGTGTGGCTCTATCGACTAGATACGTGTCGTGTAAGTGGTCTGTCTCGTGGCAAAACTGATAGTTGGTGCTTTTAAATCTAGATATGTAACGAGACGAAGACGGTAAGATAGATATATGCACCCCATCTAGACTAGGTACAGCAAGTAGATTTAACTAGGCCAGTGCTGGTTGTAGCTTGGTTATTCCGCCAGAAAAGAAGAATGTAGCGCCATGGAACACCTGCAACGACAACTGAACGAAAGACCTATGTAAGTACAATAGATAAGCGGGACACCTCCACCCATCATCACTTCGGCCATTCATATGTAGGTGCCTATCTTAGCTGTCGATCGGGTCCAAGCACGATTACGTAGGAGGATAGTGTGCAGTACTGTAAAAAGAAGAAGAAAAAACGAGTGTCCACTGCCCTCATGCCAAGCAGGCATCGTTCTTTTGCACTCCCCAGCGAGTGACCGTGGAACAGCAATTCTAAGCCAGCGTTGCGTATGCACGGGCGAAGCCGACACCAACAATACAATCCCGCACATTTGTCTGGCTTCCCGCTCTCCGGGCTGAGCGGCATCTCTCCGACTATCTATAGCTGCATTAGAAAAAAAACTTATAAGCTACTGCCTATTTTGACGCTGTTTCACATCACATAAGAGCCTCGTAGTATTGGGAGAATCGTCAACGGGTTGTAAAAGCTTAAATAGCTACTTATGATAAATATCCCAACTATATATCTATGGTCGAATGAAACATATGCTGCGCCAAAGTTTTATCCGTAGAGTTTTGTATTAGCGAGAGAACACCACGGAGGCCTTAAGATTCCTTTTGAGAGAATGGAGAATGCCTTGAGATAATCCGCTTAGGTAAGTGTGTACTATGTAGGTATCTACTACGTAAGGTGGGGTGGTGAGGGGCAGAGACATACAAGTATACTGCCTGCCATAGTTGGAGGAAATATACATGCTGTCACAATGGCGGGGTATTTTCTATAAAAAGGCCAAAGAAAACAAGGTACAATATACGACTACACGGATTGATATCTCTTGAAGCATAAGAAATATAGAGAGTATACGTTGTATTACAAGGAATTTTGTAATTTATTTATTCATAGGAGTTATCCATACGTGGTCGAATGTGTTGATGCTATTGAATAATATAAAAAGCATGAATATATGAATTCTACATACTTAAGCTACGCGTGCCCCGCTTCTACCTTTGTCAGTCAATGAAGCTTCGCGAATCTTGGAGATCAAAAAAGTTCTAATTCTAGCCAAGCTAGTAGCCTTACGACTCAAACTCGTGATTTATTTTTACTTTCCCCTACAAACAACCATTAAACCCCGCCTAGACAAGAAATAAATAAACAGCAAATCTGTAATCTACACTATCAACATATCCCTCGCAAAGTTGGTCTTAATCACTCGCTATCAAACGACACTAGCGAAGGAACTTGTCGCAAACCAATCCAAAAATTTTATTGGTCTATCACCAAAACTCCTAGCAAGCTAAACACCTACATACGCCAGATTCAGGGTTCCTGATCGCAAAACCTCCTTCTACACAGACCCATCTATTTTCATCCCCTCGCCACAGTATTAAAAAATGGGCGACAAAAACCTCAACGAGCTCCTAAGATGGAGTATCGAGAACTCCGCCTCGGCCCCGGACGGCACGACGGACGCCGCGCCCCGCTCGACCCTGAACCCCGAGGCGCTCGCGGCGCTGATGGGCGGGCCGTCGGACGCGGACCTGATGCGCGACAGCATGGCGGCCATCGTGTCGCCGGACCCGGCGATCACGCTGGAGGCGAAGCTCACGGCCTTCGACAACCTGGAGCAGCTCATCGAGTCCCTCGACAACGCGAACCTGCTCTCCAAGCTCGGCCTCTGGACCCCGCTGCTCGACTGCCTCGCCCACGCCGAGGCCGAGATCCGCCTCATGGCCGCCTGGTGCGTCGGCACCGCCGTGCAGAACAACGAGCCCTCGCAGGAGCGCCTCGTCGCGCTCGGCGGCGTCGAGAGGCTCGTGCAGATGGCCGTCGGCAAGCGGTTAGCGCCCGCGCCGGTCGCGGATGGTGGTGAGGATGGCAAGGACGCGGGAGAGGGAGAGGGAGAGACGAAGAATGTGCGCCGCAAGGCGCTATACGCCCTGAGCTCCGCCGTCCGCAACTACCAGCCGGCCATGGACGTGTGCGCGGCCGAGCTGCGGCGGCAGGGCGAGGGCGAACATGTGGGCGACGACGACAAGATCATCGATGCGACGGACATGGACGCCGTGGACCTCGTCATTAATGGACTAAAGCAGAAGGTTCCGAGCGCATAGTCTAGGCTACAGGTCTTTAGACTTATCTCGATTACCGGGATAGAATATGAACTGGAATTAGGCACAGTAGTGTTTAAGGGAAGGAAAGAGAAACAAATCGATGCTTGTGGACTGATTACAACCGCAACGATCCAAAGAACTGCATATATCGGCGTTGGTTAGGCATCTGGGTCGTAGGGATAGGCGATCAATTTCGCAAAACAATAGAAGTGGCGACAATGGACAGGGTTGAACTGAGTTTGTATTTCCTTCCACGAATTAAGCTATAAAATTTAGATCTTGATTCTTCAAAGTTCGTCTTCTAACATCTATGTCACCTTGAGCAATGCTGATATCGTACATCCTAGTATTACACTCTCTATCTATATCTTTGACGTTGGAGTGTGGGTTCATATACAAGTGAGAGCGATATGCTAGTGAGATACATAGGTTGTTTTTAAACATATCGTAGCCAATATACAGGGTGCAGTGTTCCTGTGGCTTAATCTACAATCTTGCCATAGAAAGGGATGCCTAATGCTTTGCACAGTATCCTTGCGTGTCTGTCGGACTTGGCAGTAGTTTCTATAACAATACGACAACCAGGTATCATTTTAGCCGGGTACATCTATATCAATCGTCAGTGATCGAATACTTGGCACGTATATTGTGTCTGAAGCATATGCTTTAATAACTTACAGAGTAGGCAGCTTCCACCTCTGGGAAGTTCTGCATATCTTGGGGCTCTAATCCAAACCCAAGATTACCCGTACTGTCTCCCGTAGTTCCTGTTTGTGTGATCTCAGTCTACATTCTAGGTCGTCAAATTAGTGGAGCAAAGGGTTTTTGCTAACCTTGAACGCCCTTCCACTCCTTGATTTTGGGAAACACAAGATGGATGACCTTGTCAATAAACTCGTAGGCCTGGTTTCCAAATAATGAGCACTTCACGCCAGATCTGTCGCCCTTAACAATACCCCATTGCGCGACGTTAGTCTTGGTCCTTGTCACTTCATTCCGCACACCTGAAATGCTCGACAGGACAGCGCGGCCAACAATAATGTGGTCAAAGTTCTTCTTCGCTTTTGGGATATACATGGCAATATGCACCGCGTGGATTTCGGGGATGTTTCGCCAGTCGATCGATTTCTCAAGAGGAAATAGCACGTCGGCACCACGAGGCCCGCGCTTCGGGCGGTTCTTCATGTATGGCGAAGAGTCGTCCCACTCCCGCAATCGTATCCGCTCCGGCTTGTCGGGCGTCCCAGGGGGTGTGTGTTGATACATCATGGTCATTATGTCGGAGGCGATAGTGGATTGGTATGTCTGCTTCAGTCGAGGGAGGTTGAAAGGTCCAGGGGAGAAGTCTCTGGCGATGGGATCTGAGGATGGAGGGGGCTGTATTGGGTGCATGGGACCACGGTAATATTTTGGCGCACGGAATCGGTATCTAAGAGGGTTGTTAGCATTCTTGTCCTTGTAGAACGATTAGGATGAGGAATATGATGGCGATTCGTCCCTACCTCTCATGCGGCAGCTCATGATTTCTCCTACTTGCTCTCTTCCGCGGGTCGACTATCTTGAGGCCTTCTCGAGTAACAATTGGAGACGCCAGACCAGAGTCTAACTCGATATCTGGCACGACAGGAGGAGTGGCCTCGGTCGAGGCGTGTCTATGAATACCGGGTGCACATGGCCTCAGAAGAGAGACAGAGCTCAATAGCTGTCGACCAGCACGTGGCACCTCGCGAAGCGTGGCCATAATTAGCTTACGCCAGCTATGGTGGTTGGAGAAGAGGTGCGGGCACGCGATTTCAATCGTCAATCATCAATCGAGCTCCGTATGCGCCTTGCGTTGTACCATCGATCTTGAAATTTCCATGGTCCCATGCAAGAACTCGCTAAATATAAAGTCCGATGCCGACAGTCACAATGCACACTGTACGCTAAAATATAGATGCTTCGATAAGATAAAATGTGGACTCTATTACCTAGGTTAGGTAGTTACAGTATCAGTACAGTGTTTATACATACTGTAGGTATGCATAGGCGGCGTTTCCTATGCACCTGATAACCCCACTATTAGGGCGAGATCACAAAAGAGCTGCCTGCCTGGTGCTCCTGAAGAGCCTGCACTGCTTATGTATACTTTCCAGCTGAGGCGTTCAGCTAAGACGATGACGAATGTTTACGTCTACCTACCTATCTGTAGACAATTAATTATAAGGATGCCTATTTCCCCAACAGCCTTTGACTTTATGGATTAGGGTGTCACCTACCTAACATATGTGACTTACACACCCCATACTTACGCTGTAAGTATCAGTCCAGCATAGGGACTCTTGCAAAATATGTTTGCTGACGGGAGTCAAGCAGCTATCTATTACGTACGTATATTCTAAGATGATCCATTCCCAGATCCAACACCCCAACAGGTGACTTTTGATAAACGTGACTTAGCTGACAAACCGAGGCGAATGACAACTCTTACTACTGTAGGTTAGTTGCCTCTAAGTTCCTACGCCTATATTGCCAGGTGTAGTAGGTAGAACTGAAAAGGCGATTAGGGAACTGATGATGATGGGATCAGAGTCGGGTCGATTGCTCCGAGACCCCGTGTGGTCGTAAGAAGAGCCCGTTACCCGGGTTTGCCAGGCAGATGGGCATCCGATTCATCGTCATGCAAGGGTGTCTCCGTTTGCGAGTACAGAGTATAAGATCGTTAATGATACCTGTCAACTCTTGTCTTGTTAGAAATTGTCACGATTCAGCGTTATACGTAGTGTTACCTACCTGTAGGTACTGGAACGCTTCAAAGTCTTTCTGTTCGTCCGAGAATAACACTAGGGTCCTACCTAATAATACCTACCTACCTACGCTAAGGGTGATTATCACCTTAAACCCAGCGGCCTGAACTAATAGCTACCTACATATAGGTCGGTGCCTGCCTAGCCCAACTCCCCAGGTACCTACGTACCTGCTAGACAGTATAATATTGCCCGTAATAGCTACCTACCTCAGGCATTCCCTTTTTACTTACATGGTGCCTTCTTGGTTGTTACGACTTTACATGATTCTACGCACTTGGATTTAATCATAAACGTTACTTACGTAGCACAGTTACGTCTAAGCTACATACCTAACCTTAGGTACTTGGTAGTACGGTTCTTCTCCAAAGCTTCGTCCCCCCCTCTCTCTTGTTCCCGAGTCCCAATCACAACGCAACCATCGACCCAAGATCCTCCACAGATCCAGATCCCATCCAGCTCCCCAGCTCCTCTCAAACCCTGGTCGCAAAACCACCCCACACGCCGCATCTCGTTGCAACCCCACGATCAGAAACAGTTATCCATTGATCCCTATTTCTAGGAGCGCGCCGATCTAAAACAGACATACTCAGTACCCAAGTAACCAGGGCATGAAAGTTGGTGTTTGCCAACATCGATCTTCTCTTTCTACAGGCCACTTTCCAGAAGACCACCACCAGTATCTGAAACGTCCGGTCTCGCTCCTCTCGCGCCTACAAACTGCATTGCCCGTCGGTTTCATCTTTCTTCCGACGGGACAATTCATTGCCTAATCCTACCAATCCACGCCGGTGCCTCTCAGCTATGAAGCTGAATTGAAGATTGAAGATCGTATAATACGTCGGCTGAGGTGGCTCCGGCGACTTTTCAAGCTCTAGAGCCCGACAGATACTGTCCCTCGGCGTTGTCTATATTCGTCTCCTCTCTGCAACAACCCCGCCATGAAGGCTAGTGGCTTGCCTAAGAAGTTCCTTAGTCGGCGGGAAAAGCCAGGACATCATCGTGGGAGATCGTCCGACGCCACTCAGAGGGTAAGTTTGCGCCTCTGCCGCCTTGCCAGCCTAAGCGCACATGTCAGGCTGCCTGCTAATAGCTTCGCATCCTCTGTAGCATCGGCCCATATCCTCCTCCGAGATCTTTTCCATCTTCAAGTTTGACCGCGCGAAGCAACATGCCAAAGACGAAGATGGAGCAACGCTGAAAGAAAAAGAAGACGCTAAGGTGGGCTATAACTACACTTCTTTCTAGCGAGTAGTGACTCGGTTGCTGACAACAATAGATCGAGGATGTCCGACAGAAAGCCATCAATCTCAGCCTCGATCCACGCATCATACGCGACGACAACATTTTATACGCCCTCAATCTAAAATACTCAATGATGGACGTTGACAAGGCAGTCGAGATATTAGAGCTTCAACAAAGGTCACTCCAGGGAGATATACTCAGCTACAACCCAGCCATATGTATGCAGGGTGCCGAAAACAGGGGGAACGTGACCTGCTATCTCGATGCACTACTTTTCGCCATGTTTGCAAAACTAGACGCATTCGAATGCATGCTAAAAGCCGATATAAGCGATGATGAGCCCCGGAAAAAGCTTGCCGTCCTTCTGCGCCTATGGGTAAATATGCTCAGAAGCGGGAAGCTGATCGAAACAGATATGGTAAATAGGCCCCTACCTGATACAAAAGCAATCGTGGTGTGCTAACTACCGACAGACAGAGCACATCCAAGAGGCCTTAGCTGATTGTGGTTGGAAAGAAGCAGCACATCTCGAGCAGCAGGATACATCAGAAGCGTTCGCCTTTATTACAGAAACACTCCAGCTGCCGCTTCTCACATTGCAGGTAGACTTATTTCATCATGGGAAGAATGATGACGCAGACCACAAGGTGGTATACGAGAGACTACTAAACCTTGCCGTCCCATCTGACTCTGATGGCAAAGGGGTCAAGCTGGAAGATTGCCTAGAGGAGTACTTCAATTCGCAGGTTGACGTGCTGCGAGAGGGCCTCGATGAGAAAAAGATAAATGATGGGTTCGACCAATTTCCAACGCAAACTTCGTACAACAGTCAGAACACGCTTACCAGCACTATTCGTGTTGTCGGCTCAAAAGACTCCCAGAGCTCCTCATCGGCAGCTTTTTTGGATACAGAATCTCAAATAACAGACACATCCAACTCAGTAACGTCAGATCTACACGCATCCGAGACACATTCAAATCCAGAGTCGCAGACGTCCCCGGCAATTTTAAAACCACATCGCAGTCGGACCGACAGCCTTATCCAGAGGGTTGTCATTGATAGACAGGAGCAATCTTCCGATGCGGATACAGCAGGCCTATTCCAGAGGGCGAAAAGGAAAGCATCGGTTGTGAGAGCTGTTACAATACCTGCCTGGCAATTCTTCAAGCTGATACGTATGCCGTTCTAATATATGCTATAGTTATGGCTAAGAAAACTAATTTGATCGATAGCCTGGCACTCCGCAGCAAATTCGAACCCGAAAAACGACTTGGAAGTTGCACGGCACTTTAGTCAACGACCCGTGGTTGGGATATGTCTGAAACGCTACGGAATGGACGGTAACGGAAATGCGAAGCGCCAAAATACATACATCGATATACCGGATAGCCTCAGGCTTCCTCACTTCATTCTTGATGATAGACGTGTGGAGGAAAACGGTCTCACAGCTGAGTATAAGCTGGTACTTCAGTCGGTCGTCTGTCATCGTGGGGACTCGTTACATTCCGGGCACTACATTTCCTTCTGCCGAGTTGCCCCCAAACTTTTAACTGACAATCGGCGACACGAAAAAGACCCCCCTCCCGATTATGAAGAAGCGCAATGGGTCAAATTCGACGATCTCGCGTCTGAGCGAGTCACCACTGTTGATGACATTAAAGAATCTTTGAAGCAGGAGATGCCCTATCTACTCTTTTATCAAATCGTTCCCATCGTCGACGTACCCGCTAGTTCAGCAGGGAGCATAGAAGCAGGCCCCCCAGCATATGACGGCGAGACGCCTAGAGTCATCACTGCGGATGTCCAAGGACATCAAGAGTATCAAATCGTTTCCCGGAGGACGAGCAGCTATTTTGATAACTCGAGCAGTATTCCCTCAGCAACCCCCAGTGTACGATTCTCGGTTGAGTTAGAGCCGCTAGCACGCCCTAGCTTCACCGATGAAGATGGGTTCCTGGGCGTTTCTAGACGCGCTAGTATCGCGTACGGTGACGTGGTAGCGCCTGATTCTGGCACAGCCTCTAACGACCACTCACCTGCCCCTAGTCCTGGCGAGGAGACAACAGCACAGAGGATCAGCCGTGCGGCAGCGAAATTCCGGCCCTCGAATAAGAGCCGGCCACAAAGCCAGGCCGGGGAAACCCGAATCAGCCAAACAATGTTAAAGCTGGGGCTTCTTAAGTCTAGCAGAGAACCACTGCGAGACTGGACGCATGTAAATCAGGATGAGGATGCTGATATCGTTATTGTTAACGAGTTGCCAAATGGATACGAGGACAAAGACGGAAACTCGCGCCCATATTCTAAAGGCAAAGAGAAAGAATCGACACAGAAGAGAGGCAAGTCTAAGACACGCTTTGACAGGGGCAAAGCAAAGGATAAGGACGTCCCAGACCGGGAATGCATCGTACAATAGAATTGTGATGACGAATTTCTACCGTTTCTCTCCGATCATGCTACACAACAAGACAGAGAGCACTTGAACTCTAGTGTTAGTAGCAGTGTTGGGGGAGGTAGTGCCAGCAGTGGTGGCGACGGCTGGTTGGGGTGGGTTTTTGGAAGACGTTGAAGGATACCCTTCACCAATTTGCAGTTGCAACGGTATTGGTATGTTGTGTCAGACAATGGAAGCGGGGTTTTTGGTGGTGGACAACCCAAGTTAAACCACGGGGCCGGACTGGGAAAATGAGGTGTCTGGTTAGAGTCTGACCCTCTTGTAACAAATCAATTCACTCGAGGTCTAGGTTTCGCATTTACACCGGTGGTAATAGCATAGTATGGCAGACATACGCGGCGTTTTGTTGTTAATTATACTATGTAATTTTACGGCATAGACACGTTTGATGCCCTGAACATTTAAGTTCCGACTTGGGAAAAAAAGGCTCCCCTAATAGATGCAATAATAGTTGGTAAGTTATTCATCCTCAGCGCAAAGAGCAACAATGAAGAGAGGCTTTTCTCTAAGAATTCAAATGTGACTATTATTCAGTGTGGAGAAAAACTTTGGATTGTTGACTATTAATGTTTGGGTGTACTAAGTAAGGTACAGTAGACCTGGCTTGAGGACATGGGTTACTGGTAAATAAAGCTGTTATATTCTACTTATATGAAACTAACGTACGTAAATAGGTAATTCTGATTCTACCCACCGCACATTGCAGTCACACTTCTGATCTGTCTGACTACACTACCTAATATTGCTACTGATCTAGGTAGCCTCAGAATGTGAATATGCAATATATACCCTAGGTTTATATCGTGGTGGCGTGAATTATGACTCGAGGGAGATGCTAGCTAGATATACCATGGCTATGGCAACACTACCTTCGAAACCTGCCGCCCTAGAGATAAGAGGGCATTCATGTGTATCAGTTATCAGTCTTCTAGGGCGGTAGGAACGAGCTTCGTATAACTTAACATGATGCCTGCGAGAGCCTCGTGGAGGCTTGTCTAGCGTGTACGAATGAGCGCGATGCCCATTTGACTTTAGTAGAGCAACTGAGGAAACATTGTAGAATTTGTAAAAAAAGGTCTGTGGAGGCTTTAATAGAACGAGAGGAGCATGATCGAGGATAATAACTAGTTATAACTTCTGGCTGGAAAACCGACACGAGATAATAGACCTAGTGACGCTCGAGGAGTATAAATCACACGGTATCTAGACTCTAAGGGAACAACGTCTTGCTACTACCACTACCACCGTCGGCATGAATCATACCAAATACCCTCACAGCCCCTCTCTCTTTAGTGGCCAGCAGCACGAAAACGAGGACGAGATTTCCACATCAGCTTTACCAAATATGGGAAGGAATATAGTGAAGTAGAGCTGCGAAGTTTCCATTTGCATTATACAGGCTCTCCGATCTTGCAGCCAAAGGCTTTGTTGGGCCTACCACCCTGGAGTCTCAAGTCATCACCAAGCTCTCGATACTCACACCATTCTTAATAAGCCAAACACAAAAATTGGGATTGGCTCGTGATATACCCTCAAGACTGCCTCCTTTCTCACCAGATCCCCGCTCCTCCAACCACTCTCCATCACCGCTGCAGGGCTTTTACCCGTGGATATTTCCCCTGCTATCTAGCTTGCGGCAAATATATTCTACTACAACCGCTTCAGTAATCGGGCCTGTAGGAACTGGTAGCAGTGATAGCTTGACCCGGTAAGGTTGCCATGTTTGCGCTGTTCCGGCATGGCTGCACGCTCAGTGCGAGCAACACCCACACATATAAACCGCGGTAGTATTACTCCTACTACCGTGGATATATACAATGACCGCTTTCCCAGGGCTTTGATCCAGCACTACTGCTTGTGTGAACATTCCCCGAGATCGTCGGCTGCCCGTTGTTATTCTGCGCCTCATCTTACTATTCGAGACGAGGGATCAGGCAAAGAGTCGACATCACTACAGAAGAAGAAGACCAAGGTAATCCGTTGATGATGTACGGAATGAAGCCATTTGCCGCTCTAGCGGCGCTTCTAGTAGATGGCACAGTAGCGCAGCAGATGCTCAGGTTTTCCTGCTCGCGGCTGACGATCGAGCGACTTGATCCCTTGGTGTCGCCGGGCATGATACAGAGCCCGCACACGCACCAGGTAGGCGGAGGAAACTCGTTCCAAGCCTCCATGCCGCCCGGGGCCCTCGACCCTGTCGAGAATTCTACATGTACTTCGTGTACCTTCTCTGGTGAGTAGCCAGCCAGCCAGCCAGCCAGTCGACCAATCTTCCTAGGCAAAATTACTATTAGTCCTCCATATGCCTGCCCTGGTATTAAGGAGTATGCCTGCTAATTGGTTCTAATCAACTCTTGATTTGGGAGATGAAATTGTTAACTTGTTTACTTAGAGGACTTCAGTAACTACTGGACTGCGAATCTCTACTTCCGCGCTCGTAATGGCACCCTCAAGAGGGTCCCGCAGGTAAGATCGCCCCTGAAATTCTTGCATGTTTATTCCTACCGGTCCCTAATTTCTGGATATTAGATGGTGAACATGGGACTCAAAGCCGACGGCGGTATAACCGTGTACTACATCCCCCCGTACGACGGAAAGTCAAAAGTCACAGCGTTCAAGCCCGTACGTATTATTTCCTCGGTCCCCGGGATCCAGCACCATCCTCCTACCTGATCTCCCGCCGCGTACATTTCACGAGTTCTAGATCGGCATCGCGTTATCAGTCGGCTAACACGTCCACTCGGACGCGAACCAGGGCTTCCGCATGCTCGTGGGCGACCCCGTGCTCCGCTCGGGCGAGAGCCAGCAGCGGCAGCTCTGCCACCGGTGCTTCACGACGGTGAACCAGGTGCCCTTCGGCGGCGCGCCGTGCATGGGGCCCATGGACACGGCGGCGCTGCCCCCCGGCTTCTGCCAGGGCGGCATCCGCACGACCATCACCTTCCCGACGTGCTGGGACGGCGTCAACGTCGACTCGCCGGACCACAAGAGCCAGTACGCATACATCCCGGGGTCGTGCATGGTTCCAACGGCGCGGATATTGACTATAAAGGGTAATTTCTAATGCTGCCTTCTCGTAGCGTCGCATACCCGGTGAACGGCACCTTTGAGTCGCTGGCACCCTGCCCGGCTAGCCATCCCATCCGGCTGCCGCAGCTCATGTACGAGATCATGTGGGACACGCGGGGGTTCAACTCCAAGGATCTCTGGCCCGAGGATGAATCGCAGCCTTTCGTATACTCCATGGGTGACGGGTGAGTTTACGTCTACCCCAATTCCGTCGTTCCTCCATGCATATTCAGACTTTCTCCCCCCTGCCTTCTTTTTGATAGCGACGTAGACTGACACCCATGCCTCTCGCTCTTGCTATTAGAACCGGTTTCGGCCAACACGGGGACTACCTATTCGGGTGGCAAGGCGACGCCCTCCAACGCGCCCTCGACGCCCGCTGCAGCAACGACCGCTGCGCCGAGCTCAAGTCGCAGACCTCGGATGCCGCCATGGAGTGCACGCTGAAGCAAGCGGTTCCCGAGGACGTGGAAGGGTGTAAGTGGGACAGACTCCTATACTAATACACCAGATTCCACTTAGGCTGGAGAAAAAAGGGGTTTCTTTGTCTTTTATGATTATTCTCGAATGGATATCCCGCTAACGTACATGTGCTTACATAGGGATGGCGAAACTCCCGGGAAACTGGGATATCACTTACAGCTGAGCTGGCCTAGAGAATTGGGCAGTTGGGCTAGGTAATTCGCTTGAATGGTATTTTGAGATAAATGATTAACTACATAGGACAGCTTAGAATGAGGAGACATAGTTTATTACTCTCGCACAACGACACCGTAATCTCTACCTCGTGAGAATTTATCGCTGCTTATCCTGAGACTGGATCAGCGCTTGCAATAGACACAGTCTGCCCATCAGCCGGCATAATATACACTAGACACTATCCTTCGTCGAATATCATCTCGAAGTAGACAGTATATAATCTAGTAGGCACCAATACAAGTTGCGAGACAGTTCAGCAAGTACTCAGCTTTCATTGAAAGCCCTACAATTTATCATCTACGCTATAGACACCCGTTAACTCATAAGCCTATTTGCGTTTAATAAAGTACAGCGCAAAGCATAGAATATACATCAAGCGCCCAAGCCTACGCATCTAATCCATCGAACTCTATAAGTTTTGCTGCCATCCTGATGACCTCGTTATTCCGGACGTCCATGTATGGATTGTTGACCTTCATGGCGATGACGTTATCCACCATGCCTCTCAGTCTCGATACTAAGACACCTATCCGCGCCCAGCCACGCAACCTACGACGCGACGGGATTAGCAAGACCAGCCACTGGGCCCCAAAGGGGTGCAAAGGGAGAAACCTACCGAAGCCACCCATCAACGACTAGGCCTCTGCCTAGCGTATCAAGCTCGATAGCACCGGAAAATAGGAGGAGGGTGAAGGCGTTAAATGCTACGGACCATGTTAGTGGATAACAAGTACTTCCCTGACCGGGCGTTGTATCGGAAGGAACACATACGCGTTAAGTCTCGGATGAAAATCTTGCTGGTAGATATCATAGTGAAATACGACACGAAGGCCGCGCCCCCCGTGAATCCCTGGCTACCGAATAGTGCGCTGCTGGGGTGGATGAAGACGCGCCCATTCTCGTGCGTGAAGTACTTGATGGTGCGGGCCTCGGGGTCTAGCTCCACGGCGCCTGACATGGATGCCGCAAACTTCTTGTCCGGAAACTGGATGCGCGCTATTTGGGGCGTGAAGGCCGAGGCGGATAGCGCGCGGAGGAGAGGAATCGAGATTGCCGCGGTTTGGGCAGTTTCTCTCGTGGCGATGCCGATTTCTATGAGGGCTGAGTAGTATTGCGTCCGCGTAGAAGATATGTCCGATAGTGTGTTGTACGAGAGGAAGTTCTCGTCGCAGAAACTCCGAACCTGCCGCTGTGGTGTGCCTTGATCGACCATGGCGCTCCATTCTTGGTATGCTCGCAGATCAGTTAGCAGGTCGCCGTCCCCTCTAGTGAAGCGCATGCGCGCTTCCCTAGCCAAGTCGCGCTTATCCGGCGGCGATAAAAAGGGACTCTTCGTGCTGAGGATTGCGGCGATTGTGATGCTCTCGTCGAGGCAGCCAAATATCGCGCCATAGACCATCAGTTTTCCACAGCGGAGGTCGGCTGGGATCATGGCAAGCTGCTGACCTAGCGCTGTCAGCTCATCGCCGTCAAGTGCGCCCATACGCTGCAGCATCTTGACGGCGTTTTCCACTGCCGTGACGGCTGGCGGTGTAGGTGTTCGGCTTAAGAAACCTGCAATATCCCTTGTTCCCATAGCCCTAACAGACAGGCAGAGCTGCTCAAGAGGCACGCGACGGATCTCGGGTTCTGGGCGTTCTGCCATGCGTTCTTCGAGGCTTTCAGTGTAGAGCTTATAGCACTGGCCGGCCTGTACACGGCCGGCACGACCTCGCCGCTGTTTACACGCAGCCCGCGATGCCCATGTCTCCTCTAGCTTGCGCATGTTGTTCTGCGGGTCAAAACTGGTCTCTTTGACTCGTCCGGTGTCAATTACGGCGACAATGTCATCGATTGTGATGGAAGTCTCAGCGACATTAGTCGCAACCACCACCTTTCGTTTCCCAGGTGGCGGGTTTGTGAATACCTTTCTCTGCTCACGCGTCTCCAGGGATGCGTGAAGGGGTAGGACGTGGAGCGATGAAATAGCCTTCAACTGACTGACAGCTCGATTAATCTCGGCAACTCCGGGTAAGAAGATGAGAATTCCTCCCTTGTCTTTGCCGTAATGCAAGTCTTCATCAATAGCTTTGGTTGTCTCAACCAACAATGAGTAATTGATACGAGAGCCTAGTTTTTGAATAATTTTGTTGATGGGGTCTTGAGCGTTGTTCGAGCCCCCATCAAGCGGTCCTTCATCACGGTCACCTCGATCACGATATCTATTGTCATCAACTGTGAAGTTCGTCATCTTAATGACATCATCGAGGTAGTAGTCTTGTACAGGGAATGTCCTGCCAGAAATCTCAACAAGCCCGACTTGAAGTCCTTCGGAAGTGAAATAATTCTTGAAAGTTGCAGCATCAAGAGTAGCGCTCATTAGTACCAGCTTTAGGTCTCTTCTTTGTTTTAAGACGTCTCGGATGATACTCAAAAGGAAATCTGTATCTAGACTGCGCTCGTGGACCTCGTCGATCACGATATGGCTGACGTCGGCCAGGGATGCTACGACGTCCTGGGTCTGCCCACCTGAAGTCTGCAACCGCCTCAGTAATACACCGGTAGTCACGAACGTGATTTTGGTTTCCTTGCTCGTCTTATTCTCTCCGCGAATTGTGTAGCCCACCTCCTTGCCGACTTGCGAACACCGTTCCTCGCTGACTCTGTCCGCCAGACCAAGAGCAGAGATACGGCGGGGTTGCGTACATATAATATTGGTGGCATTCCCAAGCCCTTTGTTATACAGGTCGTCAAGTATAAACTGAACTGACTGAGTAGACTTGCCGGAACCTGTCTCCCCAGCAATAATTGTGACTTGGGACTGTAAGACGGTCTGGACTACTTGGTCTCTGACTTGCCAAGCAGGCAGCTTCTGACGTTGACGAATCATGTCCTTCAGGTCTGGGCTCTGCTGCCGTTTTTGCCAGTTTTCTTTACTTCTGGCATCAATACCTTGTGGTAGGGATTTCGGATGGCGAGATTGGCGTTGCTTTATTGAGTGGATTTGTCGTATTTCTGCTGCAGCAGACGCCACGCCAGAGATATCTCGAAGCTTTCCAGGCTTCTCAATAATATGATTGATATTCTGCTGTATCCAATCGATAGCGAAGTAAATTTTCATAGGCTCTTCGCTTAAGGAGTCAACAAGATAACCCAGCGTTTTCTTGACTACACTGAGCTTTATATAAGAAGGGAGGTCAGAGACCAGGGAAACAATAACTTCGGACGGGTATCGAGAAGACCTGCGAAACTGTGCAAATGTTTCGATATTTTTCTTGGGTCCGTTTTTGACAGACTCGATGCGAATTTGGCAGACGTCATCAGACATTCGCGTGAAGTGGTCACCGAACACTGAGCTCAAACTTTCCATCTCATCAGACCAACATTCCTCGGGGGTACCGAAGATGAGGGGTTCTTCGGTGGCTCCTTTGGACTGTGCCAAATCACTGCCACTAGACAGTAGAAAATCCTGTAATGCTTCAGCCGTTCGCCCTTCATCCTGGCCGTGTTCTTCATAGAGTTTCTTGCAGAGCTCTGCTGCATACCCAGATTGCGACAGCCTCTTGACTGCGGCTTCTCGTTTCAGGTCTGAAAGCGCGGCTACGGAGACACCAGCGGCGTAGCTCTCGGGCAAAGCCCATCTAGGCAGATCATCTTCAGGAACATGAACCAGCAGCCATTCAAGGGTCTCCTCGCGGTCCTTGCATTCATCTACAGCCTCTTCCACGTGACTTTGACGGAATCCAGAGCCGGCAAGCTCCTTCAGAACTGCGCCCTTCTGAGATGGTGGCATCTGGACCCCATGCGGATTCCATATGACTTCTCTGCGTACTAGATCTTCGAGTTGAGATCGTGTCTTTCGACCCATTTCGATCTTGGGAACGGCGGTCCACCCTTTCATGGGATTCCCGCCGCCGCCAGAACCAGAGGCAGATGCGGCATTGCTGCGTAGAACCAGGCCGGCGGCGCCGGGCATGTTTTTCGCCTTCGCTTCAATGGCCTCCTTCTCTTTCCTCTTCTTCTCGGCGGCGGCTTTGTCATCCTCGCGCTGCTTCAGGGCCGCGAATGGGTCAGCATCATACATCCATCCGTTTTTGTTCTTGACGTCTTCTACTTTGATGGCCTGGAACTCCTTCCATAATGACCTATAATCCGGTGGTAATGTGGTATGGATGTTCTTCATGCTGCAAACACGGAACAATGCGTATGTGGCGGCGGCATGTCTGGCTTCTAATGCCGTCTCCCTCGTGACCAGGTGCTTGTAATCTGGATGTATCTTGAATGGCGGAACCTTGACCACTTCCTTGGTCTTCTGGTTCCTAGCACTAAGCTGGACAAAGTAGGAGAAGCCTTGCGAACCCTTCATCTAGAAAAGAGTCTCGTATTAACTAGGCACAGGCCGCCATAATGATGATGGGGGACATGGGCTTACAGGCTGGTAGTCTGGCTTGTCCCATTTCTGCCTTTGACAGTGTTCCGAGAGGAGGTTGACAGGTAGCTTTCCGGTCCAACTAGATCCTCCGATGATCTGCTTCACGGTTGGCTTGGGTGGACCTGTCGGCATCTGCTCATCGTCGACTCCTTTCCCCTTTGACGAGCCCTGGCCACCAGTCTTGGGCTTGGGGTCCTTCGTAGAGTTGGTGAAGACGATGAAGTCATCTTCTGGAGGAGGCTTGCTATTACTTGATTTCGCGGGTTTCTTAGAAGAGCTCGCTGAGGCCTTTGGCGGAGGAGCCGTAGCCTTCTCCTTCCCCTTTTTGACCATGTTGACGAGCCATGGGTGCACGTGTATGTATAGACGGTATGTATGCGATATGTATGCGTATATTTAGTGAAGACCTTTAACACCGTCCCAAAGAGGCAAATACCTAGAGGTAAGACCCACACAAAGCACACGGCTGGAGAGCAGGAGTCAAGTATACAGTGCGTCATCTTAATCTCAATTCCAACAAAGGGTCAGCTCCTGTAATGTACCTAATACTGTACAACTTCACTTAAACAAATTACATATGAGTCTGTTAGACATCACATGCCGCATTGATTCTTCTAAACATATATAAAATTCTAAACCTAGAATCCATGGTTGAATTGAGAAATAAATAAATAAATCGTTTATTAAATAATGAGTGCTAAAGCTAGGGCTGATTGGATAGTTTGATGGTTGGAAGCGATCAAATGTTTCTTGAATCTCGAAAAGTAAAAGACGCACTAGTCTAATTGCGAAACTGTTACTATGCCAGTATCTAATAGGAAGGCATTCTCCACTCAGCGGTGAAGTACCTATCGCGGGGTTTTGATAGCTCAGCTAATAATGTTTCAACAAGTTCAGCGAACATCAATATCACATTGGTTTGCACGACCACTCGGTCATCGAGCGTGTGCAGCCGTAGTAGTTCACCCAAAACACCACAACCTCAAACTCCTAGATTCTAGCCGTCCTAATGTAACCTATCAATATACGCTACCTTCCTCTACGTTCCCCGGGTTAGGCGGTGATAGACAAGTGCCTACCTATACTTTTCGTTTAGTGAACAGGAGCATGTCAACGACGGAATCGGATCCAGAAGATGCCATCACCCAAGAGGAGATCACCGGCGTTGCGCCAGCACCCGAACCAACTTCTACGGGTGTGAGCCTGGGAAAGCGCAGCGCATGTAAGTAACCACCAACCATCACGAGATCACACCCTTTTCACTCCCTCACTCACCGCTCCCATCGTTTACCATCGTCCATCTTCGGTGCCGAAGCTAACCCGGGATCTCAAGTCGCAGAACTCATGGCGCCCAAGCCGCCGAAGAAACCCAAAGAGCCGCCGGCCACCCTCGCCTCGACACGCGCCGCATTCACGGGCAGTTTCAAAGCGCGCGACGGGCTCGGCGCATACACCGCGGACCCGGCCTCCTTCCCGTCGAGCCGCGTCATCTACCACAACGAAGCCTTCGTCGCCATCCACGACCTGTACCCCAAATCAACCCTGCACACCCTCCTGCTCCCGCGCTCGCCGCGCAGCCGCCTGCACCCCTTCGACGCCTTCGACGACCCGGCCTTCCTCGCCTCCGTGCAATCCGAGACCAAGCGCCTGAAGCGCCTCGCCGCCGCCGAACTACGGCGGCGCTACGGACACTTCAGCGCCCAAGACAAGCGCCGCGAGCAGGTGCTCAGCGGCGAGGTGGACCTGGCGGACGGCGCGCCGCTGCCGGCGGGCCGCGACTGGGAGGCGTCGCTGCTCGTGGGCGTCCACGCGCACCCGTCCATGAACGACCTGCACGTGCACGTGCTCTCGCCCGACATGGTGTCCGAGTGCATGCGCCACCGCAAGCACTACCAGTCCTTCAACACGCCCTTCCTCGTCGACGTCGCCGAGTTCCCCCTGGCCGCCGACGACCCCCGCCGCCACCCCGGCCACGCCGGCTACTACGAGAGGGACCTGCGGTGCTGGCGCTGCGGCCGGAGTTTCGGGAACCAGTTCAAGCGGCTCAAGGAGCATCTCGCCGTCGAGTTTGAGGAGTGGAAGAAGGAGTGAGAAGGGGCGATTCGACTTTGAACTAATTGTGAACTAATTGTACGTGCCAAAGCGGCAAAGAAGGGTTCTCGTCTACCTACTACGTACAGCCTCAGTAGTAGAAACATGGCGCGACGCGCTGTGGGGCTTGATGCAGGGGTCTAATTAGGAGGCGAAGCGTGTGAATAGCACCGAAATACCAGGCATAAATACTTAGTAGTAGACGATACCTATTTGAGCAATTCAAGAAACATAGAAGAGCGCAGCAAGCGTCTCGGATGGTCACGGTGAGAACAGCATCGCGATTCTCGTAATGGACCTAGGCGTAGGTAGGAAAACAGACCGGTAATTGGCCATCAGTCAAATGTACATGCAACCCTGAACTCGACTAAACTCCGTCATCAAACTAGAGTACCCTTTGTTGTTACAAGCCCTCAGGTGTATGATAGTAGTAAGTAAGCGCGCTCGAAAGCATAGCGAAATGCCGGCAAACACGCGCAAAGAAAAAGCCAGCCCTCCCTCGCAACACATCATCCCGCCCGGCGCGTCATCATAGTTTCCCAACGCCACTGATCCTGCGAAAGGCAGTAGCTAGACTTGCTAGAGCAGGTATTCTGGCCTTAGTATTACTGTTCTAATCCTACGAAGGACGCCTTGGTTAGTAAAAGTAGAGAAGACGAGAAAAGGGAGACGATGCGTTGTCTCGCTTTATGGGATCGTGGGGGGTACTACCTCCGCACCAAGGGCCAGGCCTGTGTCAATTGCGTCGTCGTCATCGGCGTCTTCGCCTAGGCTAAGGTCAGGCTCAGCGGCAGCATCTATAGCGACGAAGATGGCGCGTTAGCTAACAGTCGCCCATGACGAGAGGCAGTGGAACAAGGTTCTAGTTCCTAAACGTACCTTCCTCAGCGTCGACCTCCTCATCCTCCTCGGGCTCCTCAGCAGCATCGCTCTTGCGCGGCTTGCGACCCTTAGTAGCAGAACCCTTCGTCTTGGACTTGGCCGACGAGACTTTGGGAGCGATGGGCTTCTTGGGAGTGGTGGCAGCACTCGCGCCCTTGGCGGGTCTACCCCGTCGTCCGGGACCAGAGGACGCGGCTGGCTTCTTGGCTACGGCCTTCTTGACGCCGCCGCCGGTTCCGGGGGGACGACCGCGAGGGCGACCACTGGGCTCTTTCTTGGGCTGGGCTCGGACGCCGTCCTTGGGAGGTCTGCCACGTCCGCGCTTGGCTGGGGCGTCACTCGCGTCGGCCGCCTTGGAGGGCGTGCCGTTCTCCTTGGCCGCCGCGCGCGCAGGTCTTGTAGGCGCCATGGCTGTATGATGTATGTGTGAAGATGAATTTATAGACGAGAGGTCGCGGGGAAATAAATACAGAAATAATTGGGAAAATTCTGTACGAAGCGATCAGTGATGAATTGAATCCGTGACGCGATGAGGAAGGGGGTGGTAAGTGGACGCGACGGGTGGTTGGAGGTTGAACAAGGAGGGTTGTGTTGGGAAAAGAGAGGACGGCAGGACATATAGACACAAGAAGGTGCTGGGAGTCTGCGGTTTAACAAGCGCGGCTTTGGTGCACGCATCACCTGCCGACGCGTGCACCGTGTTATACCGTGTCGTCTAGGCAGGTATGTACCTAGACTAGACTAGATAGGTCCTCACCTAAAGCACCTAGACAGGGAAGGACCCATCCATTGTAAGCACCTAATCCTTGATATTCGCCATCAGCTCCATTGTTCAACTACGCCGTATCTACTTATTTTTATTTATTTCCATTTAAAAATAATAATAAAATAAAAAATTGTACATTTTTCTATATTAAATATGATGACTTAATTGGTATAATTGGCTTACATGCCTATACTAAAAAAAAAATTAAAAAAATTTAGGATACCTACCTAGGTACATAGTATGTACCTAGTCTAGGAAGTAGGTACATATGTAGTTTACCCATAGAGAGGTGTGGGAATCAGCCGTCTAAGTAACGCATTCACCACAACTGGCTTTCCACACCTCAAACCAAGTCTAAAACATTATCTAATTCCAAACTATACCTAAACTAGATAAATCACTATAAATACAGACTACCTACATGTAGGTCGAGACTAGGTACCAAATACCAAATACATACGGTACCTATGTAGGTAGTTTCCTTTTTATATAGCCGCCTCTTTCATCTGTTCCACCTTCGACTTAGTATACATCTGTGGCTGTCATTTCCGCCAGACGCTCTTCGAAATCTAGTAAATTGGACATGTCGACGCTTAACCGGCGAGGCTCTCGTTTATCATTCGGCGGCCACACAGGAACGCGTACGGTGGCGTCCCCATGCGCGTCTTGAACGCTGCTGGTGGCTGCAGTGAACCTCGAGAGGATCGTGGACAGCCCCTCGCGCGGAGCTTCAAAGTCGCCGATATACTGCACGCCTATTGCGCTAGATACCTTCGTTATCTTTTCCACGTACGCGTTTAGCCGCGAGAAGAACTCCTCGAGCTCATCCGCCCTCACCCTGTGGGCCTGGAGTCAGCATTTCGCACCCGAGTCAAGCCCATCTCGCGCCCTGTGCGTCACCCTGAGAGGGAGAGTAAAAAGGGTACTTACTGAGGGTGGGTGATAGCGGCTGGGTCCTCGGATGGGATCTCGATAACGCTGGTGCTATCAAATACGTCGTCGAGCTGACTAGTCGTATCTACGTCCATCTCGTCAACTTTGATAGACTGGATCTCCTGCTGCTTCGCGTCTTCGTCCTCGCGGGCTTGTTCCTGTAAAGCGCGGCTGATGACGGCGGCGTCCTTTTCATCGAGAGGATTCATCCGTTTGACCTGGTACACTGCCTTCCGCGTCCTCACCACTAGAGAAACCAACAGTTAGCATTTTCTTCCGGGAGAAGGTGAGTTAGGGCTTATGCATAGGGTCATAGAGGTCTAAGATTCCCACAGCTGAATACCAAGGGGTTTCCAGGTTTCAGTTAGATGATAGGAATTCCATTATAAGAATTACTCACCAGTAGTATCGTACTGTCGTACCCGACGTAAAACAGAGTCGTCCTCACTCTCTGAGTGGTCAGAAGCACTAGCCTGATCCATGTCCTTGTTGTACGTGTTGGTCCTGTTGTTAGGATTATGAGAATTGGACAACCTTGCTCTCCTTCCTGCTTCAAATGGTTTGGGACCACCTTTCGAACTTCTACCTTTACCTGAACGTCTACTGCTACGTCCTCTACGTCCAGGTCCACCGCCCCCACCACCACCACCACCGCCTCCTCCTCCTCCTCCTCCTCCTCCTCCTCCCCCTCCTCCACCCGCCGGCGGGTCAACCTCAGGCTCGCTTCATGCATAAGTCTTAGCATACGAGGCATCCGTGAAGTCAAAAGAGACAGAAGTGGGTAGGTTGATCTTGGACCACGCCAATTATATCATAGTAGCTCATCATGAAAATCCAGTAGCACATACCTGTCGTTGTTTCTATAGTCCCACCTATTAGAAATAAGAAGTCAGCGGGCATCATGCTAGGTAGAGGGCATAGGGGCTTCAGGGGCCACGCAGAGAATACTCTAATGAGAAGCAATCAGGATAGAGCGCAGCTCAACTCGTGACTTGAGAAGAGGACTTACCAATTGGAGGGGAGCGGTGGCCCATTGAGTCCGCCGAGTCCGTTGGGCCCGTAGATCCCGGCCTGCCCGCCGGGTCCCCTCGTTCCACCAAGCATCCCTGGTGCACCTGGCCTATAAGAACTCGGGTGTTAGAAATCACCGCTCAGAGTAAGGATTTGCTTCATCATTGGGAGGTTCCCGAGGATCGGGGTACGGGGAAAAGATTCGGGCGTGCCTACTGGCCTGGGGCCGGATACGGAGCCGCAGGGTCTCCGATGGGCCTGGACTCGTTGGAGAGACGGGGCATCTGATTCATCATCGTCTCAGGAGGGTAGATCTTTGCGACGTATCCCCCTTCAGTCACTGCCTTTGTCAAATTTGGCCAGGTCAGAAGGCTTCCGTATTTATTTTCGAAGCGAGGCGGATTTGCAAAATCCCGCATAATGGCGTTTAACTAAGCCGAATTATGATTAGTGACATGTCTCGTTGTTGGATAGGATGGCGGCATGTAATAAATGGAATTGATCAAGTAGCCTTGAGCTAATCCCTAAAGCCTAGCGGGAAGAGGCTGCCATTCTCTCAAGTCTTACCTTGCAGGAGCCAACGAGGGCATTTAAGCCAGTAATGATAAACCTCATACGGGTGTAAGTCGCCATTGTGATCCGGTGGTGAGGACCTCTTCGTTCTCGGACCAGGGTTGTTAATGTGGTCGCAAACTCGGCGTAGGCCTTTTGTACCCTGGTTAGCCATCTCGTGGTCTTCCTGAAATGGTGCTCGTGGTAACGATCAGGTCTATGGAACTGCCTCATTGCATTCATTGCTTCAGAATGCCAGATTTGGAACCGGCAAATATATGCGGCGAGCCAGCGAAAGATATGAGAAAGGTTTGCCGGCTCCTTTGTATCTTTTACGAAGTCTCCTACACAAACAGCTGTGAGCTCATAATCATAATGCAGCCATTTAAATCAAATAATCGGATGTCTGTAAGAACCACGTACGCATAGCTATGATCGTGGTGAGTGAAACACCATATGTATCTTGGAATATACGCGTCAATTCTGTGCGGAACTCGCTACTACCCGATGTATCCTTCTCAAACGGGTTTGGTCCGATTTCACATAGATAGGAGTCTCCTAATACATCCGGCTGATGCAAGTAGTCGATGATTTCGATAAACCTTTGCCCAACGAATCTCTCGTCTCTAGTAGGTCCATCACCATAGAGAGTATATTTATCATTAAGGAACTCGTTCATGTCCCCTACGTGGTTTGCGTTAGTATAAGAGCGGCGGAAAGATTGATTGGTGTCTACATGGTTGAATATGAGCATAGTGTCGGCTCAATACGTACGCCACTATCGTGATTAGTTACAATTAGCTGGGCGACTCGTCGGCGAATAGTATTACTACATAACGTAGTACTCTCATACGAATATAGGGGCTTGAGCAAGCACTACTAACCCTTGCTTTCTGCCATTGTTTTGACATTGCGACTATACGCTCAACAAGCGCTCTCCTAGAGTTCCGCTGAAATTTGCCACCATCGCCTGGCAAGCCACCGGGACCGCCGCACCAGCCAGTGCCAAAGTGCTTCACAAGTGCGTTGGAGAGCCAACAAATATCGGGATCCTTGACGTCGAGGGGCCACCCCAATTCGAAACACCCCATCACTCTCTTTGCCAACACTATTAACTTATCCATCTCTTTTATGAGCTCGCTAGCTGCGGTGTTC